>CM056498.1:39502422-39885294 GCA_029783415.1 Anisodus acutangulus
AGAGAAGTTTAGCCTAGGGGATCGGGTGTTGTTGTTCAATTCAAGGCTAAGGTTGTTTCTTGGGAAATTGAAGTCCAAGTGGTTGGAAAACTAGTTATAAACCATTAATTGGCACATAGTCTAGTATAATAGGTATTTCATCAACATCAAGTTTAAATTACAAATTTAAATTAAAGCTTAACTTAATTTTGTAATTGATTCACCTAGAGGGAACACAACTCTAGTCCTTCTTTAACTTAAATTACAAATTTATATTATTCCTTCCTTAAATTAACTAGTAGATCATAATCAAAACAAACAATATTTTCCCAAATACTTTTGAAATCTAGACTAATTGTTGAGGCTTATGTTTGAATTGTATTTTTCTCATCGTATTCCCTGTGGGATTCAACTCCAACCTTTGTTGGCTTTCATATTTGCATTCGACCATTTTACATCATTTTCGGAGGTGTAATTTAAGCGTATCAGCTTGAAATCTTTGATTGTCTCAGGTTGTGGCACTTTTGGGACTAGAGTGACCACAGTGGCATTGGCAGCTCTAAGTAGAATATCCCTTTGGAAAAAGTCCTAGATAGCTTGGCAAACATCAGTTTGTATAACAACCCATGCCTTCTTAAAAACAAAGCATTGAAACCATCAATTCCAGGTGCCTTGTTATCCTCAACATCAAACATTGCAGCTTTGATCTCAGCTTGAGTAACATCAACACATAAGCTCTTTTGCTGTAATAGATCTAGGCATGGCCCATGTCTCATAACATTAAGATCAATACATGACAATTATGGATTACTTGCCCCCATCATCCCTTTATAGAATTATAAGACTTCCTCTTTAATATCCTCATGCTTCTGCTCCATTCTACCATCAACTCTTTTAAACATGAAAATGTTATTGAAACTACTTCTTGCTTTCATACCAGCAAAGAAGTACTTATTGTTCCCATATCTAACACCCAACCAATAAACCTTAGATTTCTGCCTATAGACCTTCTCCTATAGATCAGACCATTTCGGTAACTGTACGAGTTCTTATTTCTCTGTCTCCTTCAAAGCAGCACTGCTAGTTAGACATTGTGATATCTCAGCTTGAACAATTTGAAGTCTCTCTAGCTTCCAGTACCCTCCTATCTATGCTACCAATCTCAGTCTTCATTAATTCCTTTAGGGGCCCTTTACATAGATTCAGTTTGGTCTACATCTTATACATAGCTTGTCCTTGCACATGTTGATCCCAAGAAGTTTTGATAGTAAGAAGAAATTTGTCATGTTCAGCAAGTATATTAACAAATCTAAACGGCCTCTTGGTATGCCTTGTGATGCCGTGATGCTCTATGTGGATTGGACAGTGATCTGAGAACCCATTTTTCCTAAATTGTGCAGTCATTGTACCATAGTTATATATCAAAGGCCCATTACACAATGTCCTGTCTATTTTACTCCAAATCTGTCCATTTGACCATGTGAGGGTTCTACCAGTGGCCTTTATATCAGTCAAGTTCAAGTTATCCACCAGGTTTTGGAAGTCCCTAGTCTCATGATCAGCTACACCTTGCCCCCCACTCTGTCTATGCTAAACAAAAGGGTATTAAAATCCCCACATAAACACCAAGGTTCAGTTATATTGGCGCCAATGTTTAGCAAACCAGTCCAAAGTCTGCTCATCTTCTCGATAATGTTACTACCATAAACTAATGTCATAACACAAGTGAAGTCAGAGCCTTTGTCAAGTAGTTTAAAATGAATGAATTGCTCATGTACTGCCAGAGTGACAATGATAATCTCACATGTCTTCCACACCAGCTGATTTCTCCCATTTACTACGTCTGAATAATTATGAGTATAGTGTCAGCCTTTAGCAATTTTATTTAGAATATGTGCAGACTTAGGTTCTTTAACCCTTGTCTCAATTATTTCAGCCAAAGTAATCCCATGTTTAAGTAAATATGTCCTCATCTCCTTATTTCTGAAGGGTTTGTTTAGATCCATCACATTCCAAATAAGCCAATTCATTTTTTGGATTTTTTCCTCCCATCAGAAGGATTTCCTAAGCTCGCCACACTTCTCCCACCATCAGACAAAGGAGTAAAGGAATTCCTTATCTGCATAAAGCTATGCCCCAATGACTTTGGGGTCCCAACTTATACCAGTTCAGCAAATGATAATAGACCAGGGATATGAGGCTCATCCATAGTTGTAATTATCCTTTCTTCATCTGATCGAAGTTCCCCGTTATCTACATGATCAACAGGTCCTGAACCAATTGAACTTGCCACATTATCCTGAACTTGTTTCTGCTTTATAGGTGCAACAGTGGTTGTATCAGCCACTGCTACAAGTGTTTAAGTCCCAGGCTTGGTGATCCATTGTTTTTCAGGCTCTTTCCATCCACCTCTTCGATTCCTACCACCTTCATACCCCTTCTCCCCATGAGGTTGTTCATTTCCAGTATCTTCATCCTTGCAAACATGCCCATATTTTACACATTTTGGGGAAAACATTGGTCGCCAGTCATATTCCACATGCTGAAGATATACTACCCCATTCTCAACAATTTCAATCTCTTCCTCTAATTATTGTGTTACATCCACCTCCACCAAAACTCTAGCATAGGTTATCCTCTTCTGATTAGTAGTGCATTCATCAACAAATAAGGGTTTTCCTAATCTACTAGTTATCTTACTCAATGTATCATACCCCCAACAGTATAATGGCAAGTTAGGAAATCTTACCCACAACGACATAGTTCTATGGAGTTCTTTTTTGAAGTCAGATTCCTTTGTCCACAACTTCAGGATCAGAGGTCGACTGTTAATTGTATAAGGATCAACAAACAAGATTGCATCCCTATCTTGTATACTCTAAAACTTAGCAATATAAAACCTATCATCATGAAGAAATAATTCATGTTCATCAATTGAATTCTAGTATCGATTAACATAATTAGTCAAGTGATTGAAAGCATGAGCAGTCCCAATTGTATAAATCACCAATGTATTCTCTCATTCTCGTATCTTTTGCGCAAGTTCTGGCTGCTCTAACACAATCATCGGTTTCCCCTCAACTATTTGAGGCGGGATAGATTTTAGAGGCATACCTGCATTTGTTGTGCGATTATGTTTGAACAATCCGGACCAAGTTTTGGCCTCAGCCTTCTCCCCATGTTGAGTTGTCGCACTGTTGCTGGAGGTGGAGCTGCAGGAGTAGTGCCCTGACCTCCATAGCTAGTCGACCATACCTCTACACACGATACTTCTGTTCCAAGCTTGGAAGGTGCATCTCCTACTTAGTTATCCAATTTCGTCTCTATTCCATTGCCACCACGAGCTACTGTGTCTTGTTCCTCACCCATCGGGGTTTTGGTACCCCTAATCGGTTCCTTAGCTGTCGGAGTCTTAACCCCGGTCATGTTTTCATCCTTCCGTGGTCGTCCCCTACCTCGTTTCGCCATCGAAAATGGAGGTTGGTGTACGGTAGAAGAAAAGGCTAAACGTGCGCCGAGAGAACTAGTACTACTTTATTATATTCTTTTTCATCTAGAAATTTTGCTTCGAGTAATATTAGATACACGGTAGAACTTAGAAGTATGAGGGTATTAGTTCCTCTTTAAAAAATTTAAGTGTGCAATTAAATTTTGT
The DNA here is from genome assembly GCA_029783415.1 of Anisodus acutangulus. Classification (NCBI taxonomy): domain Eukaryota; kingdom Viridiplantae; phylum Streptophyta; class Magnoliopsida; order Solanales; family Solanaceae; genus Anisodus; species Anisodus acutangulus. The sequence goes on from CM056498.1 coordinate 39,506,057, forward strand.
TTTTACCCTTTTTATTTCTTTTTTTTTCTTTTTTTTTCTTTTTTTCTTTAGCCAATGCACACACCATGATTGTACACAAAAACCATGCGTGCGCTTAGCACGTACGAGAGAAGTAATTAAGTAATTCTTGCCCAACAAAAAAAAAGGATTTATTTTTCATTTTTTGGTTCTATATAGTCTCACCCTCCGTGCACTCTCCTCATCTTTGACGCTCTATTCTCCTTATCTCTCCCTTCCACACACACACACATGAAAAAAAACACTTTCAACTCCCTATCTTCTTCAATACTTCATTCAATTTCTTCAATTATTCTATTTCTTTTCTGGGTTTCTGAAAATTAGCACTTTCACTACTCTTGTAAGTCCCTAATTCTTGATTCATTTCAACCCCCGTTTTTGGTTGATTTTTTGCTTTCTATTTGCTGTATTTGAGTTTTTATTAAATGGGGTTTTTCTTATTTTGATATATTAGTTCTTGGGTACTAAAGTTCAGATTTTTAGTTGTTTTCTTGCATTCTTGAATGGAGTTTTTACTGAGATCTTGTTGTCTTACCCTGATTGTGGAATATAGTACAAAGTACTAATATTGTTGATTGACTATGCTATAAGATTTAGCTTCAATTTCTCAATTTTGTAATGTTGTGTTTGGTAGCTAGGAAGAAGAAGAACAACAACATAGACCTTACCCTACCTGGATAGGAGGCTGCTTCCGGTAGACCCTTGGCACAAGGACAAGCCGTTCAAAGCAGCATATAAAGCCAGGGGAAAATACTATAAAACCCGTAGCTAGGAAGAACAGAAAAATTAATTACCGAGTGACAAAGAAGTTGTATTTCTTTAGAGGACTGAGATTCCAAGGCTTTCAAATCGACTGAGTCTCAAGATTTTGAGCTTGAGTCTGTTAAATTCCTGAGCCTAAAGAAGCAAAAGTAAAAAATAGTAGTAGTAAAAAACAAGAAAGAAAGATTGTATTTTTTTCATAATAATACACCCCACGCCTATTTTTCTCTGTGATCAATCTTCTTGTATAAGATTCCTCTTTTGTCTGTAAGAGTGTTTTTTCATTTGGTGTTTATGGTATATAATAAAGCTGATGTTGTATGTGAAAAATGTTCTTCACAGGAGCTTAGAATTGGTGAAGAACAAGAACAAGAACAAGAACAAGTGAAACAACAGTTGTGGCAAATAGAGCAAAGTGTTAAAGAACAGCATGCGGTGGTTTTGTCTATCAGTTGACGTCTATCGGAAAGTCATCTCCTTGAACTTGTATTGCCGTGTCATTCTGTAAAATATACCCTTTTCAAGAAAATCAGTTCTTTTGTGGTGTCTAGTCAAGTCTTCATTAAATTCAAATTCACTTCCATGGGATCTACACATTTCATCGTCATATCCTGTTACGTTCTCAGGATTAGCTAGAATTTCTTGAATTTAGTCACTTTCATTTTAGTCTTCTTTAGCATTCAGCCTTACAATTACTTTTAGTTTTTGTGATAATATTTCTTTAGCATTCAGTCTTTGTGTTTTGTGGGGAGTGATTTTCCTCTGCCATCTGCCTCTTTCGAGTGTCTGCATATTTGAGTGATTCTTTGATCATTTTCTTGAGGGGATTGTTCGGAATTCTTTTGTTTCTTGATTGTTTCTGCTGGAAGATTGAGGTGTTGTATTGAGTGAAAGGGTTGGGAACAAGTAGTTATGGTAAGCCAAGCAGCTAGTCAGACGAGATTTCGGGCATTGAAACACGAAAATGGAATTGCTGGGTCTGCCACCATAATAGTTAGAGTAATAGCATGCTTTCAACCTCTCCAAGATTGCCAGGTCAGTGATCCACATTTATTATTCCTGAATAAGATTCTTCTCGTCTCCTGGAATCCTTGCTAGTCGAATAACTTTTGCATGATGAGATTCCTTGTTCTAATTCCTTTTTTTGGGTATTTCAGGCTGAATATTTCCGTCATTTGCTTAAGCCAGTTACGTAGTTCGATCTTTCTTGTTACCGCGTTCAAGTTAAGCTGGAGTTTTTATTTTTTTCGTTGTTTAGCAAGAGTGCAAGAAATAAACAGCAATTCGTGTTTCACAGTTTTTTAGAACTGGTATGATTTTCAACCTATTAACTTTTTACCGTTTTCTAGATCAATTTTGGCTACAATTCATCTAATTAGTTTGTTGGATTCTTTTGTCTGATCTTCAGGTGATTGTTGAGGTTGAATGGAAAAAGACTTTGTATCTTCGTTCCATCTCCAGTCTTCAGATCTGCAATTAGCCCATTTGAATTTTTCTTATCCACGATTTGATATAGGGCAGCAGAATTCTTTTCCTACTTACACAACTCCTCAGTCAAATGAGGTTCCTATGAATAGGAATTCTCCATTTTTCACATTTCCCGGGCTGCCAGAGTCAAATGCAAGCCGGCCAACAGAACCTTGCAATTGGTTATATTGTTCGCCTCAGGTTTATCAGGGTTTTAATCCTGTTTCGACCACTTTACCAAAAGAGAAGTTTGCTCCTCGAGCACTTGAAAATCTTGGAGGTAACAAATATCCTTCTGCTCAGAAGAGATTCCTTGTGTTTGATCAATCTGGTGAGCAGACAACTTTGATCTATAGTTCTGCTAATGCTACTCCTGTACAATGCCCGGGTTCTTTGAATCTAAAAGCCCCTGGCCCTTATCCAGAGATTAAAAGAAATGAAGCTTCTCCATTTGGGCATTCCTTGGGTGATGAATATTATGAAGAAACCAACAGAGATGATGTCGAAAGCGAAATGCACGAGGACACTGAAGAACTGAACGCCCTACTCTACTCTGATGATGATAATGACTATCCTGAGGATGATGAAGAAACAAGCACTGGTCACTCGCCTAGTACTATGACCGCTCATTGTCTGCCAGAGTGGTTTAACGAAAGGGGTGAAGAAGAAGTCGCTAGTTCTGCTGGGCCAACCAAAAGGCATAAACTGTTAGATGGTAGCTACGATGCACCTGCGCTCAGGGATACTGCAACCTCTGCAAAAGGCGCCTATACGTGCTCCGACTTAGAGGATGATGCACAATCCAGTTGCGGTAATGGCCTTGACCAAGATTCAGGAGCACCGGGTTCTCCATCTGGGAAAAAGAGGCTAAGAAAAGATAAGATTCGCGAGACAATAAGTATTTTACAGGAAATAATCCCTGGAGGGAAGGGAAAAGACTCTATGGTTGTTATTGATGAAGCAATCTGTTACTTGAGATCCCTGAAGGTGAAAGCCAAGTCTCTAGGACTTGATTCTCTTTGAGCTTCATTAATGGTATTTCTTGTAGCTTTGCGCTGGTCGGAAGTACGTATTAAAGGTTACTAAATTGAATAAAGCAGAATTAGATGGTTGATCAGAATATGCCATAAAACTAAAGTAAACCAGATTGAAGAATCCCTTTTAGTCTTTATTCCATCATTCTGTTGGAACCAACCATTGGCTGTGGCTTTGAAAATCAGTGGTCGTGTCGTATTCATGTCTTCTTTTTAGATGAGGGAACTTCTAGTCATGCTTCCATAAAGGGTGGTAAATCATGAGTTCATATCTTGACCCCCAAGAGAAAAGTTGATTCTGCCCTTTGGGAATGTGTTTTTGCTTGCCCGTATAATTGTTAGCTGTCTGTGTGAACGATATAAGGCGAATTGTTACCTCAGTAGGACCCTGGAAAAGTTCCAAATGCACGCTTGGTGGCAAATTCGGGTCCCAAACCTCACTTTCTTGCTCTTTTTTTCATTGATCCTGTCACATTAATCCCTCTTGGGCATTTCCTTTTCTTATCTAAAGGCAGGCAATTGCATGGCGAATGCGTCTCTCTGAGGTGAAATGGATCTTGACCCTTTATGTATCAAGCCAATCTTGTCAAAAAGACTTGGAGAATATCATGTCTAAGAAACTGCTGCTACTGTTTGACACATGACTAGTTTGAGCTTCTTCATATGGAATCTTGGTTGTGTAAAATTTTTTGTACTATGTATGTGGTTGTGTAATATCATGTTGTGGTGTTTGTATTGTGGAGAATATTAACTATGTTTGGTGGTGTTGTCTTCTTTATGCCTATGTTTTTACGTAGCATGCACGCGTTTTGGATCGAAGTGTGAGAGAAAGTGATGTTTTTTTTTCTTGATATGATTCCTTTGTAAGTGGATTGCAATGGTAAAGGGGAGGGGGGGGGAGGGGACCACATGTTTGCATTATTTGGGTGATGAAATTTCAACACTTCTAACTGCATGCGAGGGGCCTCCTTTGGTTGTCCATCTATTTATTACATTATATTAATCTCACTTGGATAGCCTTTCTCATTAATACAAAATATATATAGGTGTACAATGTTGAATCTTTCTATAATAAGGATCTCACTTATATCATAATTATACAATACAAAATATGATAAATATGTGTATTGATACAAGTGCTAATATACCCCCTCAGTCTGAGCGGGAGGAGGTCGGACGCTAATATTGGATTTGAAGTCAAGGAAGAGATGTCTGGGAAGGCCCATGTAATACTTTGATATGCCCTAGAGCAAAAAGTCAAGGAAGAGATGTCTGGGAAGGCCCATGTAATACTTTGATATGCCCTAGAGCAACCTTCTCACGAACAAAGTAGATGTCCATCTCAATATGCTTGGTTTGCTGATGTTGAACCGGATTATGAGATAGATAGATGGCGGATATAGGGATGGCAACGGATCGGATCTGGATCGGATCCTACTAGATCCAGATTCATTTTTCATACCTGGATCCAGATCCATCGGGTCCATCAAAATCAGATCCAAATTCGGATCCATCGGATCCACTGGGTTCATGGATCGGATCCACTGGGTTCATGGATCGGATCTGGATCTACATGTAATTTTTTTTGGCTTGAATAATATTCCCACATGTTGAAACTCTTATAACAAAATGAAACGCAATCTGATTGAAAAAAATGATTGAGTTCATTCAATCAACCTGCACAAACATGACACCATTCTTCCAAAATGTTAAAGAAAGTTTTAGCATCACAAAAAAATAAAGACGATTGACTTCATTAGTGATGCTGAACAGGATGCAACTTTGAGCTAATTTTTGGAGGCTTTAGTGATGCTCCACTCGTATTTCTACTGATTGACTTCATTAAACAACATAAAACAATGTCAGTCATATATCAAATGTCTCAGTTTTTTTTTGTTGATTAAACAAACGAGAGAAGGATACTTAAAGCTTACGGCTAGCAGATTCAAGAAACGAAAATTTAAAGAAAAGTTATAATTTTTTCTTTTTATAGAAATGAAAATATGGAAAACTGCAGATAGCATATAGGTAAAAGAAATGAAATTTCAAAGACAAATTACATGATTGTGTGACTTGTGCCTTATCTTGGTTCAACCCTTTACCCAATACATAAATTATGGGAAAAATTAAGAAAATACTTATAAAATTACATTGTAGGTTATGAATATATTTAATAAAAAATGGATCCACGGATCAGATCTGGACCGGATACGGATCTCAAATACAAGATTCGGATCCAGATCTGATCCGTCAGAAATGGATCCGGGTCCGATCTGTATCCGTCGGGTCCAAATTTTAAAGATCCATATTCTATAAAATGGATTTGGATCCACCGGGTCCAAAATCCACTACCATCTCTAGGCGGATATGTTATCATAATAAACCAAAGACGCCTTACGCAACGGACACTGATGCTCTAAAAGAAGGTTTCGAAGCCAACAAATCTCAGCAACAACATTAGCAACACCTATGTACTCTGTTTCTACACTCGAATGGGGTAATATGGCTTGTCTCTTGGCAGGCCAAGAAATGAGATTATCCCTCAAGAACACAGAATAGTCTGAGGTGGATCGTCGTGTGTCCGGACAGCATGCCCAATCAGCATACGTATATGACAACAACTTGGTCGGTGTTGAGGGGTAGAGATGTAATCCATAATCAAGTGTGCCCTTAACGTATCGAATGATACGTTTAAGGGCAGTAAAATGAGGCTCCCTATAGGCATGCATGAATAAGCATACCTGCTGAACAGCATAAGCAATATCAGGTCTGGTGAAAGTAAGGTATTGTAGGGCACCTGTAAGACTCCGGTAGAGTGTGAGATCTGACACTGGATCACCATCCAAAGCACTGAGCTTTGATTTAGAGTCAACTGGAGTAGACATGATCTTGAAATTTGTCATTTTAGCCATGTACACAATCTCATCTTCATACTTATGTTGACAAAGAAACATAGTGTCTGCAGATCTAGTCACTGAAATCCCCCAAAAATAGTTCAACTTCCCCAAGTCAGTCATAACAAATTCTATTTTGAGCAATGCAATGATCTCACTTTTCAATAACTCAGATGAGGTAGTAAGCACAATATCATCAACATATAATAATAAATACGCAATGTTACTACCTCTATTAAAAATAAATAGAGAATTATCCCACTTGCTGCATACAAACCCAATATGCATGATATACTGTACAAAGCGATCATACCACGCTCTAGGGGCATGTTTCAAACCATAAAGTGACTTACGGAGATGACATATCTACTGAGGGTGGCTGGATGGACAAAACCAGGTAGTTGATGCATATAAACCGTTTCTTTCAAATCCCCATGTAAAAACGCATTTTCACATCAAAGTGATGAATAGGCCAGTGCTTACCCATATCAATACTCAAACTTGTGCGAATAGTGACCGTTTTAACAACCGGACTGAATGTATTATCACAATCTATACCCTCCTACTGATTAGTGTCATTAGCCACAAGTCGTGTCTTGTACAACTCTAGATCACAATTGTCTCTGTGTTTGTGACGAAAAAACCACATGCAACTGATCACATTCACCCCCTCCAGTCTAGGAACCAAATCTCAAGTGTGTTGTTTCATTAAAGCATTAAAATCCTCACACATGGCCGCATTTCAATTGAAGTCTAGTTTGGCTAATTTTGAGTTTTTGGGAATTGGTGACAGTTTGGGTGGACAAATTAAATTGGACTTTGGGTTTGAAAATATCATGTTGGGAACGGGTTTTCATACGGTGGGTTGGGGTAGGGGTATTTTTGGTATTTGGTGGCAGAGTCTGGTTCTGGGTGTTGGTCGACGGGATTGAATGTGTGTCGAGACTGGGTGTGACGACGGGTCGGGGGGTTTGGATGACTGAATCGGGGCCTAACAATGGTTGGGTTGTCGGCGTAGATCTGAGTAGGTCGACGGGGGTTGGGTGAGGAGTTGTGGGGTACGATGTCAGCGGTGGGGTGGGGCTGGGTTGCATTTATGGTGGTGTTGTGTCGGTCTGGTTCTTGGAACGGGAACTGGGGTTTGGGTTGGGGTTGTAGGGTAGCACTGTGACGGTGACTGGATGGGCTGTAGTCGATCGGGGACTGGGTTGGGTTCGTTTGTTGAGTGGTGGTGTGACGGTGATCGAGTGTTTTGGGGTTGACCGGGAACTGGAATGGTGACTGGATGTGGCGGCGCAGTGGGTCGTGGTTGTGGTTGCCGGATACATGAAGATGGGTCGACCGGTAGAGAAATAGGGAGTCGATTGCCGGTGATAGTGGGGGCAATCGGTGGTGACATGGGTTGACCTGTCGAACTGTCGATATCGGTAGTGGTGAAATTTGGGTGAGGCAGAGAGGAGGCCGACCGATTAGCGTTGATGGGATGGACTATCGGCGGTAGCCGTTGCACGGTAGAGGTACTGCCGGTAATGGCAGTGTCACATGGTGATGACAAGGACAGTGGAGAAAGGTAAAGGTTGTGGCCGCCGGAGATGCCGACTGGATGGCCGACAGTTGCAGTTGGTGCGGTGGCTGCTGCCGGAACGGAGGCAGCATGACGGAATGTTTATTGGACAAGCGGTGATGGGTCCGAATCAAACAGGAAGACATATTCGACAAAGGTGACGTGGTGAGAAATTATAATTTTGTCAGTGAAGAGCTCATAGCACAAGTACCCCCTATGGTTTGACGGAAAACCTAGAAAAGCGCACGGAGTAGCCCGGGGTGCTAATTTGTGAGGTGCCGTGGATGTCATATTTGGGTAACACAGACAATCGAAAATTATAAGGTGGTCATAGGTGGGGATCTGACGGTAGAGAATTTCGGTGGTTGTCCTATATTGAATCGCACGGGTAGGTAAAACGTTGAGAATGTTTTCTGTCATTTTTAATGCATATACCCAAAAATTAGGGGGGAGAGACGTGTGAAAAAAGAGGGTACGAATCATATTATTAATGGTTCGGAGAGTTCTTTCAGCTTTTCCATTTTGAGGGGAGATATGAGGGCATAAGAAATGCGGGATGAGAAGAGGTCCCGTCCTGTCCCACATCCCGCCGGTAGAGGGGCTGGGATTTGGGGGGACGGGTCGGACGAGATCGGGATTTGACCTTTTTTTTTTGCCACTTAATTTTAAAAAATAATATATACAAACACTTTAATAATTGAACAAGATAGTGTAATAAAAATATCTCAATATTATTTTTGTGCCTCTTATATTATTAATAGAAATATGATTTATTTTGTAATACAATTTCAAAATTGCAACTTTATGGTGTTGTTCAAAAGATGCAAATCACATAGTAAAATTGCAATTAAAAAAATTACATTGTTAACCATACTTTTTCTAATTTCATCACAATGTCTTGAGGATCTTCGGTTGGAATTGGAATTTGTCGGTCAAATTGTTCGACGTCGCTTCATGTTCCATCGGACAAGATTTCATTGTAGTTGTTGTCTTCTTCTTAGTTGATCTCCGGTTGACCGCACCTTCTACGCTTCGCTCGAATCCAATCTCTGAAAAGAACATCAATTTCCACTGCGTCTCCTGCCAATGAATGACGGTGCTCTGCTATTTGAAATCTTCCAGCAGAAAAAGTGATTTCAGACGCTGTTGATGACGCTTGAATGTTCAAAACATCTCGGGTCATCTTTGCTAGTGTCGAAAATGTATTCTCATTCTGCCTTACGTATTTCAGCAAGTCTTCATGTCCTTCATCATTGACAATTAATTCGTACGGTACAACACCCTGCAAAATATAAACATCAAATTCGTTAACTTGTGAAGAAGTTGAACCACTAAACATTTTATTTCTAAGGCCGTGAATACTAGCAGCATAAACCGCATGTGTTTTTATAAGGTTGCAGCGAAGTAGTAGAAAATAGTACAAAAGCGGGTTGATTATTTGTACTTTGTTATTGGTAATACATATATTCTTGTTTGCATTCAGTGTGTATGTTAGACGTAACTTCTTCTTTAGTTGGTTTGTGAGTTGGTTCTTCAGTTTGGTCTGTTGGAAGTACTTCTATACAATCATAAATCGTTTCTATTAGTATTTTACAACCGTCTACTTTAATAATCGGGTTTAATACCGCACCAATAATATAAATAGTGGGAATAGGAAAAAATATTTTTTAAACTTTGTAAACATTTTTTCAATAGATGTCTTATAAGTTGATTTTTGCATATATTCATTAAGTAACAAAAATATTATATCTATATAAAATAACATATTTGAAATAGTAGGATAATAAATACCGGAAAATATTTTAGTAACTTGAATTTTTTTTTTCTAGAAATCCATTATGTTCTAAAAAAAATTCCCAATCATTATATACAAGCATATCCCTTGGATTTTTATTATGGACGTTAAATAATAAAGTTATAGCTTCTCTATAATCATAAACAACAAGTAGTTGCTCATACACCGAATTTCACCTAGTCAAAACTTCTTATGAAATTTTTTTATAAGGTAATCCACAATCACAAATTTTTTTATATTATTTGCGTCTTTGTATTTTATTACCTTTAAAAATAAAATTTATAGCAAATTATATTTTTTCAAGAATTACTTCAAAAAGTTTTAGGACATCCTTTACAACTAAGTTATAAATATGACACACACATCTTATATGAAAATGATCAGAAAAACATGGAGTTAATCGAACTTTTAAAAGTCTTATAACATAATTATTAGAAGAAGCATTGTCTAATATAATAGTCATAATAATATTTATTCCATAATAATCAAAAAATTCATTAATATTTTATGCAATAAAACTTCTAGTGTGTCTATCATCAATATATATGTATGCTAAAAACACCACTTCTAACAGTGATACAATGCATAACATAAATATTGTTGATATTCACTTGCAAATTTAAAAACACCACTTCTAACAGTTGATCTAGAAAAACCATTAAAAGCAAGATTATATGTTTCTCGAATATAATGAATAAAACCAGGAGATGAAAGAAATGAAAAGGGCAAACCCTCCACCTAGAGATGGCAGTGGATTCTGGACCCAGTCCGGATCCGGTGGATCCAGATCCGTTTTATAGGATATGGATTTTCAAAATTTGGACCTGGCGGATCTGGATCTTGTATTGGAGATCCGTATCCGGTCCAGATCCGACCCGTAGATCCATTTTTTATTAAATATATTCATAACCTAGAATGTAATTTTATAAGTATTTTCTTAAAATTGCTAAGCACATCCTTACAAGTTTAATTCTCAAAACAAGTTTAATTTATCCCCGCGTTAACTCAAAAACCAAAAAATAAAGAGGTAACTTCGATAATAAAATCAATATTGTATTAGTGAATGACTAACATCTCCATAGACAAGTAGTTAAAATTATATTCACTTCATTTGTAAAGATTCCAAGCACATGCAAGTTCTGCATTGTGGAAATACTAGTCAGCATTTTCCATAACTATTGTCATTGTCCAACATTTTCAATTAATAGCTCACAATCAAAATGAGACAACGAACAAAATATCTCATATGAACATTTCAAAATTGAAGCACAGTAAACTGTTAGCTAAGTAAAAATCGTTTGTCAGTTCAAAAAAAATTCTTAGAAAGGCAAAAAATTTTACATGTGGATCTAGATCCGATCTGTGGACCATGTGGATCCGATGGATCCGGATTTGGATCTGATTTTTATGGACCCGACGGATCTGGATTCGGATATGGATTCAGGTATGAAAAATGGATCTGGATCTGGATCTTGATCTAGTAGGATCCGATCCAGATCCGATCCGTTGCCATCCCTACCTTCACCACAACTAATTTTGTCATATTTTCCCTATCTTTGTTTTTATCATAATTAGGACAAAACATTTCCCTATTCATCGGGTTAATTTGACCATGTACTAGGCCGGAAACACTATGTGAACCTTGTCATGACTCAGATGACATTGGCACACCCAATTTTTTAGTCTGGTATTCATTCCACCTACATGTGTGCTCGCCTTGTACATGTCTCAATAAATCTCCCATCCCACCTTGACCTTTTCTGATTTTAAATTTATAAATATTTTTATAAATTTTACATCTAGCTAGTTGATTCTCTTAGTTCCTATCAAAAAAATGTCATGCAACTGATTTTAATTTTTGTTGTGTGGGGCCTTGACTCAAACTAGGGGAATAGGAGGCATTCCAGTTTCAGTTTCAGGCTGAGACTTAGTCTGAGCCTGAGGTTGAGGTGCACTAGTGGGTGTGTCATATGATGGTTCATCTAAATTAAAGTTTGGTTCATCTACCTCATCATCTAACGGTATATCATTAAAAAAAGCAATTTCATCTATATGAGTGAAATCAATGAAATCATCGGGACTAGGAATAGGATTACTATGAGAAGTATCCATGCCTTTGTTACCCCTACTAAAAGAAGCCTTACCCTTACCCTTACTCTTAAACATGCCTCTTAATCCTTCCATTTTAATTATATAAATACATAATTAAAGATAATGAAATTAAGTGCGATAATTAAAATAAAGTAACAATAATAATTTAAAGAAGGAACGAATGTACCAAACGTCGACGTAACGTCAACGTATAATCAAGGTTGAAAATTGAAACTTTGCTCGATTGATGATCCTCAAGCTTAGTTGCCAACTTCACTCCCAGTTTTTTTAACTTTGATATAATATAATAGTATGAAGATTTGTAGAATTGTAGAGAGATAAATTGAGAGATTAGATTAGAGAGATGGTAGGAAGATTTATGAGAAAAATGAAGAGGAAAATGAGGTATTTATAATTGAGAAATAGGGTTAAAGTGTAAATATATTAATTTAGGGGTTAAAAATAAATATTAAAGGGATAGAGGGGTTTATGGGGTGGGGGGCCCAAAATGGCAGTTATAACCATTACACAACGGCCAAAATAGAAATTTGGTAGTTGTTGCAATGGTTATTTTTGCAAAGGGGGAGGGGGGCTGGCGGGACGGGGGGTTGGATGGGGCGGGACGATCCAAGGCCCCGTACCGAATTCGAACCCCGACATCGACAAATGTTTTTTATGGGGGATCAGGACGAGGCGGGCTGGGTCCAGATCGAGCCGACCCAGCCCACTAGACAGCCCTAGTTTTAACCAGTGTACGAAACTCAATAAATTTGGAGAACACTTGAGATTTGAGTTTGAGTAGATAGACCCAAAGAAAGTGAGAGAAATCATCCAAAAATACAAGATAGTATTTGTGGCCTAAGTTGCTGGTTTTGGGAGATGTCCATACATCAACGTGAATAATATCAAATGGAGAGAAAGTGGTACCCATAGAGAATAAAAATGTGGGAACCCGGATGACCAAGTCTACTAAGCCGCGTAGAGGGGGCTATGATTGTTAAAATAGTGGGAGGAGTGACACTAGCAGTGGATGCGGGTAGGAACGGATATAGGTCCCCTCACTAGTACATCTCGTAAGGAGTTTCCCGGTACGGAGGTCTATTACGAAAAATCTAAATGGGTCAAAATTAATTGAGACAGAATTATCGGTGGCAAATTTTCTGACAAAATTAGATTTTTGATGATGTATGGGACATAAAGGACGTTTTTAAGAGAGAAATATAGATGCGATGGTGGGGTAAGAGTGTGGCCAAATTCTTGAATTGGAATGCGATAACCACTACCGACCATAATAGATTGTGGAGTTGGTAACTGACGCAGTTGAGGACGATTACCTGAATTATTGGTGAGATGAGGCGTGGCGCCCGCATCCCTATACCATGCATTATCAGGTTGTTGGCGGGTCAAGAAAACCGTTTATTTGTTCTCCGGTAAAGGACAAACTTTTAATTATTTTTGGGTAATGGAAGAAAACAAAAGGAACAGAGACAAGAAAGCAACCGCCGATTTTGAAACCGGATGGTCAGAGCTGCAGCAAGAAAGGCATTTTTAGAAGTTAAACTGCAGAATTGTCTCTTGGGAACAGAGACAATATCAGAGAAGCAGAGGATTGTGCTTGGGAATAAGTGACGGTTTCTTGGGGAAAGAAACCATAGTGCACAGAGGATTGTGCTTTGTGTGGGTGATGGCACACGGACCAAGGAGGAAAAGCATACGCAGTTGTGCGGCCGAAGAGAATAGTAGGGATTAGGTTTTGGCCTCTGATACTATGTTAGATTGTATTAATCTCCCTTGGGGAGTCTTTCTCATTAATACAAAAATATATATAGGTGTACAATTTTGAATCCTTCTATAATAAGGATCCCACTTCTACCATAATTATACAATACAAAATATGGTAAATATGTGCATTGGTACACGTGCCAATACTATTCTCCCTTTTAATTATTGATTAAAATAAATTCGCCCCCACCTCAAAGCTAGTGGTATGGTGAGAATCTCCCACGTAAAAGATGCGAGTTCAATTCTCATTTGTCTCTTGTTCATCGCCCTCTTTTGTGATCCCCAATATAATACAATTTAAAAAGAAATTCGCATTCAAGGGTGTGACCTAGTGATCAACGAAGTGAGTTTAGAATTACGAGATTTAAAGGTTAAAATTTAGCGGAGGCAAAAATGATAATGATTTGTTCTCATTTGTTAAAACCTTGCTGGATAGGATTAACTGGTACCTCCCTTGTGAAAGGTAACATGTATTCCGTGAAATTAGTTGAGGTGGCAAGCTAATCTGGACATTACATTTAATTAAAAAATGAAAACAAAGCCTACATCCTCACAAAGTTAATGGTCAAGCGTGGACGTGCACGTGATCTGGACACCATTATTGTAAAAAAGAAAAAAGAGAAAATGTGCAAATATACCCCTCAATTTTGTGATATGGAGTAGAGATATCCCTCATTAAAAAAGTAGTGCATATATACTCATGTCGTTACACAAATGGGGCAAATATACCTTTTGCTACCAGAATATTTTTTTTTAATTATTTAGCTTATTTTCTAATTAAAAAAAAGTCTACCCATTTTTATTGAGTAGATTAATTTTTTTAAAGTCATGTGGTAATTTTTTTCCTGGTGGGTTGGGTCCCGTTCGTTTAAAAAAATGAGTAGACTTATTTTTTAAAGCCATGAAGATATTTTTTTTAAATGAATCAGACCCGATCCACCATAAAAATTATTACTATGTGGATTTAAAAAAATAAATCTACTAAAAAAAATAGGTAGACTTATTTTTAAAAGCCTCGCGGCATTTTTAAATTTTTTTAAAAAAAATTGTCAGCGAAAAGAGTATTTTTGCACAATTTGTATAATGATAGGGGTATATTTGCACTATTTATTAACGACAGTGGTATATATGTACCATTTTTTAACGATGTATATATCTGCTCTATATCGCAAAGTTGAGGGGTACATTTACACATTTGCCCGAGAAAAAATAACAATCTCGTTCGACTCTTTGAGACGAGGTTAGGTTTAGTTTACATGAAAACGCGATTCTCGTGGTTTTGTACTAATTGTCAAAAAAAAAAAACTTAAGTTGATTGACTAATATGCTTCCAAAAAAAATGAATTGTTTGAACTGTTTAGATGCCAGAAGTCATGACTTGGGCATCTTACTGATAGTTTTGGTTTTCAGAGTACGAAATGGCAAATTCCAAGAACTAAATGGAGCTTATAGAGTGCATGGTGCTAACGTCAAAACATTGAAAATGAAATTTGAAAAATGGGGAGATGTACCTAACATTGATTTAAAATTTTAAAATAGACTGGAGCAGGTAGTTGAAATGGACCGAATGTTTTACATGTTGGTTACAATGTTGTTTAACTCTGATTGATTACGTAGAGTACCAGAATATACGATTGGCAAGAAAGAAATATACCAAAAAGATGGTGTAGGATTTTAAATTAGACAGGTTGAGTTACAATGTTGTTTAACTCAAGTTGACTCGACTCATCTGGGCTATAGCGTGAATTTGGATTTGACGTGTCAATAAGGGATGATTCTAGCATGTTATGAGTTGACTTTATCATTTTGACATGTTCATTTGAAAACCTAGATTAACTCAATATGATTCATTTTAATTATTTTAATTAGGGGTGTCAATAGTTTCGATCAGGCGGTTATTTTAAGAAATTTGTATCATAGCAATTTTTTGGTTTATTTATTGTGTATGGTTAAAATTAGATTTTTCGAAATCATCTCAGACATCTCATTTTCACTTCATACTTTATTGTGTATGGTAAGACTGCATACAATATACCCTTGTGGTCCGATCCTTTCCCAGACCCCGCACATAGCAGGAACTTAGTGCACTGAATTGCCCTTTATTCGTATGATTTGGTTAATTTTCAATACTTTATCTTTAAAAGGTTATATAAGAGTGGTATTGTAATTAGGATGTCTCATTTATTATGTAAGATTATAACAAGCGTTAATACACACATAAGAATAGATTACAAGGACTATATGTTGGAAATTAGCCTTTGGCGGGAGTTGCGACCGACCAACTTTAACGGCTTAAACACTAGTGTTACGTGTGTTGGAGAATCCGGTTCTTCACACATGCATGATGTACTAAGTACGTAGATAACCGTAGGGCCAAGAATCGTCAAATTTCATTGAGAAATGAAAGAGATATTGGTTCACGAAGTAAGGTGTTTGAAGCATGGAAAGTGTGGTGTGGTGTTCAATTCTCCCTCATCGGTAGAGGAAGAAAGAATTGTTGTGTATATAAGACTCGAAATGTGTTTGGGGTTTGGGACCCCAAGGGGTATCCCATGTGTTTAAAGGAGGGAGGACCTAGATGTACTTCGGTTCAAGAAAAGACCACACGCGCGCCGCCGCCCGCCCGTCCGGTCCGGTTCCGGGTTCCGGGTTCCGGTCCACGGCCGTGGTCATGGGCCTTCGATATTATCTTTTGAGTCGAAAACTTTGCGGAAATGCAGTTTGATCCCGTAAGTTTCAGAGACCGTAACTCTTTCAGATGTGCGGTTTGATCCTGAAGTTTCAAGATGTACGCTTGGTCCCTCAAGTTTTCGTAAAGTCCGAATTTCGACGGTCGCAGAAACGTTCCAGCACTCAATTCAGCCATTTATTTTGGCTGAATTACACCTCCAATAATGGCCAATCCGTTGGCAATTTTCTCCATTTATTTGGTGGCTTTACTACCTCCATAATGGTCATTATTTGGCCAATAATGGTTGTTATGGAGGCAGTCAAACAGTCCATCTTCCTCCTATATAAACACCCCTTACACCATTGTTGAGGACACTTGATACACACGAAAATACACAAAGCAGAAAGCAAAGCAAAGCAGTTTCTTCCTAATCTTCCAAGCATCATTTCGTTATTCAATATTCTTCACGGTAGCTTTTGAGTTTCCTTTGCTCAATAGTTCCATTGCTGTTTTATCTTGGGAGACGAATTGTCCAGGACGTATAAAGGATACATACGGGGCAATATTGTTTTAAGGACAGAGTGCCACACTCGACTCAGCAAAACAACTTTCCAGTTTTCTTGATCAACAAAATAAGTAATTTCAGTTTGTTGTTATATTGTAATTTTCAGTTTTAGAGTTGAATTGTAATTTCAATTTGTACTTTAGCAGTTACTTGTAATTTCCGTTTCTGCAAATCCTTTGTAATATCCAAAAACTTAAGACAATATTTTACTTACGGTAACTGCAATAACATGGCTGGAAATATGACCGATGTTGCTTTCATCGCTGCCGCCTCTCGAGGCAACGTTCTTTGCCTTTCCCATCGCCGCCATCGCCAAGCGCAAGAACCCCTCCGCTTTCATCCGCCGCCGCGGCTCTGTTCAAGCGAAGAACACCGCCGCTTTCCCGACCGCTGGAGCTCCCCCTCTTCTTCACACCACCATGATCGCCTGAAAAGTTCATGGGATCGAATTTAAAAGATGGCAAAGAAAAGATGCCGTTTCTACTTACGATTATGGGCATGGCCCGGTTCCTTACTGAAGATCCTCCACAAGCTGGAGATGAAATGCACTCTTCGCCTGCTGAAACATGTGAAGGGGTGCTTGGTATCCATGTCGTGAAGGGCATCAACATGGTTCATGATGCGTGGAATCATAGCGATTTCATGTGCAAGAACTATATCTTGAATCGCTTGGCGGACCCTCTACACGGTATATTCTACCGCTGGCACCGCCAAAGAGTCATGGGAAAATCGCAAAGAAGTACAACGCACAAGATGCGGGTACTAAGAAGTTCATCGTTGGGAAATTTCTAAAATTCCAAATGGTGGATAAAGAAACAGTTGATGTCCCAAGTCCAGGAATTCCAAATGATTTTACATCACCTGGATTTGGAAGGACTAAAGCCAAACGACCAGTTTTTGGTTGCATCACTGATTGAAAAGTTACCTCCTTCGTGGAATGAGTTTATGAGTTACTTGAAACTCAAGACAAAGGAGATGACCTTTGAAGAGCTTGTTATCAAACTGCAAATTCAGGAAGATAATAAGAAGACCTTGCCAAAGGGTAGACAACATTCTGAGGCAAAGGCGAATCTGGCTGAGGCCAAAGGGAAAATAAGCAACAAGCGGAAGTTCCACAAAGACGGCAAAGCCCCCGCAATGAGACGTTCAGAGGTAATCGCCATCACTGTGGGAAACCTGGTCACAGGATCAAGGAATGCCGCAAGCTCAAGACTGAGCAACAACAGAAAGCCAAGTCGAAAGGCAAGGCTCAAGCTAACGTCGTCAAGGACACGCTCCTGGATGACATGATTGAGGATTTCTCGGCCGTGGTGCTAGAAGCCAACTTGGTTGAGAATCCGATGCAGTGGTGGGTGGACACAGGTGCAACAAGACACATCTGTTCCAACAAAGATGCCTTCTCCACGTACATTCCGGTCTCCGACAAGAAGCTGTTCATGGGCAACAACGCTTCCTCGGACGTGCTAGGGGTTGGAAAGGTGGTCCTGAAGATGACTTCCGGCAAGGAACTCACTCTGAAGGAAGTGATGCACGTCCCAGATATTAGAAGAAATCTAGTTTCTAGACCTTTATTGGTTAATGCTGGTTTTAGGCTAGTGTTTGAATCAAATAAATTTGTACTCACTAAAAATGGCACATTTGTGGGGAGGGGCTTCGTCTGTGAAGGCCTCTTCAAAGTGAATGTCATGTCTGTATTGCGTCAAGGAAATAAAGTTGAACCTTCTTCTTATTTGCTTGAGTCTCCTAATTTATGGCATCATAGATTAGGACACGTGAACTACAAGTCTATTCAAAGGCTGGTAAAGATGGAGTTGTTGCCTTCTATCGGCGTAAACCCTCAACATAAATGTGAGGTGTGCGTAGAGGCAAAACTCACCAAGCTTCCTTTTCGATCCGTCGAAAGGAATACCGCTCCTCTAGAACTTATTCACACAGATATATGTGATTTGAAGTTTGCACAAACTAGAGGGGGAACAAGTACTTTGTGACATTTATAGATGATAGCACAAGGTATTGTTACCTTTACTTATTGAAAAGTAAGGATGAAGCCTTTGAAGCGTTCCGACGTTACAAAGCAGAAGTTGAGAATCAACTTAGCCTACGAATTAAATCCATTCGTAGCGATAGAGGGGGAGAATATGTAGCGCCTTTTGAGGAATACTGTGCCCAAGAAGGCATTATTCATCAAACGACGGCTCCATACTCACCTCAATCAAACGGTGCGGCGGAACGTAAGAACCGCACATTAAAGGAAATGATGAATGCCTTGCTTATCAATTCCGGTCTTCCCCAAAACATGTGGGGAGAAGCCCTCCTTACCGCTAATATGATTCTTAACAGAGTCCCACATAAGGGTAAGGACAAAACTCCATATGAATCATGGAAGGGAAAGAAACCCACCTACAAATACTTTAAGGTGTGGGGTTGTCTGACAAAGGTTGAAGTACCCAAGCCAAAGCAGGTCAAGATTGGGCCTAAGACTGTAGATTGCATATTCATCGGATATGCAAATAACAGTAGTGCTTATCGCTTCTTAGTGCATAAGTCAGATATTCCAGATATCCACCAGGGTACAATAATGGAATCAAAGAATGCTCTATTCTTTGAAAGTACCTTTCCTAGAAAGGAGAAAGACATAACCTCTCTCAAACGAAGTTATGCACAAAGCTCTCAAGAACCGGGAGTCCTTGACTGCCCGGATCTGAATGGTTCAGATCTAGCGAATCTCGAGGTGGTGAACATCCTAATCTAGTGTTCCAGATTCTCGTAACTTGGAGACTCCAGAGATGGATCTAAGGCGAAGTAAAAGGGCCAGAAGGATAAATCCTTTGGTCCTCGACTTTGTAGCTTATATGGTTAATGATGAACCAAGGACAATTGCTAAGGCGTTGTCAACTCCGTAAGCACCGCCTGGAAAGAAGCTATCGAGAGTGAAATAAGCTCCATTCTGCACAACCATACTTGGGAGTTGGTTGATCTTCCTCCGGAAATAAACCGTTGGGGTGTAAGTGGATACTCAAACGAAATATAAAGGCGGATGGGTCTATAGACAAGTACAAGGCCAGGTTGGTAGTCAAGGGCTATCGGCACACGTAAGGCTTTGACTACTTTGATACCTACTCCCCGGTATCCCGGATGACATCCATACGGGTATTTATTGCGATCGCAGCTTTGCGTGACCTTGAGATACACCAGATGGATGTTAAGACAGCCTTCCTAAATGGCGACTTGGAAGAAGAAATCTATATGGACCAACCCGAGGGGTACGTGGTTCAAGGGCAAGAGAAGAAAGTCTGTCGACTTATCAAATCTCTGTACGGGCTGAAACAAGCCCCGAAGCAATGGCACGAAAAATTTGATAGTACTCTACTATCGAAGGAGTTCGCCATTAATGAGTGTGATAAATGTGTTTACACGAAAGGCAACTTTGACTCGTTTGTTATGATATGCCTGTATATAGACGACATGTTAATCACAGGAAGCAGTCCTAGGGTAATCCTAGAGACTAAGAACATGTTGAAACAATGCTTCGACATGAAGGATATGGGTATCGCAGATGTCATCTTAGGGATTAAAATCTCTAAGACGTCCTGACGGGTGGTCTTATCTCGCCTCACTACATCGAGGATGTTTTGAGAAAGTTTGAGATGTTAGACAGTTCACCGATAAAGTCACCAATGGATACAAATCAAAAGCTTGATAAAAATCTTGGTGCACTGTATACCAGGAAGCGATATGCACAGTGATCGGTAGTTTGATGTATATAACAAAGCGCACCCGACCGATATTGCTTACGCAGTCAATAAGTTGGCTAGGTTCACCCATAATCCGAGTGATAATCACTGGAAGGCGTTGAATCGGGTATTACAATACCTGAAATACACGTTAAATTACGGGTTACACTATTCGAGATATCCAAATTGTACTAGAGTACAGTGATGCAAACCGGATATCCGATATAGAGACCACCAAGTCCACCAGTGGGTATGTATTTACAATTGGTGGTGGGGCTGTGTCTTGAAAATGCTCTAAGCAAACTTGCATCGCCCGATCCACAATGGAATCGGAGTTTATCGCTTTAGACAAAGCAGGAGAAGAAGCTGAGTGGCTTCATGACTTCTTAGAGGATGTTCCGTGTTGGAACAAACCCGCACCTTCGGTAATGATCCACCGCGACGGTCGATCGGCTCTAGGAAGAACGCGAATGCTATGTACAACGGCAAGTCTCGTCATATTCGACGGAGGCATAAGGCGTTAGGCAACTGATCACCACGGGTATAATATCCATTGATTACATCAAGTCAAAGGATAATATAGCGGCACCCATTGACAAAGCGGCTTACCCAAAGATCGATGGCTTGCTCGTTTGGGAATGGGCTTAAAACCCAAAATATAAGGACTAATACAATGCAGTAACTCAACCTTACTTAACCTGAGATCCCAGTAATTTGGTTCAATGGGAAAACGAAGTTGTAAAGGTTCAGTTGATCGCTTCGGTGGAAGTATGAGCACTTCAGATAGTGATTTCTGAAAAGAAACTCCAAATCCAAAGCCGTTCCCGCGATAGACTTTAAGTGCTATCTGCAGTGTGGGTAAAGGTTAAGTTTTCAAAACCTGTAATGCTCCTCAACAGTTGAGGTTAGGTTTTGGGAAATTTTTAATGGTTCCTAACACTTGTGAAGTGGGGTATAGCAGGATACCTTGTAGGAGACCACCTATTTAAGTGCGAGGACGGGCCACCTCAAAATGAACGCACTTAAGAATCCAAGACGTTGTCCATGGCCAAAACGGACAAAACATTACGAAGAAGAGAGTAAGGGAATTTGTTGTGTTGGTACCATTGACTTGGCTTACACTAAACACTGACGGTTCAAGACATCACGTTCACCGCCAGCAAGTAAGTCCGATGGTATTCAACTATGGAAGGTTCAAAGTCGATGCTACCTCTCCTTATGCAACATCGGTCCATTTGAAATATTCTTTGGAAATGAAAAGACACCATGTGAGTGCGCCAAAATCTCTTTCAAGAGGGGATTGTTGGAAATTAGCCTTTGGCGGGAGTTGCGACCGACCAACTTTAACGGCTTAAACACTAGTGTTACGTATGTTGGAGAATCCGGTTCTTCACACATGCATGATGTACTAAGTACGTAGATAACCGTAGGGCCAAGAATCGTCAAATTTCATTGAGAAATGAAAGAGATATTGGTTCACGAAGTAAGGTGTTTGAAGCATGAAAAGTGCGGTGTTGTGTTCAATTCTCCCTCATCGGTAGAGGAAGAAAGAATTATTGTGTATATAAGACTCGAAATGTGTTTGGGGTTTGGGACCCCAAGGGGTATCCCATGTGTTTAAAGGAGGGAGGACCTAGATGTGCTTCGGTTCAAGGAAAGACCACACGCGCGCCGCCGCCGCCCGCCCGTCCGGTCCGGCTCGGTTCTCGGTCCACGGGTCCACGGGTTGTGGTGTGGTTTGTGGGCCTTCGATATTATCTTTTGGGCCGTAAAACTTTGCCGTAAATGCAGTTTGATTCCGTAAGTTTGAAGTACAATTTGGACCAGAACTCTTTCAGATGTGCGATTTGATCCCTGAAGTTTCAAGATGTACAGTTTGGTCCCTGAAGTTTCAAGATGTCTGATTTGGTCCTCAAGTTTTCGTAAAGTCCAACTTCGACGGTCCGTAGCAGAACGTTTCCGGACTCAATTCAGCCATTTATTTTGGCTGAATTACACCTCCAATAATGGCCAATCCGTTGGCAATTTTCTCCATTTATTTGGTGGCTTTACTACCTCCATAATGATCATTATTTGGCCAATAATGGCTGTTATGGAGGCAGTCAAACAGTCCCTCTTCCTCCTATATAAACACCCCTTACACCATTGTTGAGGACACTTGATACACACGAAAATACACAAAGCAGAAAGCAAAGCAGTTTCTTCCTAATCTTCCAAGCATCATTTCGTTATTCAATATTCTTCACGGTAGCTTTTGAGTTTCCTTTGCTCAATAGTTCCATTGCTGTTTTATCTTGGGAGACGAATTGTCCAGGACGTATAAAGGATACATACGGGGCAATATTGTCTTAAGGACAGAGTGCCACACTCGACTCAGCAAAACAACTTTCCAGTTTTCTTGATCAACAAAATAAGTAATTTCAGTTTGTTGTTATATTGTAATTTTCAGTTTTAGAGTTGAATTGTAATTTCAATTTGTACTTTAGCAGTTACTTGTAATTTCCGTTTCTGCAAATCCTTTGTAATATCCAAAACTATATACACACATAGCCCGCGCACATGAGCGGCTCAATGAATATATGGCCTAAAGCTAAATCATAATTTAAGAGGCCCTTAAATTTAATTTTTGTAAAAAAATTATATACTAATGACGCACAAAATAACTTATTTTTAATTTATCGATCGATCAAACGAGACAAAGAAGTAACTAATTCGAAAAGAAAAAATTGAACTACATGACATAGTCATGAAATTTCAAAAGAGGTATCGGAGATAAATAATCATTTTCACATTATTTCACATATCTATTTCACACATGATGTTTGTTTCTAAATTAATATACTTTTTCGTTGTTTAACTCATGGTACCTGTTTAAAAAGTTATTGATATTTCACTCATGACACCTATTTCATTATTTATGCTTTATAAATTTAAACTCCATGAATCTTTTACGGACTTTCAAATTTTAGAAACTTTTCGTACTCCAACACATTGTGCTTGAATACCACTTGCAAAGTTTTCAACTCAAGCATCGTTTAGTGTTTTTGCTAGGGTATTTTTATTTAATTATTATTTTACCTTAAAAAATATCCACTTTCCAATTGCTTTTAAAACAATATTTAAACTTTGATTGCGGACTCAAGACCACCCACCTAATTTACTTTGTGATATCTAAATGGACATTGGACCTACAAGTCTAGAACCAAGTGAACTTATTTTTGTAAAGCCCATGAAAAAACTTTTACCAACTTTTTAGTCAGACGTTTTTCTTTCTTTTTTTATTTTTATCCATCTAAATGTTCTAGATTGTAATCACTGTAGATGTATACTTAAGTACAAATGTACAATAAGTGTAATCAGCGTGTGAATACATTTTTTTATTATTATTATGGACTTTGTTGAGCTGCTATGTTTGTTAAAAAGGAAAAGTCACACAAATATAACTTTTAAAAATGATAATTAAAAAAATTATAATTACTTTCTAAAAATTATATAAATACAACTTATTCAAAATCTTAACTTTTTAATTACAAAAATATAATTTATACATTCCTAAAATATCTATAATACTTAATTTTAGGAGTTACTACCATTAATGCATATCTACATTTTACTTTCTTTTTGTTTCAAAATCATCCCCCACCCCCTGCAACCAAGAAAATATCAAGAAAAGGGAGTGAGAGAATGTAATTTTCTAAATGAAGAAAACAAAAATCAACTTCACATCCTATATTCCATCTACCGTTTTTAAAATATATTTTTTTGATTAGTTTCCTCCTCTTTATTCGTTTTTATTATATTTTCATTTGATGACTGATGTAATTTTTTTCTTGTGACTAAAAGAAATTATTTGAATTTATTAATATTAAGAAAAGTACATGAAAAGATATGGTATATGGTTTATGCTATAAGAAAAGTACGAAAATATACCTAAAAAGTATAAGGTGTATAACAAATCATATTTTATATATATAGTATATAATAGTGAACTATACATAATATATATACTTGTTCAAAGATTTGCAGTATAATATATATCATATAAATAATAATATACTTGTTTATTGATTAGAATGCTAGTTGTGTATGTTGGAGATTTTTAGAAAAGTATTTAATGTGTTTTGATATATATATATATTTAATTTTGTTATCACTAATTCTTGAAACTCCTTAATTTTAGCCTTTTATTAATAGCAATATTTTTTTATTTATGGTATAATAACATAGGGTTTGAGATAATACCTTAATGATAAGTAGAAAAGGAGAACTTGTAGGGATGAATTAAGTAAAAAAATATAACATGTATAAATTTATTATCATATTTATACGAAATTGATCATAACTAAAGATTTTTTCTTTTATCATTTATATGGTATACTTTGTAGTAACTGATAAAGTTGTTGTCATGTGACCAGGAGGCCATGAGTTTAAGCCGTGGAAACAGCCTCTGGCATAAATGCAAGATAAGATTGCGTACAACAGACTCTTGTGGTCCTGCCCTTCCCCGGACCCCGAGCATAGCGGGAGCTTAATGCACCGGACTGCCCTTTATGATATATTTTATAGATTATGTAAATTCAAAATTAATTGTAGGTTCTGTAAATAGTTATAAATTTATTAGTATTTGTGTAAGTTCCCCAAAAATAAAATAAAATTTTATTTGGACCACGTAATTCGACCTTGATGGTAACTTCAACTTTATTGATTTGTTAACTTGATTTGGGCCAGTCTTTGAATATAAAACAGGGAAACGGACACAAATGACCGATCGGGTGAAACTATTGACACTCGGTGACTCAAGTATCTTAAAAGTCATTTTTAGTCATTTCAAAATAATTATATTTTCTAGCCATTTTTCAACTAATTTCAGCAATGTGCATAAAATGTATCATTTTTGTATAAAATATGTATATCTAATGTATATGTATAAAAAATGTATCACACGTATAGAAGCGATATTATTATCGTATAGAATATGTATCACTAAAATCTAAGTATAAAAATATATCATCGTTGTATGATTTATATATAATAAATATATAATTAATATATGTTGGAAATTAGCCTTTGGCGGGGAGATGCGTTCACCCATCTTTGATGAATTAAACACTAGTGTTCTGCATGTTGGAGACCTTGTCTTTTCGCACATGCATGATCTACGAAGTGAGTAGATGACCGTAGGGCCAAGAATTGTCTAATTTCGTTGAGAAATGAAAGAGATATTGGTCCACGAAGTAAGGTGTTTGAGACATGGAAATGTGGTGTGGGACAAATCTACCACATCGGTGGGAATAAGAAGAATTGCTCTCTATATAAGTCTCTAATTTGTAAAGGGTTTGGGACCCCAAGGGGTATCCCATGTGTTTAAAGGAGGGAAGATCTAGATGTGCTTGGGTTCAAGGCTAAGCCCACACGCGCGCCGCCGCGCGCCCGTTTCGTCCGGTTCCGGTTCCGGGTTCACGGGTCGTGGGTCTGGGTCTGGGTCTGTCTAATATTATCTTTTTGGACCAGAGAACTCTGTCAGATGATCCCTAAAGTTTCATATGTACAGTTTGGACCAGAATTTTTTCATATGTACAGTTTGGTCCCTGAAGTTTCAATATTTACAGGTTGGTCCTCAGAGTTTCTGGGAAGGTGACGGAAGGCAGAAAGCCTACCGTTGAGACTATTTTTTGAGGCATTAATCAGCCATTACTTGGCTGATTAACTCCTCTATTAACAACCCATTAGTTGGGCAATTGAGTAGCCTCATTCATGACCTTAATTCACCTCTTTCATGGCATTAAAACCTGTCATTACATCCCTCCTTTAAGGGCCATTACAGCCTTATTTGTGGTTGTTGGACAGCCCCTCCTCATTCTATATATTGAGCTTCATTTGGCTCAAAATAGTGGCAGCAAATAAGCAGAAAACACACTGAAAACAGTGACAAAAATACACTGCACATAAGGCTGAAAACAGTGAGGAATACACTGGAAAAACAGCCACAAAATAGCTCAAAACAGTGAGTAAATTGTGATGAAAATCAGTGAGCAAACCCACACATATACACAAGATATACACTACAGAGACACAATATACACAGAGACAAAATAGAAGAGTATTGAGAAACTCTTCATTCCTATTCCATATCTTCAGCAAGTCGAGTCATATTTGTTTTCTTCGACAGACTCAACCTATTGGCTTTGTAGTGTTGAGATTAAAATGTTGTTTTATCTTGGGAGACTATTGTCCGCTAACGTAAAATCATATATACGGGGCAATTTGTCTTAAGGATAGAGGGCTATCCTCGACTCAACACACAACATTGTAACCATCCAGATTTAGTTGTTTCTTGATTTCAGGATATCAACATTCAAGACACAACAAACTTGCGGCAGTTCTCAACATTGGCTTTGCAAGGTGATCAAGATTCAAGACACAACACACATGCAGCAGTTTTGAAGATTGACCATTTATTTATCCTTTCGAACATTTGTAATAGTTATTACTTCTCGTACTGCTCTATAAAGTACCATAGAATACCAATAATTTAAGACAAGATTGTATTGTAATACTATTAGTGTTCGAAAGATGTCGGTCAAAAGTTGTGTGACCAAATCTGGATATGGCAATGGTTTTTTGGTAGAAGAGAGTGATGATGATGAACATGTTCATGGTGTCACCGCTCCCAAGACTGGTGGGAACAAGCGCTCTCGAGAGCCTGAGGATGTCAACTGGGACAAGAGGAGAAGACTGAAGATATACTTCTATCTTGCAGCAGAAGGCATGTATCTGTCCCAGACAAAAGATCCGAATAATGGTAAGAAGGAAATGGACACTCAGTTTGATGAAGTGACTGGAGTGAGCTAGAATCCGAAATTGGGATAAGTAGTTTTTCTTAGTTGTCAAGAATAAAGATTAAATGAGGTCTGATTAAAAATTGATTAAAGTAAAGAGGAATATGAAAATAATTTATATTCCTTACGCTTTAAAAATCAGAAGTTTAATCTCATCTTCTTTTCCGTTTAAAGATTGGATTGTAAAGCAACTTAAAAAGATCCGTTCTTTTAAGTGTAATTATTAGAAGTAAGTAAAGTATGTTCGCACATACAAGGGAGTAAGATCCACTGACTGTGCGAAAACTGTTACCACTCTTAAGTAAGCGCCAAGAATTATCTGGGCACCAATCATAACGGAAGAAGTCTAAAAGCTAAATACGTTGAGCCTGTCATACTATTTGGCAGAAAATCCTTCATAGGATGATATTGGACACTCAGTCATATAAAGCCTCCGGGCGACTGGAGTGGGCCAAAATTCCTTTGATATGATGATATTGGACACTCAGTCATATAAAGCCTCCGGGCGACTGGAGTTGGGCCAGAATTCATTTCATAGGAAAAGTAATGGACACCTAGTAAGGTGGGTCAGAGTTTCCAGGTCTGAAATGATCTGAAGGCCTAAAGAAAGGCAGAAAAAAAGTTGGACACTCAGCCTGCAAAGCAACTGCAGTGGGCCAGAGTATCCAGATCACATATGATCCGGTTACGCCTTAACCACGGGCAAGAGGTTGTTCATGTGAAGCAACGCCACCTCTAAAGTAGAAGGGGTTGAAGAGGTTGTCCTCAATAGGACTTCAGGGAATGGGATCACTCTAAGCTGAGGTGATACATGTTCCTAACTTGGTTTAAGGGACGCTGTTGGTCAAGCTGGTTTGAGACTAGTCCAACAGGTCTGTAATAACTAAGAATGGTACAGTACGTCTGTAGCCAAATGAATGATATATTTGTAATCCGTGCATCTATGTCGTCATAGATTAAGACACGTTAAATAACAAGTCATTCAAAAGCTAACGATGTTGAGATTGTTGCCTTCTGTCGACATAAACCCTCAAAATGAATGTGAGGTAGACGAATAGGCAAAATCACCTTTCCAAATTCCGTCAAAGGAAATAGCGAAAGAAGCACCGCTCCTCTAGAACTTAGTCACACCTACTTAGGTGATTTGAAGTTTATACAAATAGAAGGGGGAGACAAGTACGTTGTGATCTTCATTGATGATGGTACAACGTATGTAATCCTTTGTTTATTGAAAAGCAAAGATGAAGTTGTTGAAGCGGATAAGCGCTACAAAACAGAAGTTGAAAATCAACTAAGCCTACGGATTAAGAAATTCGTAGTGATAGAGGGGGAGAATGTGAAGCATCGTTCATTAAACGACTGTTCATTTCTCACCTCAGTCCAACGGTGTTAGCCAAGCGCAAAGCTCGTACGCCCAAATTATGTAGGGTGGCTTGGTAAAAGTTGGAATACTGAAACATGTCAAGTTGTACCTAAGACTGTAGATTGCATATCTGTCAGGATCTGCAAATAACAGTAGTGTTGATCTCCTCTTGGCGTCAAAGAATGTTGAATTCTTTGGAGATAACTTTCCTTGAAAAAGGAAAAAGGAGTAATTGCTTAAGGTTAACAAGAACCCGCGAGGGCTTTGGATCGTCAGAACTAGACGTTCCGTATCTACAGGACTCGAAAGTTGCTGGCTATCCGGAACTTAATATTCCAGATCTGCAGAACTCAGGGATTCTAGATGTTGAACGGAGATGGAGCAAAGAAGGGGACAAAGACTTGTTCCAGTCCTTCTAGCGTGTATGGTTGAGAATGAACCATGGACAACTAACAAATAATTGTCATCTCCAAAAGCGCTGCTTTGGAGAGAAGCTACAAAGTAGATGGATCTACAGACGAGTTCAAAGCCTCGGCTACTTGGACAAGTGCTCCCCTGCGAGTAGCTTAACATCCTGGGTCATTGCAGTCTTGCGTGACATGAATGTTGAAT
Organism: Anisodus acutangulus; assembly: GCA_029783415.1. Lineage (NCBI taxonomy): Eukaryota > Viridiplantae > Streptophyta > Magnoliopsida > Solanales > Solanaceae > Anisodus > Anisodus acutangulus. The sequence continues at coordinate 39,535,248 of CM056498.1, forward strand.
TAGCCTTTCCAACCGGAGAGTTGGAAGAAGAGGATCAGAGTTGGTTTGCTGAACTGTTGGCCTTCTTCCTGTACTTTCATTTTGATCCCTGAAATGTTTACATTTTGGTCCTGAAAGTTTCAGATAAAACGGAAATAATGAATCTGACCACAGAAATATTGACTCTGAAGTTAGAAAGCTAACAGTTGGAGAATCAACAGTCTGAAAGTAAAAGTCATATTAAAACAAAGTCTCGATATGAAAGATATGGGTATCACAGATGACATCTTAGGAATTGGATTTCTAAGACATCTAACGGACTGGTCGGTAGTTGGCAGTCTCGTTGAAGCCACCAATGGATATGAATCATAAAACTGATTGGAATCATGGTGCACCCATAGACAAGGAGCGATATGCACAGGTCATGTGTAGTTCAATGTGTTGTACACACTACAACCGACCTGGTATCGTCCTATTTAATGCATCGATTGAACTAAGGTTCACTGATGATCTTAATACATGATCAATAGAAGGCTTTAAGTCGGATATGACGATATCTGAATTATTCGCTTATCTACGGATTATAGTATTCTGGATGTCCAGCGGTTCTTGGAGAACACAGTGATGCAAACTGAATATCAGATCTGAAGAACACCAAAGCCACAAGTAAATGTGTATGGTGGGTCTTGGAAAATCCTCTAAGCAAACTTGCATCGACCGATTCATGATGGTATCGGAGTTTATCGCTTTATACAAAGCATGAAAGAAGTTGAGTAACTTCACGACTCATTAGAGGACGTCCTTTATTGGGAGAAACCCGTGCCTTCAGCAGTTATACACTATGGCTAGCCGGTCGGCTTCAGGAAGGACACGGATGACGGCGTCTGGACATATCTTTCAGGATCCGCTTGAGACATAAGATCAGATGGCAGTTGATCATCACGGGTGTCACATCCTTGTGTACTAACTAAGGGACTACCCGGAGATCAAGTGTTCTGCCTGTCTAGGGGAATTGGCTTAAACCCCAAACAATACGAACCTTTGCGGTGGTAACCCAACCATACTGATTGGAGATCCCAAGAATTTTGTTCAATGGGAAAACTAAGCGGCAAAAGGTTCAGTTGGGCGCTTCGGTGGAAGCAAGAAGCACTTCGGATGATGATTTCCGTACGGAAACATGAATCCAAAGTTGTTCCCGCGATAGATATTAATGTGCTACCTGCATGGTGGGTAAGGGTTAAGCTTCCAAACCTTTTAAAAGATCCTCAAATGGTTGAGGTTAAGGTTGGGGAAACTTTTAATGATTCCTAACACTTGAGAAGTGGGGTATAGCAGGATACCTTGTAGGAGATCACCTATTTAAGTGCGAGGATGACCGCCTCAAATGAACGCACTTAAGAATCCAAGTGTGTCCATGGCCACAACGGACAGAAACGTAAGAAGAAAAATGAATAAGAAGAGTTATTGTGTTGATATCATTGTCTTGGCTTACACTAAACACTGTCGGTTCAAGACATCACGTTCACCGCGCAGTAAGTAAGTCTGATGGTTTCAACTAGGGAAGGTTCAAAGCGAAAGCTACCACTCCTGATGCAATATCTTTTCGCTGAAAGATTGCTGAAATGTAGGCACCTTGTGCGTGCGCCACAATCTCTCTTTCATAGAGGGGGTTGTTGGAAATTAGCCTTTGGCGGGGAGATGCGTCCACCCATCTTTGATGAATTAAACACTAGTGTTCTGCATGTTGGAGACCTTGTCTCTTTGCACATGCATGATCTACGAAGTGAGTAGATGACCGTAGGGCCAAGAATCGTCTAATTTCATTGAGAAATGAAAGAGATATTGGTCCACGAAGTAAGGTGTTTGAGACATGGAAATGTGGTGTGGGACAAATCTACCACATCGGTGGGAATAGGAAGAATTGCTCTCTATATAAGTCTCTAATTTGTAAAGGGTTTGGGACCCCAATGGGTATCCCATGTGTTTAAAGGAGGGAAGATCTAGATGTGCTTGGGTTCAAGGCTAAGCCCACACGCGCGCCACGCTCGTCTCCGTCCGGCCCGCCGGGTTCCGGGTTCTCGGGTTCACGGGTTCACGGGTCACGGGTCGTGGGTCGTGGGGCTGTCTAATATTATCTTTTTGGACCAGAGAACTCTACCAGATGTACAGTTTGATCCTTGAAGTTTCATATGTACAGTTTGGATCAGAATTCTTTTATATGTACAGTTTGGTCCCTGAAGTTTTAATATTTACATGTTGGTCCCCAGAGTTTCTGGGAAGGTGACGGAAGGCAGAAAGCCTACCGTTGAGACTGTTTTTTTAGGCATTAATCAGTCATTACTTGGCTGATTAACTCCTCTATTAACAGCCCATTAGTTGGGCAATTGAGTAGCCTCCTTCATGACCTTAATTCACCTCTTTCATGGCATTAAAACCTGCCATTACAGCCCTCCTTTAAGGGCCATTACAGCCTTATTTGTGGCTGTTGGACAACCCCTCCTCATGCTATATATTGAGCTTCATTTGGCTCAAAACAGTGGCAGCAAATAGGCAGAAAATACACTGAAAATAGTGACGAAAATACACTGCACAGAAGGCTGAAAATAGTGATGAATACACTGGAAAAACAGCCACAAAATAGCTCAAAACAGTGAGCAAATTGTGACTAAAATCAGTGAGCAAACCCACACATATACACTACAGAGACACACAATATACACAGAGACAAAAGAGAAGAGTATTGAGAAACTCTTCCTTCCTATTCCATATCTTCAGCAAGTCGAGTCATATTTGTTTTCTTCGACAGACTCAACCTATTGGCTTTGTAGTGTTGAGATTAAAGTGTTGTTTTATCTTGGGAGACTATTGTCCGCTAACGTAAAAGCATATATACGGGGCAATCTTGTCTTAAGGATAGAGGGCTATCCTCGACTCAACACACAACGTTGTAACCATCAAGATTTAGTTGTTTCTTGATTTCAGGATATCAACATTCAAGACACAATAAACTTGCGGCAGTTCTCAACATTGGTTTTGCAAGGTGATCAAGATTCAAGACATAACACACATGCGGCAGTTTTGAAGATTGACCATTTATTTATCCTTTCGAACATTTGTAATAGTTATTACTTCCCGTACTGCTCTATAAAGTACCATAAAATACCAACAATATACACCTGAAGAAACCCAAGATGGAGAAAGGCAAATTATAGATGGACCAGTTGGGGAACTCGAAAACCAAGCATAAGCTTAGGGAAGTTTTGGCTAAAAAAGGAACTAATTAGCTAGCCATCTCTAATGTTTGCATCGTCTATCCAGTTCCACCTACAATCGCACCTTTAATGAAAAATAAAGTAAGATAAAGTTTTACTAAAAATATTTCGGCAAGTAGAATCAAACCCAGAATTCAAAAGCTGTTAAAAAGAAGAAGTTGGGTTAATGGGTTTAATTAAGTCCTTGAGTTTAGACCAGTATTGGTTTGAAATCAGTTTTGAAATTTTGAATTTGAAAAGTGGGTCTGAAAACAAAATTGAGTGTTAAGGTTGAGGTTGCTGTGTGGAGGGGTATACGGTGATGGAGACAACGCGAACAGGGAAACAAAAAGTCTGAAGCTGTGCCGGCTAGTGCGCATTTTTTAGCCTTTTTTGTGCGGGTGGCCTCTCAATGTCATTTTTCCAATTTTCATATGCTTGTACTTGTTTATAAAATTCGTCCTTAAAATATTACATTGCAATAATTATATATATGGTATACTTTTAAGATATACAATTCCTTTTGTATCTTAATGACATCCACCAAGTAAAAATAGTTGAATCACATATGGATTGTATACCCCGAAATGGTGTAAATTATTTTCTAAAGCTTATTAATTTGTAGCTGAATCTCCCTTTTCGTTTCAAGTGTCGAGGCTTGTGATCGAGCCTGACAAGATATGGGCCTATCTTTTATCCAAACCGATCTGTTTGTGTTTTGGATGTCAAATGCACATGGAAAAGAATTTTATCAAGATAGAAAGTTTTTCTTATTTCCCAAGTGCATACAAATGATTTTATCTCTCACTACTAAAAAATATGCCGACATGAAAAATATTTAAACTATATTTTACCAAACGTAGATGTAGTTGAAAAAACAATAAAACATAGCTATTGCATTACAATGATATGAGCTGATACTGAAAGAAATAATCCCCTTGATTATTTTCATTAATTGAATAGATATATATACAAGTTACAAAATAGGAGAATCTTATTTCTATTTTATTCCTAAAACCTTATTCTATCATAATTCTAACTATACAATTATGGTAAGTGTATATCCTAACTTAGGTAACAAATACACAAAATATACTTTCCTAATATACAAATCCAGCCACTGCCCGTGATGGACTTGACAGCCAAATCCTGTGATGGGCCTCAGCGACTTGGGCCATCGCTTCATCACACCGCCCATCGCTCAGATACATGATATATACTGTTGTATATTCAGTGTATATCACGGATTTATTACCTCGTTTAACACACCCCCGCAGTCATAGCGGGCGGTCTTCGAACGCTGAGACTGTCCCTAAAATCTTCAAAAAGGACCGCGGGTAGACCCTTGGTAAAGATGTTTGTAACTTGATAACGAGACGGGACATGGCATACGCGAACGTGACCCCTAACAACCTTTTCTCGGACAAAGTGAATGTCCATTTCGATATGCTTAGTACGCTGGTGTTGAACCGGATTACCTGAGAGGTAGATGACACTAACATTATCACAATATACTAAGGTTGCCTTCTGAATGGGGCAATGAAGCTATAACAGCAAATTTCGTAACCAACATGATTCTGAGACCACATTAGCTAATCCTCGATATTCTGCCTCTGCACTTGAGCCGGATAGCGTCGCCTGACGCTTTGCAGACCAGGTGACCAAGTTGTTGCCAAGGAACATACAATATCCTGACGTAGACCGTCTGGTGTCCGGACAACCACCCCAATCCGCATTTGTGTACGAGACAAGTGTGGATGTAGAAGAAGGATACAAGTGCAACTCATAGTCCAGTGTCCCCTGAATATATCGAACGATGCGTTTGATTGCATTCATGTGCTCAACTCTGGGATCATGCATGAATAAACACACCTGCTGAACAACATACGTAATATCCAATCTGGTAAAGGTAAGATACTAGAGGGCCCCTGCAAGACTGCGATAGCGGGTTGGGTCCTCATATGGTGCACCTGCCGCGGCACTAAGCTTGGGTTTTGCATCAACTGGAGTGGAAGTGGACTTACATGATGATATCCCAGCCCTCTCGATGATCTCAGCTACATACTTTCGTTGGGACAAAAACAAATCACATGAATGACGTTTGACGACAATCCCCAAAAAGTAACTCAAGGGCCCTAAGTCTTTCATAACAAACTCGGAACTGAGCATGGCCATGATAGACTGGCGCAATGTATCGGAAGAAGCAGTCAAAATGATATCATCCACATATAACAGAATGTAGGCCAAGGACGAACCACGACGATAGATGAACAATGAATTATCTGACCTGCTGTGAGTGAACCCAATAGTCGAAACAAAGTCAGCAAACCTCGTATATCAGGCCCTTGGAGACTGCTTAAGCCCATATAATGACTTCTTCAACAAACAGACATGATGAGGACGGTTTGGATCCCTGAAACCCAACGGCTGATGCATATAGATTGTTTCCTTGAGATCACCAAGTAGGAAAGCATTCTTGACATCCAACTGATGAATTGGCCAAGTCTTCGAAAGAGCCAAGCTAAGCACAATACGAATAGTAGCCGGCTTGACCACCGGACTAAACGTCTCCCCACAATCTATTCCAACATGCTGAGTCTTACCATCACCCACAAGCCGCGCCTTATGTCGAGCAAATGAACCATCTGAATTTTCCTTATGAGCAAAAATCCACATAGACCTGATAACATTAATACCATATGGACGGGGCACCAACTCCCACGTCTTATTATCAATAAGAGCATTATATTCATCAATCATAGCAATTTTCCAATTATGGTCATTTAATGCGGACACATGATTGCGGGGCAATGGGGATTTAGAGACATCATAATGTAAATTAAAATATCTTTTAGGTGTAAAAATACCCCGCTGACTACGAGTGACCAGTCTATGACTCGAGAAAGAATTGAGGGAATTTGGGAATTTTCTGGACTCGGGGCGGGTAGCAGAGTGGTGGCTCTTGGCCCAAATCGGAAAATGTGGCGTGTCTTGGACAAGTTCCAGTGGGTTGGGTAGCCCAATTGCTGAACTGCTCGATGGTCAAACCGGGCATCGAACTGTGGGGCCAGCGGGCAGTGGGCCCGCTAGAGAATTTTGGGTGCGGGAAATGTCCAAAAAATTCTGAATAATATACGGGGATATTTAGTCATTCAAAAAATTATACGACTTAGGCTCGGGAGTATGAACTTTTGTAAATGGAAATTGAGTTTCATCAAAAATGACATGGCGATTAATTATGATTTTCTTGGAGGATAAGTCAAAGCATTTATAACCACGATGATTAGACGGATAACCCAAAAACACACACGGAGTGGACCGGGCCTGAAGTTTGTTAATTGTGGTGGATGGGAACAACGGATAACACAAGCAACCAAAAATCCTAATGTGACAATAAGAAGGGTTCTTATTATATAGGATTTTGAGGGGGGAAGAACATGTCAGACCTTTAGACGGAATTATGTTAAGAAGATATGTGGCCATTTGTAAAGCATGATGCTAAAAATATAGAGGTATGGAGGCATGAATTAAGAGAGTTCGGACAATATTATTTATGGAACGAATTTTGCGTTCGGCCTTGCCATTTTGTGAAGATGTATGAGGACACGAAAACCAAAAATTAATCCCATTATTAGCACATAATTCCCGAAACTCCTTATTGTCATACTCTTTCCCATTATCACATTGAATATTTTTTATTTCTCTTTCGAATTAAGTACGAATGAACGCTCTAAATTTGATGAAGATGGAAAACACTTGTGATTTATTCGCAATTGGAAACTTCCACAAAAATCTAGAATAATCATCCAAAAAGAGAACATAATATCGATGACCCAATTAACTAAGAACATGAGACGTCCATAGGTCGCTATGAATAATATCAAATGACACTGAAGTATGATAATTGGAATCTACAAATGGCAACTTAACAATTTTCCCTAATGAACAAGACTGACAAAGTGGAGTACGACTCGTACCCTTACAAGAAATAAAGTTATTTTTATCTAAAACTGATAAAATAGACGATCCCGGATGACCCAGGCGAGCATGCCACATGGAAGGATAGATGGCTGCAAAAACTGACGGCAAGGCTTGACTCGATGGACTGAAACCGGGCATGATAGGATACAGATTCCCCCTACTATCACACCTCATGAGATGACTCCCCGTCTTGAAATCATTCACAGAGAAACTAAAAGGATCAAATTCAATGGAAACGGAATTGTCAGTTGTGAACTTTCGGACAGACACTAATTTTTTAATCAATTTGGGAGCATGTAAAGTATTTTTTAAGAGGAGAGGTGGATTGGGGGAAGATAATATTTTCTGACCATACCCTAGAATTGGAATAGAACTGTCATTACCAATAATTATCCCCCGAGGGGTGCTCAAATTGGAATAAGATGAGAGAGTACCTGATTCGGAAGTCATGTGAGTAGTGGCACCGGTGTCCATATACCAATTTGGGTCCGGTTGAGTTAACCCCAATGTGTGCATCGTGGCCTCGATATCGGTTTGAGTGGGGCCTGCTGCATGATGGGCCTGTGGAGGTCGGGGCCCAAGAATTTCTGTCCGTGATGGAGCTGGGCCGTAGCTGCTGCTGTTGGGCCATCGCCAGCCGGGCCGCCACCGCCGTTGTTGGCTCGAATCGCTGGCCACCACCGCCGGAATTGATCGCCGGATTATAAGTGGTCGCCGCCCATGGCCCACTTCCCCAGCCCCATTGCCATGGGCCCCACTGTTGGGACCAGGGGGTAGTGGGCCACTGTTCCCTGGATGAGGCCCACCGCCTGCTTGCTGACCACCGGAACCGCCACCAGAATCGTCGCGTTTGCCCCCTCGGTTTTTGTTATTATTCTTATGATTATTTTTGCCGTCACCATGATTATGGTTTTGGCCCGAATTATTAATAAAACCCAAAGAACTTGGAGAGGATGCCACCATGACGACGGGCCTTGCTCCGGTAGCTGCCTTTTTAGCCAAACCGGCTTCTTCCAAAGTAAGTATGGAGCGGGCTTGATGAAAAGCGGGAAGAAGGTTGCTTTGACGTATGAGAGTTCCAACACCATTATATGCCTCCGAAAGGCCGGCAATCAATTGTAGAACCAGACGATTATTGGTGACAGGTGCGCCAACATTACGGAGTTGATCTGCCAACTCCTTAAGTTTCTTGCAATAGGCAGATACGTTAGGAAATTCTTCCATGCGAACGAGGGAGAATTCCTGCTCAAGTGTGACGACACGTGAATGTTGGTTATCTTGGAATATGTCACGCAATCTATTCCAAGTAGCCATAGCCGTGGTATCCGGCTCAATAATCGTTTGTAGAAGATGAACTGAAATAGTGGAATAGATCCACTGGAGAACGGTAGCATCAAGCGTAATCCATAATTGAGGATCCTCCGCGGGACGAGGTGTAGTGGGAGGAATGATATGATGGATAACTTGATGAGAGATAACGTGTATTTTAAACAACTCCGCACACGTCGCATATTGGACGTTTTCTATCTCAAGCACAATCGAGATACAGTTCTTGATGTTGGAAACCATGAGGGCAGGATGATAATTGTTCTTAGACATATTGAAAGAACAAAGAAGGAGGGAAAATTTAAGAAAGGTTTTTTGAGAGCGGAAGACGAAATGTGGGAGAGAAAACCCGAGGGGGGGAGGGGTTTTCTCGGCCGAGAATGGTCCACAAAAACTTTGGGAGAGAATTTTTTTTGTAAAACCTAGTCTCTTGATACCATGAAAGAAATAATCCCCTTGATTATTTTCATTAATTGAATAGATATATTTACAAGTTACAAAATAGGAGAATCCTATTCCTAAAACCTTATTCTACCATAATTCTAACTATACAATTATGATAAGTGTATATCCTAACTTAGGTAACAAATACACTACAATATACACAAAATATACTTTCCTAATACACAAATCCAGGCACTGCCCGTGATGGGCTTGACAACCAAATCTCGTGATAGGCCTCAGCGACTTGGGCCACTGTCCGCTGCCACCGTCCACTGCTTCTGTATACATGTGATATATATTGTTGTATATTCAGTGTATATCACGGGTATATTACCTCGTTTAACAGATACAATATGTGCTAATACAATTGATACCCGCCTGATACAATTAATACTTACCTGATACTCGCTTGATGCAGTTGAGTTGATACCGTTCTTTCGTTGATACAACAAATTCTCATCTAATATAACTCTTAATGTAGCTATGTTTCGTAAATACATAAACTGTAATCATATTTTATAGTTACGCTCTAAACTATATTTTTATGATGTTTTTTCAACACTATACAACTGAATCTTAATACTTAGTAATGATGCATAGAAAAGAGAAAAAAAGTAGGAGAAAGAATGTAGATGTCCCCTAAAAATAAAATAATTACCCGCTCATATCCCTACAATTTCATGCCCCCAAAACTGTTTACCCAAAATGCCGCCAAAATTATGATACCAATATGATATATAAATATATTGATATGGTATTATGAAGGATCATGTTTATTTATTTAAAAGACACATTTTTCTCAAAAAAGCCTCTATGTTATCATCATTTTATATACATATATTGTGATAGTATCACAAAAGACTGATTCAGTCTTTCAATAAGACACTTGTCAGCCCTCATGATATATAAATATACTAAGATGATATCATGTGAGTTCTTCTTTTAGTCTTTCATGATACTATGATGATATATAAATATATCGCATGGTATCATACTAGAATAATTTTGGGTGAGTAGGTATCGGGGATAAATATTTTTGACCAGTTAGGTAAAAAGTGAATTACGGTTTAGGAGAGACATGAAAGGGATAAATATTATTTGATGTTGTTTCCCCAAATAAGCAAAGGATGCAAATGGAAATGGACATTTTATTTCATTTGGCAACAGAATAATGAATGACTCTGTTGGTAGGTAAACGTCGCCGTATGACAACAAACCGACTCGACTCATTTCTTCCCTTCTGTTGTGATGATCGCCACTCGTCACTCACCAAACTAGGGTTTCCCAACTCTCTCGTGCGATTTCTAGAAGGTTCCTTCAATGGAATCACTCTGTTTCCATGACGGCAACATCACAAACTTGATAAAAAAACGACACCTCCATGTAAGACGAAATTCTCACTCTCCCCTATCAATTATTGCCTGTTTTTGATTTTGTATTATCGTCAGGTTGCTATTTCTACAATATGATGATGCCATATGCTAAGGTTTATTATTGTAGTTTCAGTTAGTCAAGTGAATAATTGTGCCTTGTAATGTGAGGAAAGGGAATAGTAGTGTAAAATTTAGTCTCATATGCTCTATGAGGTTCATCTGCTAGGGAAGTGGTCCTTGAAGATGCTACATTCTGAATGTTGAGTTCCAGGGGATAAAATGTTGAGTTTCATTGAACAATAGTCCCTTACTACTAGTGGCGGAGGTAGGATTTTTCTCTCCGGGAATTTAAAATAGAGTAAATAGTCAAAGACAACCGAACTATCACTTTTTCGCGAGTTTCACACTCCAACTATCAATTATTCCCTTTTTGTACCTGAACTATCATCAACTATTTATTAAAATACACCTAGTTGAGTAGATGGTGATATTTCATGTAGGAAAAGGGAACAACTGATAGTTGGCCTAGGCGTAAATACATAGACAATGATAGTTCAAGTGTGTTTTTGACCATTATCTCTTTAAAATATAAAGAAGTCAAGGGGATTTAACAATCTACTATATATATGTATATATATATATATACATATATGTATATATATACATAAAAGATAGTTTTGACCTTGTATATGTAGTGTAGTTTTTCGACGAAGCTCCTTCTGGTATCCTAGCTCCGCATATGCTTATTACTCATGCCCTCGCTCATATTGAACTATCTCTTATGTGATATATAATTCGGGACAACTATAAGGCTGACCTATTAGTGACTTTCATGGTTGGCCTCACTAGACCAACTTGAATTTGGAAGGGAAGAGAAACTTTATCTGTGTTGTTTAGCATTTAGTTGAGGAATATTAGAGCAATGATGCTGAAATTGTGCTGGCATGGAAAAAAAATACACAAATGCATAATGAGTAAGAGTAAATTTATTCCAATGGCAAAAATCAATCTAGTTGTGCTAGCTTGAACTGATTATGACACCCTAGAAATACAAATCAACAAAGAAAAGAAGAGGATTTCCTGAAAATGTTTCATGTAGTGTTTTTGAAGCAGCTTAGATTGAATCAAGCAAGTCAACCCTTAGGGATGTAGATGGCCTCATGTTGGCTGTTTGGACCCTAAATATTTGCAAGAACAATCTGCTTCTTTTTCCCTCATAAATCTAAAGAAGCTCTGGTTAAATCCCTCACTGGTGGTCGGTTGAAGTTTATGAGCTTGGTACGAAGGAAAATGTTTTACTAACAAAGAAAATACCTTTTTAGGAGATTATTTTTGTTTTATTTTCCACTGTTTGGTCCAGCCCTTCCCCGGACCCCGCGCATAGCGGGAGTTTAGTGCACCGGGCTGCCCCTTTTTTCCGACTGTTTGGTCAGATGTAAAAGTTGGTCACATTTGGTAATTGCACAAGGTATAGGATAAGGTATGAAGATAATATTTTCTAGTATTAAAGTACCGTCTACTACAATGTCAAAATTTTAGATTGAAGTAACTTTGGATTATGAGTTGAGATATTTGTAAAGGAAAATCACTTCTGTTCATGAGAGGGAAATCATTTCCTTTTTTAACGGAAAATATTTTTTTTTGGAGAAAACATTTTCCAAAATTGAAGGTAACCAAACACGGATCTTTTTTTCTTGAGGAAGATATTTCTCAAAGAAATATTTCCATGATAAAAAACTCCTTTATGCCGAGTGTAAATTAAGCAGTTACAACCTTACAGGTTCTGGTTGATATCTACTGTGGAAGCCAGGATTTTCATTAGGGGTATTCACAAACAAAGAAGTTAACACATGAAGAAGCCAAGGGGATTCAACATCTACTATATACACATAAAAATAATTTTGACCTTGTATATATAGTGTAATTTTCCGGTCTCCACTTTCCAATTTTTTAGCTGTTATCTCTCTTCAACGTATTTTAGATCTTTTGATTGATGATTCCTGAACATATTATTTTACTTCAATCTTTCAGCAATTTGTTTTTGATAAGTTTCACCAATTTTAATTAGTGAGAAGTGATTGTTCTTTTATGAAACATGTGCACATGCATTTCAAGCCGAAACTAATGCAAAGAAGAGTACAAGTAGATCAACATATTTATATCAATTCTGACAATGGAGGCAAGAAACGAGAATCACAAACCCTTGTTTTATTAATTGTGTCCTGTACTACTTCAAAAAAAAAGAAGGAATTAAGTTGAAAAATAAACACAAAAGAACTATTTCCTGTCGACTAAAATTCTAAACTAAATTAGTGAAAAGCAAATGTATTTGCTTGTCTTACTCAATCCAATATTGTTAAATTTTGAGAAATCCAAGCCAAAACCATCACAAGAGCTTACAGATAACGGCTTTGATTTGACTTGGGGCAGCTACACACTTCTTGTTAGTCTTTTTGAAAATTTATCAAATGCCTTCACAGCCACCGGAAATATATTTCTTCGTTCGTTCCTGTATATGAGACCAGCAAAGTTTCAGTCTCTTAATGGTTTGGATTACTAATAAGGTTCTCTCGGGTGTTTTTAAGTTCATTAAAAGGGCAGCCCGGTGTGCGGGGTCCGGGGAAGGGCCGGACCACAAGGGCCTATTGTACGCAGCCTTACCTCACATTTCTGCAAGAGACTGTTTCCACGGCTTGAACCCATGACCTCTGGTCACATGGCACCCATGACCTCCTGGTGTTTTTAAGCTCATTACTTCTGCTTATTTCGTCTCACAACTATATTCTGCTTGGGTTTCTATTCTTTATAGGACTCCGGTCAGGGATTACACATGCACTCCTCGCTGGTGGAAAGAATGGCCTTAGAAAGAGAACTAGAGGTGAGTGCCTTAGTGATCTCTATACTATGATGCATATTATTAAGTTGTTTATCTCATAATATCTTTTATCTGTCTTACTATTTTGCAAGCTTGGGTATCTCTCTGTTGAGAGTCGGGTAAGAGATTAAAAACATTGTTTATCTTCTTTATTGCAAAAGAGAGTCATTAAAACCCTCATCCTACGCCTTCACTGGAGAACAACTAGTTGAGGTTGTCAACTGTTTACCCTTTTTTCAAGTGCAGCCTATGTAAGTGGTATTTTTGTCATTTGCATAAATAGGCGTTTTTTCTTATTTATTGGCATTGAATGGTTCTCCTTTGCAATAAAGTTTATGCATGTAAAATCTGAGCAGAATATCAATTTTAATATTTCAAGATGCTAGAACAATATGTGAAATGATTTTGGTCAAAGATGGGAAATTTCACCTTCTTTGCATACACCCCATCAAAAAATGCCTTACTTTGGTGTGTTGCGTTGGTTATGGAGCTGTTTAATTAGGTGTTTGAAGTCTGACAAACTGACACAGTTAGTTGAAAGAGATGTCAAGTCAAGTTGGAAATAATATAAAGTAGAAGTGATTGATAGGGAAATTAATATTTGCGATGAATGGTTCTAGTTAAATGTTTTTACAAATGCTTCTGAAGAAAGTCATTTTTATAAGCAAACCATTATGCATCTGTATTATAAATTCCTTCCAGACTTTAGCAATAAAGTTCTGATCTTCTATATCTTTCATCCTTTCTTTTTCATTTACCCTATCCAGTATAAATTGTATAATAATAAACCTAACATTGAATTTCACTGTAAGAAAGGGGTATCTGGATCCAGACTTGAAATGCTATGCAAAGGATTTGTCTGCTTGTCCTCGATCTATGTGAAGAGAATTGTCAGATCAGAGGTGTATTGGTAGTGTCCATGCGCCAGACAGAAACAACAACAATTATGCTTCAGTCGCAAACAAATTGGGGTCGGCTATATCAATCTTCACTGTCCATGTTTATCCAATTAAATTCATCTCAGGCCAACATTATGCAAAATAAAAATAAAAAAGTACTAGAAGTTTTCTAACAGGTATAAAATCTATTATAGGGCTAAAAGACTGCTAGGTAACAAACCTAAAGTAATTGTTTTAACATAATAACCAAAATTCGATCTCAACTAATTGATATAGCCTATATAGATTTTTTCCTTTCATTGTGTCCTATCTATCGCTAACTCTGCATGGATTCCAAGAGATTGTAGATCATTCAACTCAATGTCCTTCTGCCTCGTCCCTTTTGTAACACCTTCATTCACTATGGTTTCACACCGATGGATCAGTGTATCTGGAGGTCGACGCATGCATGTCCTCATGTGTGCTACTTGCACCTTTTGGTGAACGGGGTCATTTTAATCTTGTCTAATCTTGTATTACCGCACATTCATCTCAGCAATCGTATCTCCACGATATCATCTTTCGGATGTGTTGGACTTTAGAGGCTCAACATTCCCTCCCATATGACAGTTGGCTTATAATTGTTCTAAATAATGTATCTTTCACTTCGGTAGCCATCCCTTTATCACATAACATCCTGTTAACACTTTTACCATTTTAACCATCCTATTTTGATCCCATGTGTAACATCCTCATCTATTATTCGGTTCTCCTTAAACAGGACTAGATATCTGAATTCTTTGTATTTAGACACCACAACCCCGTCTAATCTCACGTTAAGTTCACTCTTGTTATGCTGACTAAACTTGCAGTACACATAGTCAGTCTTACTTCTATTTATCCTAAGGCCCTTATTCTCTGGAGTGCTTCTCCATATTTCAAGCTTTTGATTGACTCCGTCCCTGGTTTCATCAATTAGTACAATATCGCTAGCAAATAGCTTACACCATATGACCTCATCGTGTATTGTGTTAGTTAATTCATCCATAATTAGGGTAAACAAGTATGGTTCTATCCCGATAACAACAACAACATACCCAGTGGAGTCCCACAACGTGGGGTATGGAGAGGGTAGAGTGTAGCATACCTTACCTCTACCTTGATGGGTTCTATCCCGATCCTTGGTGTAAACCCGCAATTACGGGGAAATTGTTGTATCTCCTACAGCTGTTCTAATGCCGGTGACGTCTCCTTCATACATGTCTCTTATGGCATTTACATATTTATATGAATTCCTTTCTTCTCCAACACCCACTCGCCAAAGGACCTTTCTTGGTACTATCATATACTTTCTTCAGGTCAACAAACACCATGTGTAGATTTATTAACCTCTTAAGAAATGCTGTTAATTGCTTATTGGACTTCTGTTTGATAGTATTTTGTTGGCTCATGTATATATGTGTGTGCTTACAGTCTCGAGGGTTTGTTCATTGCTTAACAGGGGCATCAGGGTTGCGTGAATGCGATAGCTTGGAACTCAAAAGGATCCCTTTTGATATCTGGATCAGATGATACAAGAGTATGATACTCTCTACACCTCATTGCTCCTTTATTCTTCTGTTTTAGCTGAACTAAGCTTCTCAATGTCATAGTTGGGTGGGCTTCTAGAGTCTGCAAGATAGCCAGATACAAGAGCTCTCATGGACGTGTGTGTGTGTGTATTGTATTCATTATACTTTTTCAGCCCTGTCTTGGAGACAGACTGTTGTCTATTATTAGTCATTTGAAACTCTTGAATACATTTTATATTTTTGATCATTTTTTTTTGTAGTTTTCTTGCTGGAGCCTCAAGTCTATTGCGATTCTTTCCTAAGTGTGAAAACATTGGTGTCTGAGTTGGACAGACAGAAATTTTATTTAGTGCTTACCATGAGCGCAGGGACGAGGGTGGGGATGGGGGACCCTCATAAGTTGTTTTGGCTGTGTATTTGTTGCTTGTTGAATACTTTTTATGATGTCTTTGATGATTCTGCTCATTGTGATGTTTGCGTAATACAACTAAGTGGTAAAAAAGTCAAAAATAACCTTGAGATTGTTTATTTGCTAATTATCTATAAAGCAAACAAAGAGGCTACAACCTTTGTTAGCATTATCAACCTTGTGGTTCTTTGACTATTTTTTCCTATGGGTTGGATGCGATACAGGGAGGGTTGACTCGGATAGAGCTGACTTGATAATAGTACTGGAGGAGACACTTCTGCATTTTGACACATTTTCGTCAGCACAATAGTCTATGTTTCCATGGAATAATGTTCCATCATACAATATCTGATATGTTCAGTTGATTTTAACAAATTCGTTTCCCTATAAAATCAATAACACTGAACACTTGAGGAAACAGTTGGAACTCAGAATAAAAAAATTTAGGGAGAAGAAATAATTTAGAGCAAGATATAGTTTGCTCCCTTTGGTATCCTGTATTTTTTAATTTTGTCCTATTATTTGCTGTTGCTCATAATTAACCTTCGATTTGTGAGACATTACTATTTTTCTAATTTAAACAGACGTAACCAACTAACCTGTCAGCTATAATAATCAATGATCCAGGTGATGCTTGCGCACCATTTCTTAGAGGGGGCTCATTTCTAATGGAAACCGTAAATTTACTACTTAATGTTCCTTTTTGAAAGTTACATGATGCCTTGCATATGAGACCTAAAAGACAAACATGCCTTCCACAAGAGGTAGAGTTGTAACTGAATTGCTAGAATTAACTAGTTCGTTTATTATTGACTGAAAACTGCAAAGCTCGATAAATTGAAGTCAAGTGCATGATGTCGTAATTGAAGGACCAAAAGTGCAACCAAGATAAAGGAGGGACCGAGAAATCATTCTCTTTTGATTGGTAAAGAAAACATTTATTCTCACCGATAAAAAACACATTTATTCTTTGTAAATTAAGTTTGCTAAGTTACCATAAGGGAATCCATGGTTCCGTAAATGCATGATAATTTACTTTTTAATGTCGATAGTGCAAGTCGCCAGTGACAACATACCTAGTTGTTTCGGGGTAACGGTTTAGGGAGATGCTTCAACTGTATATGGTTCTTTGACTTTTTTTTAAAACCTGTTCTTGTTGCACAACCGAGGTTAGTTTACTTCTTCTAAAAGGATAGTGATAGACTTGCTTCGGACTAATTTCTCTGTTTCTGATTGTGATGTTCACATCAAAGAGAATGTCAAACTTTCCTGTACGTTTTCACCATAAAAATACATGGGTTTTCTGGGGTAATAATTTCTTGCTCTGTTGTAAAGCAGTTTGAACTCCATTAACAGTAGAAGCAGCTAATTTATCTGAGGTTTATGCTACAAATGTAGCTTGAATATCCCAAATGGGCTTCCTGAATCAATCTGTTCATTTTGGCCAGTTTGACCAAAGACGTTTTGATTACTAAGGTTGTAAACAATAACTGTAAAGACTTAGGTGAACCATTTCAAATCAGACGGTCTTTATTTCTCTTGATCACTTATAGATTTTCATTTAAATAGCAGCCCAGTTCAGAGAGAAGCAAGATGCAGACGCTTGAAGCAGAATAAAGTGCAATATCATACGAAGAATATATTTCTGATATTCTTAAACAGATATGTATTTTTTCGTTACCTTGGGTGCAGTCTGGTAATTGTACACGAGGTAGATGCCATGCTAGACACGATGGAGAGATTGCATAACCTGTAATTATGCCTGATGCACTGGCTTACTGCAAAAATTAATAAAGTTTTCTATTACTTGTCAATCTCAATCCATTGATGATACTTCTGGTAGGCTTAGAGCTAACTCTATCCTTCTAACAACGTGTTGGTGACTTGCTTTAGAAATCTTTTCCTTTCAATCATGATCCTCCACCTGGTAGTGACTGACATGCCTTCTGTGGAATTTGGTATTATGATGATCTCAAGTGTGATGAGGGTCTATCAGACAGCCTCTCTACCTCCCAAGGTAGAGGTAGGGTCTGCGTACACACTAACCTCCCCAGACACCACTTGTGGGATAACACTTGGTATGTTGTTGTAGTGATCTCAAGTGAGAAAGATGTTGGCGTTTACTATATTTGTGGCATTAATTTATAAACTCAGTTTGTGCCTGCTCCATTTTACATGTTGCTTCGCCTTGGGAAAATGGAGAGCTACTCTTACCATGAATTGCAAAATCAGGTAGATAGGTGAATACATAATATCGCTTGACAAGTGGTGAAATTTATTTCTTGATTATACTTTTAGGATGAGTACTAGCTTTCTTCACTTGGTAATTTTTTTCTTTCCGGTGTCTTGTTCATGGTTCTCCCACAAAGTGGATGATCCATCTATATGTTCATCCATAACTTGCAAATGGCACTCATAATGAGAATTGAGATTCAAAGTACTGCACATACTAGTTTTTCTCCTTACGATGCCGTGGCTACTGGATGATCCTGCATCTTTGAAATTGAAGACCACCACGAATTGTGCTGTTACAATTACTTCGAGTTCTGCTCGTGCATGGTAGAGTCAACACAAATAGATTCCTGTGAAGAAGGGAGGTTTAAGTACCAACATCGATCTAGCAGTAAAATGATAAGATTTGAGATAGAGAACTATTCTATTCTTCAAATCTAACCAGAGATGGGCGAATAAAAGGAAGTTCTATTATAAACTTGAACTTAAGATGAAATATGAATCTTCGGAGATGCTTTATTACGTCTATATTAAAATAAATGAAGAGCTATGACATAAAAGAAATTAAAGCAAGGGTTACCTGGAGTCTGCTGGGAGTACTCTGGCAACGGCTCTTAAATGTGACTTGAAGATGGAACAGTTTGTCTGAGAGATGGTTGAGAATCTTGTGAGCAATTTTTCACATTTTCTTTTGCACTTTGCTGGTTAATTTTTAGCCCCCTTGCTTCATTATATTCCACAACTGTGGTTACTGTATCTGTATTGCATTCCTTGGTTCAGCTGATTTTTGACTTCCTGCATCTTGTGTTTTATGCACTAAATCTAAGTAATGAAAAATTTATTTGCTGCAGATGAATATCTGGAGTTACTCAAGCCACAAACTTTTGCATTCCATTGAGACCGGTCACACTGCCAACATATTCTGCACGAAGTTTGTTCCAGAAACTTCTGATGATCTAGTTGTTTCTGGAGCAGGAGATGCTGAAGTAGTTTCTTGAAGCACCAACTTTTGTGTGTTTATACAACAATGCTATTCACTTGCTTTGAGTGTTTTTCTCCAAAAATTAATGCTTTTTTCACATTTAATTTCTATGGCAGGTTCGTCTTTTTCATTTGTCTCATCTAAAGGGAAGAGGTCGTGAAGACAATGCTGTGACTCCATCGGCACTATTTCAGTGTCATACCAGGAGGGTCAAAAAATTAGCTGTAGGTGTTCAGGCAGCAGTGAAATATTTTTATAGTAATAATCAAGTGTTTGTGTGGATTTTATTTCCTCTCTTTATATATATGCTGCTATTTCTGACTATAGGTTGAAGTTGGGAATCCTCATGTAGTATGGAGTGCCAGTGAAGATGGGACTGTGAGGCAGCATGACTTTCGGGAGGGTGCGTCTTGTCCCCCAGCTGGTTCTTCTCATCAAGAATGCCGTAATATACTTGTTAGTCTTAACTCACTCTACATTGTGATGAATATATTTCCTGTTTCATCGAAAGGCTAAAAGTCCCACGTCTCTTTTATAAGAAGATCGAGTTACGACTGCTTCATCAAAATTGTGTTTTTCCCTTTTTCTGACATCATTATGATGTGCTTTAGGAATGCTTTTTGGCAATTTTGGCAATTTTGGCAAAAGCAATTGTGTTATGTGCTCTACTAATTTTTCCTTGGCTAGCCTGAAGCTTTAGCTCTCAACTCAAAAAGTTTTATATGATTTGTATTGGTTTTTACATTTGTTCTATAACAATAACTGCTCCTTTTGAAGGCTCTGTTTTTTTCTCGAGTGGTTGATGTTAATATTTCTAAGTACTTGATCTTTAATTGTTCTCAAGTGAATTGATATGAATGTTATGAACTATGTCTTAAGCTTGTGATGTATCTAAATAGTTTGCATTTCCATATGTTTGGTCCCTGATGACAGCTTGACTTACGCTGTGGAGCTAAGAAATCATTAGCTGATCCTCCTAAACAGTTGTTTGCTCTGAAGTCATGTGATATTAGTTCCACAAGGCCCCATTTGCTTATTGTTGGTGGAAGGTGTAGCTATCTTTAATAGAATAGTTTATTGCAGTAAGGGTATATTCCAGGCAATACTGCTGGTTTTCTGATCTGCAATTTACTTTTTTTTGCAGTGATGCTTTTGCTCGGTTGTATGATAGGAGAATGCTACCTCCATTATCCTCGAGTCAGAAAAAGCTGCCACCTCCACCTTGTGTCAGCTATTTCTGCCCAATGCATCTTTCTGATCGTGTTAGCTTCGACTTCAGTTTCTGCATTATCTCACTTTAGAGTCTGCTAACAATTTTGCTGGCTAGAAGTACTATTATTTCTCTATCACTAGGGGTGCAGTGGTTTCAGTAGATCATGGGGAACACCTCATCTCATTTTCACACTTGCAATTCACAGCTGCTTGCACTGAAGATGTCCTCCTCGTGACCTTTTCTCTTGACTTCATAAAACAAGAAATCATTGAGAAGTTCTTGCAAGGAGCTTGTATAGTCTTTCTAGCCCTCTACATACTTTATTGTCAATCCTGTAGTTGGAACTTCTTGAGCCGAGGGTCTTTCGGAAACAACCTCTCTACCTTCCAAGGTAGAGGTAAGGTCTGCGTACACTCTACCCTCCCCAGACCCCACATTGTGGGATTTCACTGGATATGTTGTTGTTGCCTTTAGTTGGAACTTGGAAGTGGATATCACTGAGCTCTTTGTTGTCATTGTTTTGGTAGAGGGTGTAAACGGGGGGAGGGAGTCTGGAATAGGATCACATGGCTTTCTCTGCAGGACCTGACTATATTAAAATTTGGTTAATCCAAAGAGGTAATCCACTTCTGATGAACATGGTTTTTTCTGCTGTCAACTATCTTAAATTTAACTACGGTTACCTGATTTTTTTACTTGGGCCTCCTCCTTTACAAATGGGGAAGGGTCCTCCATCAATGATAACAAAAAATGGGGAGGGGGTAACTTTAATTCAGGCTAATCTTCCGGCAGGAATGGAATGAAGCAAAGATTAAAAAAAAGGAAGGTAATATGTCTGTGTAAGGTGCAATGCGACACACCCAAGGGCATGGCCTAGTGGTTAATGACGTGGGTTGAGAACCATGAGGTCTAAGGTTCAGTTCCCAACGAAGGAAAAAACACTAGATGATTTCTTCCTAACTCTCCAAGCATTGGTGGACTGAGTTACCCGGTACCTGTGCTGGTGGGAGGTAGCAGGTTCCCCGTGGAGTAATCCAGATGAGTTCAAGCTGGCCCAGACACCGTGTAGCAGTAGTATGCAAATTGGTTCATCTATTCGGCTGAATCTTACAGTGAATATCTATTTCTGCTGAGTTTCTTACCAAGCAAAGTTACTTTGTATCCACTTAATAGCAACTCCTCGTAGTTCTGTGTGTATATATATATATATATATATATATATATGTATAGCATATTAGTCTTTTGCTCTGACTGGTCACTGTCACTGCTTGGCACCAAGAATGAGCGCAATTTATTTTTCATGATTGTGGCACATCACGTGGCTTCAAATATGGAAGCTGCTGAAAATTTTCTCTCTTTTTCCTCAGGGGCGTTCTAGCTTGCATCTGACTCATGTCGCATTTAGTCCCAATGGGGAAGAGGTTTTGCTTAGCTATAGTGGAGAACATGTATACTTGATGGATGTGAATCCTGGTACGTAGCTTCGGTTATATTCTTTCCTATAATAGATATGTTTGTTATTGATTCTGTTTCCTCTGTTACCTCGTATGGTTGTGCCTTCAGTTTTTGAAATCACTGAGATGTGTGATGAATCTAACATGTGCATTATTAGCTATAATGGATTCGAGTACTTGAGGAATTCTGTCTAGACATTTCACTTGTTCAATATGTCAATTATTATACTATGTTCCTCTGCTGCTCCCCTCCTCTTGCTGAAAGCCAACTTTAATTAGAAATAACAAGTTTGAAAGATAAGCGATTTGGAGGAAGGAAGAAAATAAAAAAGATGTATATTTTTAATTAAGTATATAATGAAGAAGATACTGATAATATTATAAAATAAGCATGTGATATGTCTGGGTCTCTTCATCCTTGTCAAGGTGGCGACCTCATTAAGGGAGAGCAAACTTAATTGTATTTTTCTTCTTTTGATTGGTTGTTCAATGTGGTCCTTTCTTTTGGTAAATGGTAAACTGACCTTGGGTTCACTGTACTTCTGTTTTAGTACCATCTTGGATTCTTGGTGCAACATTCTTGTATGGTTTTAATATTTTTTTTTTGTAAATTAAAAAAGTAATTCTTTGTGCATGAGCACTTATGTGAGTTGTTCAGGATGTCATTCAAGATTAATTGACAAATAATTTTAGCCCTGTCAACTTGCTGCAAATCACTTGTATTTAATAGCTGAAAGTGACTGAGAGTTGAAAGTAACTTGATTCTCTGCTACCTTTTGGGATATTACATTCTCTGCGCTTGAAAGTTTAAGATAAGTCGTACTTGAAGATCTGGTTATGTTATTGACTTGTGATTTATGAAGCCTTTAATTCTTTGTAGCATATGGAAGTTCTATGTCATATACCTACGGAGATGTGTCAAACCTGATGAATTTTGCTCCCTTGCTCAATGGAATCGATTTGCAATCATCAGTTAGTGGAATCTTTTTGAATGGCTCGTCATCGAAAAGAATTCCAGCTACCAAGGTTATTCTTCCTTCTTTACCGCTCTCTGATCTCCTGCCTCTTGGCTGAAATTGATTGGAAACTACATTTTGCTCCCTTTCTTTAGAGTGGCATATCTTAATAATCATTGTTTCCTCCTTTCATCAGCTAGAAAAGTGCAAAAAATTGATTCAGATGGCAGTCAAGTCTTTGAAAAAGGATTCCAACTTTTATTATGGGATAGAAGCTTGTAATGAAGTCTTAGACGGTTGCACGGATGAGATTGGTCCCCTTCTAACCTTCGAATGTTTATGCACTCGTGCAGCAATATTGCTGAAGGTATCTGAAGTCAGACAATTTCCTTATTTTAATGTAATTAGCACTTGTTTAAGGTCTGCGTACACTCTACCCTCCCCAGACCCCACGTAGTGGGATTTTACTGGGTATGTTATTGTTGTAGCACTTGTGTAAGGTAGTGTACCTAATTTAAAATATTTATTTTCGGCTTTTACTAGAGGAAGTGGAAAAATGATGCACATATGGCTATAAGAGACTGTCATAGAGCTAGAAAGCTCAATTCATCCTCCTTTAGGCCTCTTCTTTTGATTGCTGATGCTCTTTCACAGGTATGTTATTCAGTGTTTGTAAGAACTTTTGTGTCTAAAATGTTCTTGTTCATAAGCTGGATAGATTTTAAGGGCCAATTCCCAAGTGGGTTTTTGCGCTCATCCCTCCCCTCATGGTTACGGTCCTCTTAGCCATATGTTTTTTCTTGCTCGCTTGCGATCTTCCTTCTCTCTTATTTAATTTAGCCAAATTCCATTGGAGTATCAATTGTCAGTGAGAAACTTCAAAGGTGATTGTGCATCATACTTGTGATGTACTCAAAATATAAGGCGATTTATGTTTTAGTCATACTATGATACAGTATCAAAATCATTTAAAGTTTCCGGATTCTCCTTAGATTAAGTTTTTCTTCTCAGACATGGTATAAGATTGGAAAAGTGGATTTTACCCATCACTCTTATTAGGAAGCCTGTAAATGGCTTAGATACGTTCTGTTAGTTAAACTTTATGATTGATGTTTCTAGCACTTGATAATCTTCTTGTCTCCCAGGAATGTTAATTATTAGAGTTAATAGGTCTTGTTTTTTTGTTGACTAGGAATATGTCTTCCTTGGTTTGCTTTCAAATATGCACTAATCCTCCATATTGTATACCTTTGATCTAATTTTGACTTCACTTTTCCTCACCTTATCACCTGTCATCAAGCCTCCTACCCCAGATTTATGTATTACATGTTGCTATAACTACATAAAATATATCTCTAGACAAGGATAATGTGTAAATTGATTGGCATTATTTGTCTGATTTTCATTTATCACTTGATTTTGTGAGCTGTTACTGATGTTATCTGCAGTTGGGTAAACATAATGAAGCATTGGAGTTTGCTATTGGCGCTCAATCCTTGGCTCCATCTGATTCTGAAGTTGCACTAAAGGTGGAGTCTATAAAAGATCATATTGCTGCAGGTAAGTGACTTACATTGAGCCGGCAATTGTATTTTCTAGCCTAACATAAAAATGTTTAGCCGGTATCAGTGCCAGCTCTATCAAAATCCTATTACAACACTAGACTACCGCTGAGTTCTACTTTGTAAATCTTGCAGTTCCCTTCTGCCAGTGATTAGAGAGAGGAGGTTTTAGGGGAAGGGAATAAATGTTGAGATTAGATACTTTTGTAATCTTGTTTGTATCTTCTTGTCCATGACTAGCTGATGAGTTATTGGTGACCCGACTGAGCACCACAAGTTTACGGGGTTTTCCTAGTTATGTTGTTTTACTGCCACCATAGGGACCATCTTCATGTTTTCCTCTGCCCTACTGCTTTTTGGTCCTTTTGGAATAACTGCTTCCTTCACCTCGATGTCAATTTAGTTCTTGTGTTCCACTTTCTGATTCATGTTTCAGAACTCTTATCATAGTTTTAAATGCCAGAATGATTTTTGCAAGTTATTTCTATGCGTGGAATAGCTGTAGAGAATTCATTATTGGTGAGGATTTGAGATTCATTTCACTAGAGCTCATTCTTGTCGGGAACAAAATTCTAATATATATTCATGCCTTATCCTTTAACTCGTACCAACAATATGCCTGAATTTACTGCTGAAGCCGACGAAGCAAATAAGACAAATGGTGGAGAATCTAGGTCTGATCCACGGGCAGGAAGAGTATTATCCCTAAGTGACATACTTTATCGTTCAGACGCAAACAGTGATGCTTCGCAAGATGGTCCCAGGTCTGAAAGAGATGATTCTGAAGATGATGATGAGTTAGAATTGGCTTTTGAAACATCAATATCTGGTGATGAAGGAAGGGATGTTGATCCTAATGTCCTCCATGGAAGTTTGAACTTAAGAATTCATAGGAGAGGTGGTTCCAGTGGGGAGACTGGACAGGCAAATGGTTCTTGTGATTCGCCGACCTCTAGTCAAAAAGAGAAAGCAGCGTACGAGGTTTGGCTTGAATGTTGTTTTCCTCTGCTGTAAAGTTGTTTGGTCTCCCTTTTGTTCTCTGGGTTCTGAAAAGATGTTCTTTTCTCTATCCCTTTTACTGTGTTGTTTGTTTTGATCTACTTGTGTATCTTTCTGCTTTATTGAGGCTTTTTGTCTATTGAGGTCATGAGTGATGCAATGGTTGGTTCTGCATATGATATTAAAACTGTATATCTCGAAGTTCTGGTTAGGTTATTTTTCCCTGATCAGTTTATCTTGCTCTTTGTTGCCACAAAGTTACTCTAACCCAAAGTCTCTAATATCATCTCGAATCTCTTTCCAGCATCCGTTTTTTTAACTTTGAATTTGTATTCTGACTCAAAGCATATAGCTGCTCTTGGTGGCTGGTCTGAGTAGATTGTGCGTGATGACTTGC
The DNA here is from genome assembly GCA_029783415.1 of Anisodus acutangulus. NCBI lineage: Eukaryota > Viridiplantae > Streptophyta > Magnoliopsida > Solanales > Solanaceae > Anisodus > Anisodus acutangulus. Next base: position 39,561,130 of record CM056498.1, read on the forward strand.
TGGGTTTTGTTGCTGATGAGTCCCCTGCTCCAACGCTTGGTTATGTTCTAGGGATAGTTCACATAATTTGCCCATGCTCATATGGAAATGACTTCTATCTGCTTATTGACCAACAGTTTAGAGGTTTATTATTTAAATTTCAAAGGCCATCATAGGTTTTTGAAGGTGAGCTGAAATGTGAAAACTGAAAAAATTAATCAGACGCATCCAATTGATCACAGTAATTGTCTTTGACATACCATCTTGTAGACTGTTTATTGAATTGCAGGAGTAGTACTTGGAAGAAACGAGTTTCATTTGTTAAATAAGTGTCAAAATGATCATCTTGCTGACTGAATAATAATTTGCAGAATAGTAGGCATTCATGGATTTCTTTTGTTAAAAAGATGTCAAAATGCCTGGGGAACCAAAATATTAAAAACTTGAACTTCTCAGTGAAGTTTCTTCCCCTTGTTATATAGATGCATGTACACCTTGTCTTTTGATGTCAAGTTTATTTCCTTGTTTAAACAATGTACCTTTTTGTTTCGCTCAAACAATATTGCAGCCTGAAGCAGCGATAGATATGAAGCAAAGATATGTTGGTCATTGCAACGTAGGCACTGACATCAAACAGGCGAGCTTTCTTGGTGAACGAGGTATTCATGGTCTCCATGTTCATGTTCAAAAGCAAAGTTATTCAACTTTTTTATGGTTTCCATGTTCATGTTTATGCTGAAACATTATCTGGTCATTATAGTTGAGTCGAACAACTGCCTTTCACCTACTTTGCTCCCTTTTAATCTCTTTTAGAAGGATCTATTAAAGTAAGAAATTAAACCTACATAGACGGCAAAGTTAATTGTTCTGTATGTGTGATATTATGATGGTGTGGGAAAGAGGATGAGGTAGACCTAAAACCACGTAGAAGGAAATTTGTCTCAAAAGACCAATCTCCAAGAATCCATGTGGACTTTGCTAAAAATAGAACAAACGGAAACATGCAATTTTTTTTGGTAGAGTAATTAGTTTTTATTATTATTTGGGCAAAAAAAAAGCCCGTAACAAGAGGTATACCAAAAGATAGAAAAACCTACATAAAGATATGGTTTTTTATAAATGACACCTAATCTTCTATATCTACGAGGATCTCATGGGTACACCAAAAAGCAATAAAAGATAAGAGGCTACTCCTCAATGGTACAAATTCATCTCTACCCCTCCAAAAGGTCTCCTATTTCTTTCTCGCCGCACAATCCACAAAAGTGATAGTAGGACAATATTCAAAGACCTGCCCCTTCTCTTCCCCATTCCACATCTCCAGCTAAACTACCTCTTTCACAATGCCTGGCATCATCCAGTAAATTTCCAAACCATGTCAGAATTTCCCACATAAAGTCGAAACAACCTGGCAATGAAGGAGATGATCATCATCTTCAACTGATCCCTTACACATAAAACACCAACTAACATACACAAGTTAGCTTCCTCTTCCTCAAAATTCTAGTGATTTTTTTTATATAGTAGTATTAATTAAAGGCATCAAGAAGATGCAAGATTTACAGGATATGACATTTGAGCTTACAAAAAAGGACTGGCTGGCTGTACAAAAACTATTTAAGCCAGAGATAATGAGCTAATAAAATCCAAAAGATGTTCTGCATTATCAACAAGAGCTAATTTGGACCAACTAAACAAATTGGCAATACACCTTGCCTTCAAAAGACCTAAAGGAGTTGACTCCCCATCCAAACATCTCATATTCCTTTCTAACCAGATACACCAAAATATACAAGCAGGTATCATGTTCCAGATCTTCTTGATGGATTTATCAACTCTCCATAGGCTCCGGTTCTCATAAGCTTCCTTAACTGAGAGGTGTGGTCCAATTGAGACCAAATAGGCAAAAAAACATGTTCTAGAAATTTGAGGCCACCTCACAGTGAAGGAATAGATGCCTATTAGTTTCAACCTCCTTTTTGCACATGTAGCATCTGCTTGGAAGCTGTATTTTCCTTTTCTTCATCTTGTTTTGTGTAAGATAAGCCTCATAAAGAGCTGTCCAAGTGAAACATACTTTGGGGGGCAATTTGGTCCACCAAATGATCTTCCATGGCCAATTGTGTATCAAGGGGTTTCTAGAGCACATCTGATGGTAACCTTCCTTGACTCTGTAGATTCCTCCACTGTGATGCCCCCATTTGAGCTAGTGATGTTAATGCAATTATATTATGTTAGTGTTTACGGGGAGTTCTTTACTCAGTTTTGAGTTTTGTAAGCGAGTAGTAAATGTGGAGAACCTTAAGTTTGCCGGTAGTTCTTTATGCAAGCCAGTAGCGAATATAGAGAACCTTCAAGTGTTGGATGAAACATAATTTATTATAAAAGCCCAACTATCGAGTGTTGGGATGAAATGGTATAGTCAACCCTACTAGTTAAGATTGATGCATAATTATTGTTTTAAAAAGCGCTTGGGCGCTCTACGTACGATGTAGACTCCATCAGATACATATCGATTTCTTTCTAGTTAAGATTGATGCATAATTATTGTTTTGTTGCACGTTTCAGACTTACCTATTTTGTCTGCACAAAGATCATTCATGTAACTCGTTTCTCTTGTTGCCTTCTCTTTCGTCGCCTTATGATATAGGAGTAGTTGGTTAGAGATCATTCATGTGGCTCATTTCTCTCTGTCGCCTTCTTATGTAGGAGTAGTTGGTTTGAGTAAGTTACCGGAGAGTTTAGCTCATCCAATCAAATTTACTTTCCTATAATAAGATAATCAATCCCATGAGGATAAAATGGCATGAGCTGGTCTAGTGGTCAATGAAGTGGGTTGAGAATCATGAGGTCTCAGGTTCAATTTCCGGCGGTGGAAAAACACTAGGTGATTTCTTGACATAGTTACTTGGTACATTTGTTGGTAGGAGGTAGCAGGTACTTGTTGGATTTAGTCGAGGTGGTGCAAGCTGGCCCGAACACCACAACATACCCAGTGAAATCCCACAGTGTGGTGTCTAGGGAGGGTAGAGTGTACGCAGACCTTACCTTTACCTTAGAAGGTAGAGAGACTGCTTCCAAAAGATTCCCGACTCAAGAGAAAGCATAAGAAAAGTCAGATAAGGAAAAGCAGTTCAAAGCAATATGAAAATGGAAATAACAAAAACGAATAAGCCATGGTAAAACAGTCGGGAAAAACAAGGAACAATAGCTACTGCAGAGAGATAAGATACTCAAAATAGAAGAAACTATAAGGCAATATTGCGACTACTAGTATGAAAGGATAAGCAGGGCTTCTACAAGTCTTCTATCCTAATCTGAGTCCTCCATAATCTTATCAGTGCTTCCAGAGCTGCCAACTCAGCTCTTTTTTATGTCATCTTCAGAGTCTTCCTTCCTAGCAGCCTATGTCTAAGGCCATGCCCTCGGTAAGCTGGAACTGCGCCATGTCCTGTCTAATCACCTCTCCCCAATACTTTTTCGGTCTACCTCTACCTCTCTTGAAACCATCCATAGCCAACCTCTCACACCTCCGTACTGAGGCATCCATGTCTCTCCTCCTCACATACCCAAACCTATCTTAGCCTCGCTTTCCGCATCTTGTCCTCCATCGAGGCCACTCCCACCTTATCTCGGATGTCTTCATTCCTAATCCTATCTCTTTTGGTATGCCCACACATCCATCACAACATTCTCATTTCCGCAACTTTCGTCTTTTGAACATGAGAGTTCTTAATTGGCCAACACTCCGCCCTATATAGCATGATCGGTCTAACAACCACTTTGTAGAACTTGCCTTTTAAGTTTTGATGGCACCTTATCACACAGCACTCCGGAAGCGAGCCTCCATTTCATCCACTCTCCATTTCATCCACCTTGTACCAATACGATGTGTGACATCATTGTCAATCTCCCCATTTTCTTGAATAATAGGCCCAAGATACTTGAAATTGTCCTTCTCCTTGATAACCTGGGTATCAAGCCTCACTACCACGTTAGCCATGCGGTACGTCACTGAACTTGCACTCCAAGTGTTCTGTTTTGGTCCTTATAAAAAAAGTGCAAACAAATTGAGGCCAAAGTGAACAAAAATTTTATTGGTTTACACTAGCAAAATCTCCCCCACCCATCCCCCACCCCCCCAAAAGAAAAAATAAAAAGAAAAAGGGCGATGAAAGAACTTTAGAGAGTTGGATTTCAATATACTTAAGTTATGTTATGATCAGATTCTTAGGCATCAAAGAGGGATGAAGAGGGGGCACTTATGTTCTAGATGTTTCCTATGTGGAGAAACAGAACTGTTCCGACGAAGATCTACAATTTTTCAGTTGATATTTTTTCAGATCTGTTCTTTTTTGGGTATTGTTAGGTTGTTCTGACCCTAACCATACATTTTTATGCATCTACATCCACTGTTTTGAAGCTTTGACGACTTTTCCGACAACTGTTCACATTCAGATTTTTCAACTTACAGACGTATAAACTGTAATAGTTGAAAAAATGAAGAAAAAAACAAGAGGAAGAATGCTCCCAGGCACTATTTGAACAAAATACCAGAGAGGCTGTTGGAGAGAAATTCTTTCTTTTTTCTCAGCCTTTTCTTTCATGGATGGAAAATCGAATCTATTTCAAGCTAGGGGGAAAGTCTTGTGACCTAACTGAATCCAAATCTTGCTCGGAGACTTGGTATGACTGGGTGGAGAGTTTGAAAAGCTATATGAAGAGGATGGTGCTGAGTAAAGGAGCTCTTTTTTGGCTATGTAGAAGGTTGAAAGAAGCTACTGCCATAAAGGGGAAAGTTTTAAATCTTGGATGGGCAGAGATTTTTCTACCAACATTTATTGTTCCTTAAAGTTCAACAAATACGGCAGATTCATCTCGGTTATTACAGTCAATGGCCAGACACGAGCAGTCATCATCATGCCAGAAAACAAATTTAATGAGGGATGGAGTGGTCATGTGACTAGAATTGAAAATTTCATTAATAGAGACAAAGGAGTTCAGGGTGCAATAAATACTAATGGAGATGCCTCTTCTCAATACATTAAGGGAGAGGGGAGCTATAAAGAAACCTTATGAAAAAGAAAATGGACTCGGAGAGAGCCTGAAATAGACATGGAGCAGTTGACCCTGAAAGCAGCCACAAGATAAAGGAGAATGATCTGCTCAACAGATGCCTGGTCGGGTGCTTCCCTGAATGCAATGAAATACCCACTCGAATGACGTGAGAAAATGGGTTCAACAGATGTGGAAAGGAGCTCAGAACTTCCAAGTTTATGATATGAACGGAATCCAATTCTTGTTTGAATTCCAATCCAGAAAAGCTGCTGAGCATGTTCTGTTGGGGAATGGAGAAGACAAGGAAGCAAGCTTCTATTAGAGTGGTGGTCTTCAAAGGCGGGTGCTTACCTTGATCACAATACCTTTGATTGGTTTTGGATTAGGGTTTTAGGGCTTCCGATGCATCTTTAGTCAAAAGGAGTGATGAAGGAGATTGGGGAAAATGTGGTGGTTGGATTGAAAACTGAACTCAGAAATCATCTTAGATGGGCAAGAATTCGAGTTAAAGGACCCAGAGAGCATATCCCTTTCATAGTTGAAGTTGACGATGGAGATTTCATTTTCTCGCTACCAATTTGGTGTGCATCGCCGGCGAAGTACAGAAGGAGTGGGGTGGATGCGCACAATAGTCGAGATGTCAACAACGTTTTTGGGAAGAGTGCGACAGTCTGCCACAACCTATGAAGGAGAAAGAGGCGTTTCATACGACAATCCAGAGGTCTGAAAGGGAGAAAGAAAAGGACATAAGGGCTGATGTGGCTAGTGGCAGTGGGACCCCTCTTTTTAATTATACAGACTCTTTTAATTCTAAGGAGCTGTTGGGTCATAAAATTGTTGGGCCTTCAACCCAAAGACCTCAGTCTTCTAAGATTTATCAGAACAATTGTGTAACCTTTCACAGAGTTCATTAAAGTAGAACTGCGCAATGACACTTCCTTGCCAGTTTTCTCTTCTTTCAGCGATAATATAGAAGAGGCCATGCGAATGGCCACCAACCCAGAAAACTGGGAAGAGACATTTATTTTGCCAACGGAACCCAGCCAACTCATGAAATTTAACAGTCAACAGGACAATGACTTCACTGAGTGGGAGGATTGTTTTCCTTCATATTTTAGAGGTGAAAACTTGGGGGGTTGCGATAGTGGCATCTAACTATTTACAGTGATCCTATGCCACTTCAAATTGAAGAATTTATGAGGAGGGCCATATCGAGAACAACGCAACACTTTGGGTCCGTTCCAATGTTATTAAACTTAGCCAGCGATTCGGGGCTGCTTTTACATGTGATGAAAAAAGAGCTTTTAAATTATTCATGAAGCTGGATGAGAAGAGGGGAAAGGAGCAACAACAACAAAAAGGTGACAACTCAATAAAAAACAAAGATTCAGTTTCCAAAGAGGTCAGGAATCTGATCTTTCACATGAATTTCAAAGATGGAGAGCCTAGGATCAGGGGGAGAAACAACTCTCTAAGATATCAATGAAAGTAAAAATTCTTTCATGGAATGTCAGGGGTCTTAACAGGGAGAAGTCTTGTAAGGAACTTGTTACAACAGTGAGGGGCAGACATTCATGTAATTTTTGGACGGGGAAGACTCTAATTCAACAACTCTATTTTAACAAGTGGATGAGAGAAATTCATATGGAGGCTATAGGCAGTTGTGAGGGGATACTAGTGCTTTGGGATAAAAGGAATTGGTTGAGGGAACTGGTTGACAGTGGTGATCAAATGATTACTTGTAAATTTGTTGGCATTAATCAAGACCTCACTTGGTACCCGAGTGTTGTTTATGCTGAGTGTGGGAGAATTGAAAAGAGGGACCTTTGGCTGGAATTATCGGCTATTAGAAGTCAATGTGATGGGTCTTGGGTGGTGTGTGGGGATTTCAATGTTACTAGATATCCAACCGAGAGGACAAATGGGCACAGAATTACAGGTGCAATGGCTGAATTTTCAGAATGGATTAATGAGATGGAATTGTTTGATCCTCCTTTATTTGGAGGATCTTACACGAGGAGGAGGGGAGAAAATCATATGAGTGCTTCTAGAATTGATAGATTTTTGTTCTGTTCCTAGTGGGAGGAGCTTTTCCTTCGGATCAAACAAAGTTTACTTTCCAAGGTTGGCTCAGAAGACCGATCATGCTTAGTTGTGGGGATTGGGAATTCAAAAAGTTCTATTTCAAATTTGAGCAATGGTTGTTGAGATAAGGTGCAAGTATAGTGGGCTTCTTTTCAGGTCAGTGGCACCCCTTCCTTCATTTTAGCCACTAAACTGAAGCTTTTGAAAGACAAATTGAATGAGTGGAGCAAGGAAAACAATGGCAACCGGAGGAAAAAAGGAGGAAATCTTGAACCAGATCTGAACTCTAGAGATTGTTCAAGATTAGAGACTGCTTACTGAGGATGAACTTATCCAAAAAGTTTATTTATCTATGGCACTTGAGGGAGGTGGCTAGGAACGAGGAAATAGCCTGGAGGCAAAGATTCAATGGCTAAGAGAAAAAAGAACAGAGGTATGACTTGCATAATATCTACGATTGGATTCAAAAAAGCATAGGCTTCAGGCGAGTACAGTGGTTAAAGAGCGGAGATAAGAACACTAAATATTTCTACAGGATTGCCACAACACACAATAGGTTCAATGCTATTGATTCTTTAGAAGTAGAGGGTGAAACAATTACGGATCATGCCGCCATAAAGGAGAGCATTCAGAACTTCTATCAAAACCTTTACAAAGATTCTGAAAGTTGGAGACCTGATTTTAATCTCCATGAGGCTCCAAGAATTAACACACAGGAACAAGAATGATTGCAAAGAGAATTTGAAGAGGAGGAAGTTCTAAACAGTATCAAGTTCTGTGCAAGTGACAAGGCACCTGGCCCAGATGGATATCCTATGTGTTTCTACCAGTCTTTCTGGGAGATTTTGAAGGAAGACATCATGAACACTATGCGACATTTTTATTCTGGCCAAGTCTTTGAGAGAAGTTTCAATGCTACTTATGTGGCTCTCATTCCCAAGAAATGCACTAAGGGATTATAGACCTATCAGTATCATTAGTGGGGTTTATAAAATCATTGCCAAAGTGTTAACAGAAAGGTTGAAAAGGGTTGTGAACAAACTATTAAACAATCATCAGATGGCCTTTATTAAAGGCAGGCAGATTATGGATGTTGCTCTTATAGCCAGTGAATGTGCGGACACTAGATTGAGAGGGGAAGAGCCAGGCATTATGTGCAAACTGGATATAGAGAAAGCTTATGATCATGTAAACTGGGATTTTTTGCTAAACATTCTCAGAGAAATGAGATTTGGTGAAAAGTGGCTGAAATGGATTGTTTTTTGTATTAAAACTGTCAGGTTCTCCATACTTGTTAATGGAGAACCAGTGGGATTTTTTCCTTCAGAGAGGTCTTAAACAAGGTGACCCTCTCTCTCCTTTCTTTTTCATCATTGTCATGGAGGGTTTCAACAGTATGATGAGGATTGCTATCAGCAATAGATGGATAAAGGGATTCAAAGATAGCAGCAAGGCAGGGGCAGATATGGAAAGATGTCATTTCCTATATGCAGATGATACTGTGATATTTTGTGAAGCTGCAGCTGAACATATCTATTATATCAGGATGATACTAACTTGTTTTTGAAGTCACTTCTGGTTTGAGTTTTAACTGGAGGAAAAGTAGCATCTTTCCTATTAAAGAAGTGATGCAGATGGAGGAACTAGCTCGGATATTGGGGTGTAAGGTAGACAAATTACCAACAGTGTATCTGGGCATGCCATTAGGCAACACACACAGAATTGGTGATCTGGGATGGGATTGTGGAAAAGACTGAAAAGAAGCTGGCCATTTGGAAGACACAATACCTATCTCTTGGAGGCAGTCTCACTCTGATAAATGTTGTTCTTGACTCACTTCCCACATATGTGATGTCTTTGTTTCCCATTCCAATTAGTGTACTCAAGCAACTGGATAGACTAAGAAGGAATTTCTCTGATTTGGGAACAAGGAGGGAAAGGGGTATCATTTAGTGGAATGGAAGACTACACAAGTAAACAAGGAGGCTGGTGGTTTAGGAGTCAGGAACCTGAAAATGCAGAACGATTGCTTGCTCATGAAATGGTTATGGAGATTCAATGGAAATAACAGGCCCTATGGATGGAGGTTATCTTGAATAAGTATGGCCAGACAGAGCAATGCTGTACCAACACAGTTGCTACCACATATGGAGTATCAGTATGGAGATCTATAAGGAATATTTGGCCTAGATTAGCAAGGAATACTTGGTATGAGGTGGGTGCTGGTACTAAAATACTATTCTGGAAGGACTTATGGATTGGACAGGAAGCTTTGGTGCAAGCTTTCCCTGATCTGGCCAATGTATGCACTAACCTTGAGGTTACAGTGGCTGATAGCTGGTCCCCTCAGGGATGGAATATCCTTTATAGGAGGCATCTGAACAATTGGGAAGTAAGCAAGTTTGTGAAGTTATTGCAGGTGATTGATGGATTCAAAGGCACTACTACAGGGGATGACACCATTAGATGGAAACATGATGAGGATGGCAAGTTCTCTGTAAACAGAATTTATAGGAAGGAGGTTTCCAGGATGCCTGAACAAAACACGTCCGTGGAAGCAAGTATGGAAAAGTATGGCTCCTACTAAAGTTAAGTGTTTTGCTGGTTAGTAATCAGGAAAGATTGCCTCACTCATGAGATTCTACAGAAAAAGGGAATGCCATTTGTGTCTAGATGCATGCTATGCAATGAGGCTAGAGAGAGAAATAACCATCTGTTTTTCCACTGCAAAGTCACATCTCAGCTTTGGTATTTATTCCTCAGTCTAACAGAGACCAATTGGTCAATGCCAGAGCACACAACAGATTTGTTAAGTTGGATTAGGAGAGGGGGAAGCATGACACAAAAGAAGCGGTGGAGAATAATTCCACATTGTATCTGGTGGACTATCTGGAGGGAGAGGAATGGGAGAAGCTTTGATGATACATTCAACAGCATTATGAAAATCAAAGGGAGCTGCATTGCAACTTTCTATTTTTGGTATAAAGAACATTGTATTGAAGATGTTGAACAACTAGTAGATCTTTTAGGTCTATTGTAATTACTTACTCTCTTGGTTTAGCTTGTTACTACCTTTTTGGAGGTCTCCAACATATCCTCTTAATGCTGAAGAATACAACATTAACAATTTCAAAAAAAAAGAAAAAAGAAATTCTAGATGTTTTGAGAGCATAGAGAATGGAGTGCAGAAGGTCAAGTTGAATTGTATTTTACTGCTTTGTTTTAGGCGTAACCAGTATTTACTCAGATGATACTGTTACCATTATTGATGTTTTAGATTCAATATAGGTAATAAAACAGTCGAGTCTTGGAGTACTTTTGTAAATATGGTTACTGCTTGCGTTTGTGCCTGTGAGAGTGCTGGCCTGGAAGAAAAGGGGGTTACTGCTTTGATAAGGGCTATTGATAGTGAGTTGGATTTGAAGGTTTTCTAAGCTACTTTCAAATGAAATGTTATGGATCCATTCTATTCCTGTGCTAATCATCATGTAAATTAGTGGCTCTGTTAAGCATACTGGCAATTTATTATAAGGATCTCAGTGGATGTGTTGTAAAAATCATTGTGCAGGTGAATACATTGCTTGTGGAAGTGATGATGGCAGATGGTTTATTTGGGAGAAAAGAACTGGTAGATTGATAAAAATGCTTCATGGAGATGAAGCTGGTATTTTTCTCTGTTCTCATAATTTTTTTTAAATTCATATACTTTTAAAGTGATTATTATAATCTGTCATACCTAGTCTGACGTCTCGACCTTCACCCCTGTTCAGTTGTAAACTGTGTACGGTGCCACCCATATGATTGCGTTGTGGCTACCAGTGGAATTGATAGCACCATTAAGGTGAGAGAGAAATGTCACAACTCACAAGTACTTGGGATTAGTTGTCACTATGTGTAATGACAAATTTACACATCCATATACATGTATCTCTTTCAGATTTGGACTCCGACTGCTTCTGTCCCTTCCCTCGTGGCTGGTGGAGCTGCAGGACCAGAGACTTCCAATGTGTTAGATGCAATGGAAAGTAATCAACGCAGATTGTGCCGCACGCGTGAAGCTGTCTTGTAAGGCTTACCTGACTAATCATCTTTCCTCTAAATTAATCTTACAGATGCTTTGAGACTAACTCCTGTTGACACCCATGAATACTCTAATAGGGAATTGAGAAGCGCAGACTCTGCTTAGTTTCTTCTTTTGGGTGATGACCTTAATCATGATCTGTCTTTTATGTCAAAGGCCTGGGCATGGTAGTTCATAGCCCTGTTCCTCCTCTGCTGTTAGTAGCTACTTATGTCAGCTTAAACCCCGTCTTCCTCCATTACTGTTCTCTGAATTCTGGTTGTAAAGCACCTTTAGAAATATAATAAACCATCTAATTCATGATGAGATTGCAGTGCAATTAATGCAGTAGAATAGACTTCTACATTGACTGATAAATGCGAAATGGGTATTCTTCCTATTTTAGCTATTTCTTCAAGTTTCTGACCACTTCGAGCTATCTATATTGTTCTTTGCAGGCCTTTTGAATTTTTGGAGCGATTTAGGATGCATGAGTTTACAGAAGGCAGCTTACATCCATTTGAATGCACGCAAAGCTGAGAATGGTAACCTGTTTCTCTTAAATAATGGTATGATAAGTTGTCATCTGCCCTTGTGTTTTTTTGTTTTTAATTTTGACAAAAGGTAAAATGGTTAGTTGATTACTTGAAAGTTCCACTCAGACTTTCGTATTGATGTGTGGGCTTTTGGATCACCTTATCCTGAGCACCCTACAAACTCTAGCACCAGTACCTTTCTGACAACTTCTTGTTTGCAAAAATGCATACCAATATTTAACATGTCATAGTTCCTGTACGTCCTAGCAACTTTATCCTTGTAAAGTTTTCGTTGATAAGCTAGAATGATGATCACGCCCAACTCTAGTCCTAAAATGGATAAGCGGTCGCTGCAAATATAATCCCGTCTAAAAGTCCGGAGTTGAATCTCATAGAGAACTAACGTTAGCTATAACTATTCAATATTACTAAGAAAATAAGTTCGAACAATATTCTGGATTATAAAAATTAAGATTTTTATTTCCAACTAATTAACTAAAAAATAATAAAGCAGTAAAAAGTATTAACTAATAAGGAATGGGTTGAATTCAAGATTAAGGAGGCCTAGGGTTATGATTTCCCCAATTATCGGAATCCTTCTCGCTACGTTATCTATAATCGCCGATTTATTCTCTACGGATCATGATCACTTAACTTACCGCAATTATCTCTCGATTAATTGTAGTAGTTTTCTAGAGTTATTCTCTCGAACTAACCCTAGCTAGCAATCTCTCTCGGCTCACTATGACCACGTCAAGGCTTCCTTATGTTTAAACCCGCTTTTAAACCTACAATATTGATCTCTCATATACATAAGGAGTGACGTTGTTCAACAACTACCTAAATATGTATTCTTTTTCAAGAAACACATAATAAATAGGCACAATCAATCGATGGCCAGCCATTCAACTGAAATAAGCACGTAGCTGAACAAGTAGAAAAAATTCAACGACTCAATTATATAAAAACGTAACAAGAATTCATCCTACAAAAGGTTCCATCAAAATCCTAGATAGAGAATTAGCTACTCATATAAGTATGTGAAAACACGATACTAAAATTCATAACAAACAATGCAAAGTACGAAGAAGAAAGGAAAAATTCGTTACCGAATCTTTCCCCTTGCTCCACATGGCTCTTGCTCTCCTTAGGTTGAATCCCCTTTTAAAATTGTGTTCAAGATATATTTATAGGTGCCGGACACGTTTTAATTTAATCCAAAACTGACTTGAAAAAAAACTCTTGTTTTCAGCGCCTTGTTTGCGCCAAGTGTGCATACTTCACTGTTTAGCAACAAACATGAGTCTTTGGCTTCACTTTCACATCACTGGCTGCTACCACAATTGTCTACTTTGAATCTTTACGTCATCCAATAATCTTAGTATTATAATTATCCAATCATGACTATTCCTTTTTGCAATTTAATTCAATGTTAGCTTCAGCACTTCATGGTTTCTCTTTTCCCTCTTTTTCTCAACTTCACGCTTTTCATTTAATTTTGCTCCAAATTTCTTTATCTTCACACCGCTTTATTCCTACATAGTAAAAATATAATATTAAACACAACTCATTATAATCAATACTCAAAAGACGGTTAAAAGTACTAAAATATGGGACAAATAATGGCTAAATATATGCATTTTTGGCCGAACATCAAATGACAACAGTGATGCATGGGAAATGTTGCCTTTCTCAGTTCCTTTGATTATTAGAGATTGAGAAAGTAACTTATACGACTACTACTGCAGTTGAGTTAGACCGACATATATGCTTAACTGACTGATTGTAACAGGAATGATTAAAGTTATTTGCAGTACTTTACCCTTTGAATATTGTAATGAAATGGGTCCACATTTGAGCAAAATGGATTTTGAAGATTCATATAGCCGACCCTGGATTAGCTTTGGGATTAGTATTAGTCTGGATAATTTTGCTTGGTATCATTGTAAAAATTGTTCAATCAATGTTCCAAAGAGTTGGAAAGAAGATTTATTTTGCAGGGGAATTATAACCTAGTAAATCCTATCTTGTTCACAAAAGATTTATTTTGCAGGGGAATTATAACCTAGTAAATCCTTATCTTGTTCACAAGGCTAAACTGGGACAATAGTTAGTTGTCAGAATGAGGGAATTCTGTTCCACTTCTACCTAATAAGAAACATTTGGAAGTCACAAAAGCTACCAGTGAGTTGGCCAAAAATGTTCCGGTTGCACCTAATATGATTTCAGTCATGTTTTAATTGCAATAATATGAAGATGCATATGGTTGTCATCTGTCTTCAAATTAGTAGCTCAATGTGTCATAAGGTGCGGAAACGTAAAGATGCTCATTAAGGCAAAACTAATATAGATCAAGAATAGTTATCTAATACTATTATGTTCTTGTTTGGTGTTTTGGGTGAAAACAGGGACATAGGTTATTGTCTCTTGGTTGGAGGACTAATAAGTTCTTTTTGCATATACGTGTATAGTATTGTGCTCACTACATAACACCGTTTTTGCTGCTCGACTCTGGTTCATCAGTAAGAATTAACAGAAGTGATGCAAGTTTCATCTCTAGCGTCATTATAGATGACATAGTAGATGGCTTAGCAAAGATTCTACTTCTGGGGTAGGGATTTAGAGTTGAACTTAAATACACGGCAATATACACTAATGACTATAATATGACTATCCTATGGACCACTGTTCAGTCAATTATTTCCGAACAAGGGTGTTCTATTCTTCTGTCAGTAATTATGGAGAGAACGTCCAGGAGTGTGACAAAAGCAGCAAAAAGGTTGTACCTGCGCTTAGAGTCACTTGGTGAACCATTTGTCATTGTTGAAGCTTCTTTGCATTTGACCATTTCTGGAATGTGGTAGGTTCAACTGTCTTGCTTGTGTTGTACTAACATGTGTGTAACTACAGATCCCTGGATATGAAGTTCATCTGTTGGGCAAGCTGGCTTGGGAAGGAGGAAAAGAGTGGAATGTATAGTTGACCAAGTCGATTGGAAATTTTGGGTCTCAAACCAGCTGAAGTTTGATCCAGTTGTAATTTATATTTTTGGTTTCGCTGTATCATATTCTAATTCCTCTCAATTGTCCTCTTTCCTGTGAGGTCCCTGTAAATATATATCTCGGTCGTTTATCTTACATAGTAATAAATTTAAGGTAAATTGTGGTCCATCTTCCTTGTATTTGATGATCGTTTGAGGCTTAAGAGTAATAATTAGCAGTGCTGTTGGCTTCAACTGCTTAATGTTGGTGAGAATGTCTGCTGGTAGTGTGTGATACTGTGCAGGAAAATCTTACTTGGGGTGTGTTCGGTAGGGAGGAAAGTGTTTTCCGGGCAAATAAGTGAATTTTACTTATTTTCTCATTTCGTTTGGTTAGTGGAATATAATTGAATTTCTTATTTTCTCATGTTTGGTTGGTTAGTAGAAAATATTTTTGGGAAAATACTTACCCAAGCCTTATTCAACCCACCACTCCACACCCCCACCACCCTCCACCACCAACCCCACCCACCACCCAACCCAATTCCACCTCCACCACCCTCGAACATGCTTCTTCACCCATCCCTGCCCCACACAACCACACCTAGCCCTACCCCACACCACTGTTCCACCTAACCCCCTCCCATCTCAATTTTTTATTTCATATATTTTATTTTATTTTTATAAAAAATGAGTTTTTAACCCCCTCCCCCCAACATAACCGACACCAAATTTAAACGCGTAAATTTTTTATAGAAGAAAAATAAAATATTTGAATTAGAAAATTCGGGAGGGGATCGGAGTGCGGGATACGAGGAGGGGGTGGATTGGTGGGTAGTGTAGAAATTAAAAAAAAATTGGACGGGAGGTGGTGGTATAAAAAAACCAAAAAAAAAATATTTAAATTTTTGGAGGGTGGTGGGGTTGGTGTAGAGGCAATCGATGTTAAGTAAAGCTATGGATTGGGTTCTCACTCTAAGCCGGTACCAATAGTTTGGTTGCTTGGCTGGACCATAAAGAGAGTAAGGGTAGTGAGGCTTAGATTCCATAAGTTAAATTTTTTTACAAAAAAAAAATATTCCATAGGGGGTTGAGTGGTGTAGAAAACAAAAACAATTAAAACTCATTTTTAAAATAATTTTTTTGGGGGGGGGGGGGTGTGAGTCAGAAGTATGAAAGAGCTGAAGTGATTATTAAAGAATTAGGCCTGGAAAGGTATGTGAGCTATCTTTCCATGAACTTTCTTCTCGCCCTTGATTACAAAGCACCACAATCTAAAATTGTCAAAAGTATTCGCAACGGGGGTGGGAGAAGTGTTGAAAACTAAAAAAATTAGTTTGAGGGGGGGGGGGGTTGGGTTGGGTTGGGTAGTAGTGGGGGTAATTGCTTGAATGTCACTTGGAGACTTGTTTTTCCTACTTTCATTAGGGAAGTCATTTTTCTCATGTTTGAGGTATTTATTTTCCTAAAGAAATTTCTTTTTAAATTTATTTTGACCAAACAAACAAGAAAAAATTAAAAAATATTTTTCTTATTTTCTGAAAAATATTTTCCTTCGTACCGAACACACCCTATGGGTGATATAGATTTTTTCGAATATATCTGTAATATTTTTCGCTAAAAGGAGAGGATGACTTATGAGTGAGTTGTTTCCTTTAGATAAAAGGAATATTGGTGCATAGTTTTTGCTTGATAAAAACTTATTCATACTCCAATATTTACATCAAATTATTATATGCATATCATGTGTTTGTATAAACTTTTCTCACTAAGTCATAATTAATTAACATATATTTTTACTCATTAAGTCACTTAGCGGATTAGCTCTTACATCCCCCTTTAATATTTCGAACAAATTTAGCGAGGGTTCCTTCATGTTTGAAGGTAGGGGAGAATTTTTTTGAAGCTGAAAAACTTAAACGCTCTTGTAACTCTTCCGTTCATATACTTCCCTTCTACAGTTTTCCCGTGTTTGCATTTGAGCTATTACTTCAACTACTGGTCGACTAATTTAAAACAAAAGGTGATGGAAAAAACTACTTAAACCAAAAGGTCAAGGGGAAAACCTAACAACAACATCATCCTCGGGGTAGTCTCACAAGTGGAGTCTGGGGAGGGTAGGATGTATGCAAATCTTACTCCTATTTTTGTGGGGTAGAGAGGTTGTTTTCGAAAGACCTCGGCTTGAAATAAAATACAATGATGTGAAGTATGAGATCAAGAAAATATGACAACAAGATACTAAGATAAAAAGCAAATGAGGCAATGGATAGTAATACACATTGAAGAAAAGAAAATACACGATTACTAACTAATACTACTAATAAGGAAATCACTCGTCTACCTACTAACCTTCTAGCTTAATTCTCGACCTCCCACCTTTCTATATAGGGTCATGTCCTCGGTAAGTTGAAATTGTATCATTAATTGCCTAATCACCTCTCTCTAGTTTTTTTCCGGGCCTACCTCTACCTCTTTTAAATTATGTTATAGCCAACCTCTCACACCTCCTTACTAGCGCATCCACACATCTCCTCTACACATGTCCAAACCATCTCAGTCTCGTTTCCCTCATCTTGTTCGCCACGGGGCCTACTTCCACCTTGCCCAGTATAATATTGTTCCTAATCATATCCTCCTAGTATGCCCACACATCTATCTGACCATCCTCATCTCTGCTACATTCATCTTCTGAACGTGGGTGTTCTTGACTGGCCAACACTCTGCCTCATACAACAAGATCGGTCTAACCTCATCCTTGGTGACACATTCTTATCGTATAGTATCCCAAATGCGAGCCTTCATTTCACACACCCCGTCCCAAAGCCTAATTTTCTAAAAAGAGTAAACACTTGATCCGCAAGAATTTAATGTTGTGGATAATCTTGTGAACTGGACTTCCAATTAAAGATTCAAAAAAAGACAAAAAAGAAACTTAACGAGAAAAAAGAAGAAGATATTACTAAGGCTTGATTGGCGAACAAATGATTTTCAAACGTGATGACCACACTATAGTCATTAGCGAGACTTATATGATTTAAATATAATCAATCACATAAGGTGCAAAAAAAAATCCAGAAGTAATATTCTTGAACTTACTTAGGGAACAAATCTAACCTCTAGAGTCTAGAGCAACATTCCATAAATCAAATTAATAAATCCTAAATTTGGTATAAGATAACTGGAATTTTGCTGTTTGCAAATAAGAGCCGCGTCTTAAGAGAGTTTGACTGTTTGTTAAGAGTTTTGGAATTACGTTGTCGTTTCGTGTGGACGACTTACTGTCTTGCTATATCAAAGAATCATTCTTCCTCTTCCTTGTAACATTGTTTAATAAGATTAATCTAGCCGGCATTTCCGAAAAAATATACGATTGTGTAGAAGATATCTCTACAATTTTTAAAAATACTAAGTTTAGAACTCATAATTTTATAAGTGACAGGTTTGATATTATATGAATGTAGAACCAATCAAATTTAAATACGAAAGCATCTCTAACATCCCATTATCCTTTTGCCTATTTTGTTGGACTTAGAGTTGAAAAAGGAAAAAGAATAGAAACTTGTTGATTCAAAAATACATCTTTAATAAAAAGCATCAAATGTGGTAGTCATATCATTTATAAGTATAGCATTTGCCATCACGAGCAGCTAATCAAAATATCAGAGATATTTTATCAGCAATAGAAATACATTTAATGAGAAATCTTCTAATTCAGAACATAAATAGTATTTTACCATGTGAGTATTCGCAACAAATTTTGTTAATAGTAAACTCCAAATGAATCAATTACAATTACTCTTTGGAGGAGTAAATCATTCATATTTAGAACTATAATAAATGGATTAAAAAGAACTCTGTTGGAAATTAGCCTTTGGCGGGAGTTGCGACCGACCAACTTTAACGGTTTAAACACTATTGTTACGTATGTTGGAGAATCCGGTTCTTCACACATACATGATCTACTAAGTACGTAGATAACCGTAGGGCCAAGAATCGTCAAATTTCATTGAGAAATGAAAGAGATATTGGTTCACGAAGTAAGGTGTTTGAAGCATGGAAAAGTGTGGTGTGTGATCAATTCTCCCTTATCGGTAGAGGAAGAAAGAATTGTTGTGTATATAAGACTCGAAATTGGTTTGGGGTTTGGGACCCCAAGGGGTATCCCATGTGTTTAAAGGAGGGAGGACCTAGATGTGCTTCGGTTCGAGGAAAGACCACATGCGCGCCGCCGCCCATCCGGTTCCGGGCTCTCGGGCTATTATCTTTTTGGGCCAGAGAACTTTGCCAGAAGTACAGTTTGATCCCAGAAGTTTCAGATGTACAGTTTGGTCCCTGAAGTTTTCAGAAAGTCAGAAGTTGGACGGTCAAAGCAGAAACGCCACAGCACTCAATTCAACCATTTATTTTGGCTGAATTACTCCTCCTATAATGGCCAATCCGTTGGTGTTCTTCACCATTTATTTTGGTGACATTACTACCTCCATAATGGCCATTACTTGGCCAGTAATGGCACTTATGGAGGCAGTTTCGCTGCTCCTCCCTCACCTATATAAACACCCCTTACGCCATTGTTAAGGCACACTTACAATACACGAAAATACACAAGCAAAATAGTTTCTTCCTACATCTTCCAAACATCATTTCGTTACTCAATATTCTTCACGGTAGCATTTGAGTTTCATTTGCTCAAGTGTTCCATTGCTGTTTTATCTTGGGAGACAAATTATCCAGGACGTATAAAGGATACATACGGGGCAATATTGTCTTAAGGACAGAGTGCCACACTCGACTCAGCAAAAATAGTTTTTCAGTTTTTCTTGTTCATCTTTGTAATTTTCAGTTTTCTAGTTGAATTGTGATTTCAATTCTTACATAAGCAGTTACTTGTAATTTTCGTTCCTGCAATCCTTTGTAATACCAATAACTTAAGACAATATTTGCTTACGATAACTGCAATAACATGGCTGGAAATATGACCGATGTTGCTGCTACTGCTGCTGCCTCTCGAGGCAACGTTGCTGCCTTCCTCGCCACTGCCGCTACTGGCCAAGGCAGTAACTCCGCCGCCTTCACTGCTGCTGCTGCTACTGTTCAAGGCAGTAACACTATTGCCTTCCCGACTGTTGGAGCTCCACCCTCTTCTTCACACCACCATGATCGCCCTGAAAAGTTCATGGGATCAGAATTTAAGAGATGACAACAAAAGATGTTGTTCTACTTAACAGTTATGGGCATGGCCCGGTTCCTTACGGAAGATCCTCCACAAGCTGGAGATGAAATGGACTCTTCGCCTGCTGAAACGGGTGAAGAGGGCCTTGATATCCATGTCGTTAACGGCATGAAGATGGTTCGTGATGCGTGGAATCATAGCGATTTCATGTGCAAGAACTATATACTGAACTGCTTGGAAGACCCTCTCTTCACGGTCTATTATACCGTTGGCACTCCCAAAGAGCTGTGGGAAAAACTGCAAAAGAAGTACAACGCACAAGATGCGGGTACTAAGAAGTTCATCGTTGGGAAATTTCTAAAATTCCAAATGGTGGACAGCAAGACAGTGATGTCCCAAGTCCTGGAATTCCAAATGATTTTACATCACCTGGATTTGGAAGGACTGAAGCCAAACGAGCAGTTTTTGGTTGCATCGCTAATTGAAAAGTTACCTCCTTCATGGAATGAGTTTATGAGTTACTTGAAACTCAAGACAAAGGAGATGACCTTTGAAGAGCTTGTTATCAAACTGCAAATCCAGAAAGATAATAAGAAGACCTTGCCAAAGGGTAGACAACATGCTGAGGCAAAGGCGAATCTGGCTGAGGCCAAAGGGAACTCAAGCAAGAAGCGGAAGTTCCAGAAAGACGGCAAAGCCCCATGCAGCAGAGATGTTCAGAGGTAATTGTCATCACTGTGGGAAACCTGGCCATAGGATCAAGGAATGCCGCAAGCTCAAGACTGAGCAACAACAGAAAGCAAAGTCGAAAGGCAAGACTCAAGCTAACGTCGTCAAGGACACGCTCCTGGATGACATGATTGAGGATCTCTCGGCCGTGGTGCTAGAAGCCAACTTGGTTGAGAATCCGATGCAGTGGTGGGTGGACACAGGTGCAACAAGACACATCTGTTCCAACAAAGATACCTTCTCCACGTACACTCTGGTCACCGACAAGAAGCTGTTCATGGGCAACAACGCTTCCTCGAACGTGCTAGGGGTTGGAAATGTGGTCCTGAAGATGACTTCCGGCAAGGAACTCACTCTGAAGGAAGTGATGCACGTCCCATAAATTAAAAGAAATTTAGTTTCTGGACCTTTATTGGTTAATGCTGGTTTTAGGCTAGTGTTTGAATCCAATAAGTTTGTACTCACTAAAAATGACACATTTGTAGGGAGAGGCTTCGTCTGTGAAGGACTCTTCAAAGTGAATGCCATGTATGTATTGCGTCAAGGAAATAAAGTTGAACCTTATTCTTATTTGCTTGAGTCTTCTAATTTATGACATCATAGATTTGGACACGTTTATTCAAAGGCTGGTAAAAATGGAGTTGTTGCCGTCTATCGACGTAAACCCTCAACATAAGTGTGAGGTGTGCGTAGAGGCAAAACTCACGAAGCTTCCTTTTCGATCCGTCGAAAGAAATACCGCTCCTCTAGAACTTATTCACACAGATATATGTGATTTGAAGTTTGCACGAACTAGAGGGGGGAACAAGTACTTTGTGACTTTCATTGACGATAGCACAAGGTATTGTTACATTTACTTGTTAAGAAGTAAGGATGAAGCCTTTGAAGCGTTCCAACGTTACAAAGCAGAAGTTGAGAACCAACTTAGCCTACAGATTAAATCCATTCGTAGCGATAGAGGGGGAGAATATGTAGCGCCTTTTGAGGAATACTGTGCCCAAGAAGGCATTATTCATCAAACGACGACTACATACTCACCTCAATCAAATGGTGTGGCGGAATGTAAGAACCGCACATTAAAGGAAATGATGAATGCCTTGCTTATCAATTCCGGACTTTCCCAAAACATGTGGGGAGAAGCCCTCCTTACCGCTAATACGATTCTTAACAGAGTCCCACATAAGGATAAGGACAAAACTCCATATGAATCATGGAAAGGAAAGAAACCCACCTATAAATATTTTAAAGTGTGAGGTTGTTTGGCAAAGGTTGAAGTACCCAAGCCAAAGCAGGACAAGATTGGGCCTAAGACTGTAGATTGCATATTCATCGGATATGCAAATAACAGTAGTGCTTATCGCTTCTTAGTGCATAAGTCATATATTTCAGATATCCACCAGGGTACAATTATGGAATCAAGGAATGCTTTATTCTTTGAAGATACATTTCCTAGAAAGGAAAAAGACATAACCTCTCGCAAACGAAGTTATGCACAAAGCTCTCAAGAACCGGGAGTCCTTGACTGCCTGGATCTAGATGGTTCAGATCTAGCGAATCTCGAGGTGGCTGAACATCCGGAATCTAGTGTTCCAGATTCTCAGAACTTGGAGACTCCAGAGATGGATCTAAGGCGAAGTAAAAGGGCTAGGAAGGATAAATCCTTCGGTCCTGACTTTGTAGCTTATATGGTTAATGATGAACCAAGGACAATTGCTAAGGCGTTGTCAACTCTAGAAGCACCGCTCTGGAAAGAAGCTATTGAGAGTGAAATAAGCTCTATTCTGCATAACCATACTTGAGAGTTGGTTGATCTTCCTCCGGGAAATAAACCGTTGGGGTGTAAATGGATACTCAAACGGAAATACAAGGCAGATGGGTCTATAGACAAGTACAAGGCCAGGTTGGTAGTCAAGGGCTATCGACAGACAGAAGGCTTTGACTACTTTGACACATACTCTCCGGTATCCCGGATGACATCCATACGAGTATTTATTGCGATCGCAGCTTTGCGTGACCTTGAGATACACCAGATGGATGTTAAGACAGCCTTCCTAAACGGTGATTTGGAAGAAGAAATTTATATGGACCAACCCAAGGGGTACGTGGTTCAAGGGCAAGAGAAGAAAGTCTGTCGACTTATCAAATCTCTGTACGGGCTGAAACAAACCCCGAAGCAATGGCACGAAAAATTTGATAGTACTCTACTATGGAAGGGGTTCGCCATTAATGAGTGTGATAAATGTGTTTACACGAAAGGTAACTCTGACTCATTTGTTATGATATGCATGTATGTAGACGACATGTTAATCACAGGAAGCAGTCCTAGGGTAATCCTAGAGACTAAGAACATGTTGAAACAATGCTTCGACATGAAAGATATGGGTATCGCAGATGTCATCCTAGGGATTAAAATCTCTAAGACGTCTGACGGACTGGTCTTATCTCAGTCTCACTACATCGAGGGTGTTTTGAGAAAGTTCAAGATGTTAGACAGTTCACCGATAGCGTCACCAATGGATACAAATCAAAAGCTTGATAAAAATCTTGGTGCACCTGTATACCAGGAGCGATATGCATATGTGATCGGTAGTTTGATGTATATAACAAACTGCACCCGACCTGATATTGCTTACGCAATCAATAAGTTGGATAGGTTCACCCGTAATCCGAGTGATAATCACTGGAAGGCGTTGAATCGGGTATTACAATACCTGAAATACACGTTAAATTTTGGGTTACACTATTCGAGATATCCAGTTGTACTAGAGGGGTACAGTGATGCAAACTGGATATCTGATATAGAGAACACCAAGTCCACCAGTGGGTATATATTTACAATTGGTGGTGAAATTTGTGTCTTGGAAATCCTCTAAGCAAACTTGCATCGCCCGATCCACGATGGAATCGGAGTTTATCGCTTTAGACAAAGCATGAGAAGAAGCTGAGTGGCTTCATGACTTCTTAGAGGATGTTCCGTGTTGGAACAAACCCGTACCTTCGGTAATGATCCACTGCGACAGTCAGTCGGCTCTAGGAAGGGCACAGAATGCTATGTACAACGGCAAGTCTCGTCATATTCGACAGAGGCATAAGACCGTTAGGCAACTGATCACCACGGGTATAATATCCATTGATTACATTAAGTCAAAGGATAATATAGCAGACCCATTGACAAAGGGCTTACCCAAAGATCATATGACTTGTCTGTCTAGGGGAATGGGCTTAAAACCCAAAATATAAGGACTAATACAGCGGTAACCCAACCTTACTAACTGGAGATCCCAGTAATTTGGTTCAATGGGAAAACTAAGTTGTAAATGTTCAGTTGATCGCTTCGGTGGAAGCATGAGCACTTCGGATAGTGATTTCTGAACAGAAACACCAAAGTGCTATCTGCAGTATGGGTAAAGGTTAAGTTTTCAAAACCTGTAATGATCCTCAGCAGTTGAGGTTAGGTTTTTGGAAAACTTTTAATGGTTCCTAACACTTGTGAAGTGGGGTATAACAGGATACCTTGTAGGAGACCACCTATTTAAGTGCGAGGACGGGCCGCTTCAAATGAACGCACTTAAGAATCCAAGACGTTGTCCATGGCCAAAACGGACAAAACATTACGAAGAAGAGAGTAAGCAAATTTGTTGTGTTGGTACCATTGACTTGGCTTACACTAAACACTGACGGTTCAAGACATCATGTTCACCGCGCAGTAAGTAAGTCCGATGGTATTCAACTATGGAAGGTTCAAAGCTGAAGCTACCTCTCCTTATGCAACATCAGTCCGCTGAAATAATGCTGGAAATGAAAAGATACCATGTGAGTGCGCCAAAATCTCTTTAAAGAACTCTGTTGGAAATTAGTCTTTGGCGGGAGTTGCGACCGACCAACTTTAACGGCTTAAACACTAGTGTTACGTATGTTGGAGAATCCGATTCTTCACACATGCATGATCTACTAAGTACGTAGATAACCGTAGGGCCAAGAATTGTCAAATTTCATTGAGAAATGAAAGAGATATTGGTTCACGAAGTAAGGTGTTTGAAGCATGGAAAAGTGTGGTGTGTGATCAATTCTCCCTCATCGGTAGAGGAAGAAAGAATTGTTGTGTATATAAGACTCGAAATTGGTTTGGGGTTTGGGACCCCAAGGGGTATCCCATGTGTTTAAAGGAGGGAGGACCTAGATGTGCTTCGGTTCGAGGAAAGACCACTGGCCTTGGCCAGCGCCTTGCCGTCCGGTCAGGTTCCGTTTAGAGTTCGAGGTTAGAGTTTGGGTTCTCGGGTTCTCGGGTTCATGGGCTGTGGGCCTTCTGATATTATCTTTTTGGGCTAGAGAACTTTGCCAGAAGTACAGTTTCAAGATGTACAGTTTGGCCCCTGAAGTTTCCAGAAAGTCAGAAGTTGGACGGTCAAAGCAGAAACGCCACAACACTCAATTCAATCATTTATTTTGGCTGAATTACTCCTCCTATAATGGCTAATCCGTTGGTGTTCTTCACCATTTATTTTGGTGACATTATTACCTCCATAATGGTCATTACTTGGCCAGTAAAGGCACTTATGGAGGCAGTTTCGCTGCTCCTCCCTCACCTATATAAACACCCCTTACACCATTGTTGAGGCACACTTACAATACACGAAAATACACAAGCAAAACAGTTTCTTCCTACATCTTCCAAGCATCGTTTCGTTACTCAATATTCTTCACGGTAGCATTTGAGTTTCCTTTGCTCAAGTGTTCCATTGCTGTTTTATCTTGGGAGACAAATTGTCCAGGACGTATAAAGGATACATACGGGGCAATATTGTCTTAAAAACAGAGTGCCACACTCGACTCAACAAAAATAGTTTTTCAGTTTTTCTTGTTCATCTTTGTAATTTTCAGTTTTTTAATTAAATTGTAATTTCAATTCTTACGTAAACAGTTATTTGTAATTTCCGTTCCAGCAATCATTTGTAATACCAACAAACTCTTTTCTCCACCACTTAAGGCCTAAAGAATGGAGAAAAGAAGCTAAACAATTACTTCCTTTTCCTCAAATTGCTAGTCTCTGCATCAATCATATCCGGCAAACCAAAATAATACTATACAATTTGTTATCAACTTTTAATTTTTTTAATTAATATCCTATGATATATGTCAAATCAACTTTATTTATCATAGACTTCTATACTTCTCTCTTTATTTTTTAGTCAAGTCGTCTTAATAAAAAAATCAAAACGAGTGAACGATGAAATAATGTCCACTCAGAAAAACTTTAAATTCTAAACAAATAAATAAAGAGTGTCCACGGTTTCTTTTCAGCAACTAATTGGCAAATTACAATAAATTACGTAGTTGTCACTCACGGGACCCTTGAAAATGATATGATGATTCATTTCAACATACATACGCAATTGTAAGAAAGAAACAAGAAATAATTTCCCTTTTGGTCCTTTAGATATTGATGAATTTTTATTTGATCCTTGTGAAATTTGACTTTTAACACATTTATATTTCCATTCATTAGAATGCGTGCTTTTAGTCCCTTTGTATAGAAAATATTTTATATTTAGACTATCTTTAAGACTATAGTCCTCAAATATGAAGTAACATTACAAAAATTTAATAGTACACATGTCTAATTAAATGGTTGGACGGTTAATAGTTCTAGTAAACTTGTGAATGTTTGCAAACAAAGGAATCAAAATTGCATATTCAATTAATTGAGGTTAAATATGCTTAATACAATATTTCAAGAACTATAATTAGAATTTATCAATAACTAAGAAACCAATTATACTATTAATAAAAATGTGGAGAAAAAAAGATAAGCTTTCCCCCTCTATCATGGTACTATTCCTTCCATCCCAATTTAAGTGTCTTGACTTAACTAGACACGGAA
Source organism: Anisodus acutangulus (assembly GCA_029783415.1). Lineage (NCBI taxonomy): Eukaryota > Viridiplantae > Streptophyta > Magnoliopsida > Solanales > Solanaceae > Anisodus > Anisodus acutangulus. The sequence continues at coordinate 39,587,611 of CM056498.1, forward strand.
TTTAAAAAATAATGAAACACTTTTGAATCATGTGGTCTTTAATTAAAAGTCTATGAGGTCCTTTAAATCTTGTGGTCTTAAATTTGTCAAAACTTACTAAATATAGAAAGAGACACTCTTTTTTAAACAAATCAAAAAAGAAAGTAAGACAATTAAATTGGAACGGAGGAAGTATCTTTTTCTTTTCTTTGTGTGGCAGACAATCCCCTTCAAGACCCCATCCCACCCCCACCCCAAACACCTCAACACACGCATACATATACATCTATATATATGTACAATATTTGTGCATATAAAACCCCTTAGGGGAACCCAAAAAAAGGGGAAGTTATAGCCTTAATTAGAGAAATGATACACAAAGATGACAAACAGCAAAGGAGACACTGAATGCTGCATGTGTGGAGACTATGGTTTATCTTCTGAGCTTTTCAAATGCAAAATTTGCCAATTCAGATCTCAACACAGGTACCACTTGAAATCTTTCCCCAAAAAAGATCTTTCTTATTTATGCTATTTAATTTATTTTTCCTAGGAACCGGAGATTTCGTGACATTTCTGATTGGCTATTTTTGTATTTCTAATAAATTGGCATACTGTACCATATCGTATACATAATATGATGGGGTGATTTAAATTGATCTTAACATATTTTGGTTTTGCTACTTAATCTATTTTCTTGAAAATATAATGATTAAAAGCCTTCCTTTTTAATTTCATTTGCAGATATTGTAGCAACTTGTATCCAAAAGCTGAGTCATATCGTATATGCAATTGGTGCTTAAGTCCAAAGGAGATTTCTGGAGAAAAAACACAAAATTCTTCAAATTCGTCATCATCAGGTAGAAATATTACAAGTGACAATATTCAAGATGGTCTAAAGTTGAAGAAAAAGTTGATCATTAGAAATGAAAATAATATAATCGGAACAAGTCCAAAGGGGAAATTACAGGGTTCTTCTAATTTGAAGCTTCAACTTATCAAGAAAAATCCCATCAAATTACAAAAGTCTCCCTCATTGGCTGCCAGAGAAAGGGTCACAGTTGATAGTGTGAATGTTGAGGGAAAAATAAGGAGGGCAAAATCAGAGGAAATATCAAATAGAGGAATCCCAAGAAAGGTACTTAAAAATAGGATAAGAAGATATAAGCTCTTGGATGAAGTCTCAAGCTAATGAATGTTTAAGAGTTTGTAGATTTTTATGTTTTTTTTAAAAAAAAAAAAATATGTAGAGAAAATTATTGGGGTTACTTTATTGGAACCCTTTGATCATCATTACGAGATTTGCAATGCAAAACTAGGGTTAGTGGAGTACTTTTGTTAACTTTGGCTCTTATTTTTCTTCTTGATCCTAATTTACCTGTTCATTTGGCAATGTTCATGAGAAATAGATCATAAAAAGAAAAAGGAAGTAATAACACCTCCATTCCAGTATATGGAGTAACATTTTCTTTTAAGTTTTAGTCAGTTCTTATGAAAATAATATGGCAGATTTCTAAATTTGAAAATAATTTAATATAATTTTTCTTTTTTCCTTTTAAAAGAAACTTTTATTGCCAACAAATGTTGTAGAAGCTTTTAATTATATACTCTATTAATATAAGCTCCACCTATTACAATTTATGTTACAAAGTTTGAATATATACGATAGTAATTAAACATATGTTTAAATTATAATAGGTGGAGCTTATATTAATAGAGTTCTCTCTATTGTCTTTAGCAGTCGTTAATAAAGTTCTTAATTATATACTCTGTGAATACACGTTTTGTGTGTATGTAAAAGTAGAATGAAGGGGCAGCGAGCAATAATGGAGATATTAACCATTGACCCAACATCATGGGTAGGAAATTCTGTCGAGTGACTTAAAGTGACAATACACTACATGGAAGTAATGATTTGTCAATTCTTTCTTGTCTTTTCTTTGCTCCAAAAAGATGGAATCTCCCACCCCAGGAGCCCTCACACCCCAGTCCGACAGATTTATGAATGAGGTAAATCATGGTGACTCAATTGATTTCAAAGGTTAGACCACTACCACGCTGCGCACAAGGGGCCCTCCTTTATTTCAAGAAAAAACCTCCACACTGCCGCTGACGGAATTCGATTCTTGATCTTTGCTCCAAATATCCCCCTTAAAACCAATTGAGCTTGTCTTTTCTTTCTATTGTTTACGTACCCTCATAAATTTGGGTAGATGAAATAAATGCAAATAACTATGACTACTAGCTAGGTGCCACGTAAACAGTATATATAGTACTAGTAGAAAATTGTAGGGAAATCAAATAAGTCCGATGACCTTCGATTCTCTTTCTCTTGTTTGGTTGATGGCCTCGTCTTTGATAAAGAAATACTTAAGTACAATTGTGCAAACCATATACATTATTTTAATTAATTAAAATTAATTAATATATATTTTTATCTCATTATATTACTAACTAATTATATTTTATTAATATAATATCAGGTGAGAGCAAGTTCTACCCTCTGCAAATAGTTTGCTTATGTATTTTCTGATAATTATCTTTGTATATCTCTCTTCTAATATTCTCTCGGCTAAAACGACTCCATAAAAAAAAGGAATAAAATGCTTGAGTTAAAGAGAATTTTTCTCTTTCATTTCCTTCCTCAGTTTAAGAAGCAAAGAATGTTTTCATTCCAATAAAAAGTGAGAATACATATAAATTAAATCATGATTAAATGAGATATATTTATGTAAAAATACATTGTCACGTATACACCGGGTAACTTTTAACCATTTTCGTTCATCCTTCCCTTCGTTTTTCTCTTCCCTATTTCCTAGGGAAAAGGTGAATTCCATAAGAGAATCCTTACTAGTGTTAGCGTACAGATCATACTTCACCAAATTCAATTAACGGTTTTTATTAATCCTTTTTATAAGTTGATCAGTGAGTTTGTTGAGGATTAGATTGCTAGCTCAATTGCTGCTTCATGGAATATGTGCAGCACCCTATATGAAATAAAATATAAGAAAAAATATCGAGTATAAAAGTAAACACTGAAATAATTAATAGATAATCGTTAGTACAATAAATTGGTGGGAAAATAGCTAAAATGCACCCTAACGTTTGGCCGGATTATTTATAACACACTCAACCTTTACGCCTATTTCCCCCTGATCATTTTTAGTGTATTTTAGACACGATCATCAGGTGAGCTGGCATGGAACGTGAGAACACGATCGAGGAGCGCGTGATGAGTATATTGAACTGACCTCAACCCCTAATATTTTTGCCACGTGGCACAAGTAACGGTAAAAAATTACTCCCTATTCGTTTACCCTTATATTGACCCGATTTGGACTCCATTTTTGCTTAGAACTTCAATAAAAACCTTCAAATTAGCTAATAGATTCAAGTGGTAAGCTATTATTTGTGTAAATTTCTCCTCCTCTTTTATTTATATCTTATATTTACTAAGCTATTCTTCTAATATCACTTGACTAGTAAGGGAAAAGCCCTTTACTAAACTAAGAAAATCGATAGGCTTTTTTCGCTTCTTCGTCAAGCTTTCGAGCAGCTCTTTCAACTGCCGCCTAATCCCCCAACATGCTCAAGAACCGAGAGCCGTCCAGGGACTGCCGGAGGGAGCTTGCAACTAGAAAGAAGATAGGCCCTTCATGAAAGAGGTGAAATCAGAGTTGAATAAGCTTTGTATTGATAATGAAGATCCAAAGATGAAGCTAGAGGTGCGATGCCATCACTAGGTATTACTGAAAATACAGATTTCTGGGTCTCTTAATAAGAAGATTTTGGTCGTGCCCCTTCTATGGTGTACAATTTTTTTTTTTTATGTTTCGTCATTTTCAAAATGCATTACAATGAATTTGATTGGTTGAACTTTTGTTTAGGTGAAGAAATATAATTTTTTTGAGTGGAGAGATGATCCTATTGATCAAAGATCTAAGTTCATTATTCACAAATTGGTTAAGAAAATGGAAGAAGATTTTGCTTTGAAAAAAAAATGGAAGAAGAAGTTGCTTTGAAGAAGAATTTGCTATTGAAGGAGGGTCTTCTTGCATTGAAGCCGCAATGGGCATGGAAGGATAGATTGGTTGCATCGATAGTGAAATGGTCGAGGCAATACAATTTTTTTGTGATAATGAGAAGGCCATCGATAATGAGATTAAAACAGCTTGAGAATGCCATTAACAATGAAGAGATAAAGGTGATGGGAGATTAAAAAGCTTGAGAATAAGCTGAAGATAGAGAAGAAGCGCAGTTGCTTTAGTATTAAGAATATGTTCATTTGTGTATGTTGTTATTTAGTTTAATAGGTTATGACAATTTGAAAACTTGGAAGTGTTATCAAGGTCAATTGCCATAGTAGGACTTATTGTATGTTTTTCCCTTTATGTTTTGAGTTGAAGCACTTTAATGTCAAGGAGGTTCAATTGAAAAGTTATTACCATCCACTTTAGGAACTGTTGGGACACAACACATTATATATAGCAATTGCCCACACTATATAATATAAAACAAACTATTGAAACACGAACACAAACCAATACTTAATATATAGCAACTGCCACATATTTTGGCACCACCCACATATTTTGGCACACCACTACTAAGATAAAATTCTCCACCATAAAACCATCTCAAAGTAACCAAAATAAAGTTTACAAGCAAGCCTTTACTAAAATCACGGAAACAAGTTCAGAGGGAAAACTATGATTTTTAACTAAATACGCAGCAATACGTATGAGTAATGAACATACTAGAACATACCCCTAAATTCTTCATGTGTTTAATTATTAGTTTAACCATAATCCTGAAGAAAACCCTATTTAACCACAAGCCCTAATTTACAAATAAACCGATTCAAAATCCTAGAATGCAAACAAATAAGTTTGTGTTAAATCTCATTATATTAACACTATATTGGTCGAGGAATTAAAACCCTAACCTGCAAGTGTCGACTACACCGACGAAACAGCTAAAAGGCACCCAAAATCAGTCCACACACAAGTCAAGAATCATCTATGATAATTATTTACGAGATTTAGATATTTATTGGTTAAATTTCCATGGATTTGACAGTAAAATGGTTGGAAGATCGATGGAATATCGAGTGAGGTGTGAGGGTCTTTTTGGGTAAAGTTTGGGGTTGGTATGATCTAAATAAACGATTAAGGACTTTTTGGCCTTTTACTAGGCGCGTGTGTCACACTTAAGTGGAAAAAAAACGGGGTCACTTAATAATCACCTGATAATAGTATCTAAAATACACTAAAAATATGACCAGGAGGTAATAGGTCGTTAAATGTGTTATAAATAATCCGGTCAAACGTTAAGGTGCATTTTAGCTATTTTCCCATAAATTGGTTAAGAAATTACATTTGGTAAGAAAGACAATATTGGTCAGAGGATAGGAGAGATAAGGTAAAAGGTATATAAAAAAAAATATGTAAAAGGCATTGAGACTAATGAAAAGGAGAAGGAATATTAGATTACGTGCTTTAACTCTATATACCAAATAGGCAAATACCAAAAATAAAGATAAAAATTGATCAGTTGATTCAATTCGACGAAATATTATGCTGTCTGAGCAATTATAGCATGAATACTGTTACTTTCCAAAATGTGATGGGCCATTTGAACCAATTCTTGTATAGTGGACAACATTTTCATTATCATGATTCATGAGAATTGGATTCTCTCTAGAAACTTCCTTCACTTTTTCTTTCGTTATTTTTTGATATTTTATTAAGAAAAATGACTCGATTAAACGCATTTCTAATATAAAATTAATTAGTTTATCACATGTGAAAATTGTGTAGGCGTAACTGAGTTCCTACTTTCGAAAATAAAATTAATATACATGTTAAGTCTCTAGTGGTTGAATAATATAAATCAACCAAGATGTATAGAAAAGCAAGAATAAACACAAATGTATTATTATGGCAGTTAGGAACATTTTTTCTCTCAAGGTTTTAAAGGTAGATTTTTTATTTTATTTTTTCAAATAGACGTATTTTGACAAAAATAATTTCAATTTCAACTAAAAATTGTTAATAGAATCACAAATAGGAAAATACTTACTCACAGATAGTTTTTATATTTAATCAAGTATTTTAACTATGAAAAGCACAAGTTAAAGTAACAATACATATTGTCCAATCATGGTTAAGTAAAAAAAATACAAAACACATGTATTATATTTATTTGATTCGTGCGAATATCGAATGTAATTTTGGAAAACTATAACCTTTTACCCGATAATAGATAGTACTATCATATCATCAGATAAGATTATTACAAAAGAAAGGCATGGTTCATACTTCATAACATTAAAAAAAATGAAAATTTGTCAACCCCATTAGTCACGTTCATTTGTTTCCTCATCGCAATCAATGTTTGATTATTGCACAAATTATAATTAGTTTTAAAGGTTAATATACTATCTATTACTCCATTTTAAAGTTAATTGTTTCAAAATTTCTCTTATTATTAACTCTTGAAATAAATTAATTACCTTCATCATAAGAATTTGTTGAAGTGTCCATTCAAGAAAAGTTTGGGCTAGTCTGGCCCTCTGTTTTCGCATTATCTGTGACAATATTGACCCATTATGGCCATATGGCTAAGTTTCTCCTCTGAGCCAGGCCAGATAATTTGTGGGCCTAGGCCTACAACTATGAGAAAATTGTTTTCTTCAGATTGACGAAAGAAAAATTAGAGCTTTCTTTCAAACTTTTCCCCCCCTTCTTTTTCGGTGAGGGGATGCACAAAGATTGCTTCCATTGTAGTAAAACTATTCCAAACACTCACAAGAAATAGCGTTGACTGACCACTTTTGGTCATGTCTTTGTAATCCTGTGAAATTTGAAACTTCTTGATAATGGTTATTTTCAATTATAAAGATTGAAAAGTGGTTATTTGTGAATTTTATCCAAACACTTAATAGTTAGCCCATAAGTATTACCCGAATCTCTTGTTGGGCTGTTTATTTCATGACCTCTTGACGGTTTAGTCCCTGGCCCTATAGCTTAACCAGCCTCTGTCGTGTTTTTTGCCTGGTTTTCCCTTTAGATGGGCTGGTTTAAAAAAAATTCCCGGGAAAAGGGTCAAATTTGTCCTCCAACTATACTTTAAAGTTTAACATTGCCCTCAGTCAAATTTTGTGATCAAATTTACCCTTGCCGTTAGCATACTTATTAAATTTGCACTCAGCTAGATGGAAGTCTGACTTGGACTCCACGTCGAATCCACGTAGACGTCATATAGGCCCACCTAATTTTTTTAACCCGTACTTGTACCCGTTATTCCATCATTTAAATTGTTTCCACTCGGTCCATTATACCTAACAACCCAAGCAGGATTCATCACTCCACAATACTTATCTTTAGCGAAACAGGCAAAGGAAAAAAAAGCCTCTCAGAATTTTGTTAAGGAAAAATACAAATAGAAGCTTTAATATTGTTGGGTGGAAAATCCTCTTACAGCTTTATCCAATTAAGTTGTTTTCTGTAATTTTAATTCTCACATTATAGTTTTCTCTTTCTCTGCCTTAATTTTCTATAGTTTATCAAAAAAATAAAAGTTAATAAGAGAAGCTTAAGATGATGAGAAGGCAACAAATCTACAATCTAAGGTTTTCTATGTCGATTTTAAATATTCTAATATCACAATCGGCACCGATTGAGTTTTAGATGATTCTTTGTCGGCTATGGCGATGTCTCCATCTTCTTCACGGAGGAGACAGTGGTGGAAGAGTCGATGCAGCAGATTACTTTGGTGGGATTTATTTTCCCGCCGCGTGATTTCGTCGACAGCGAAGTATCAGACGATGATGGAGGTGGTGCTTTAGAAGGTGTAGGCCACGCGGCACAAGAAGAAAAAGATCGAATTGGCTGTGAAAGCTCTTGAAATTTAGAATAATTAAATTCTTCTTCTTCACCTTGTGTGTTGAATTTGAGGAAGGTGTATGCGTCGATGCCGATATCCGACTGCGACGCCGTTTCGTAGAGGTTGTTCGGCTGAGAATCCATTAATCAACTGCTCTCTCTACCCTGGTACTTGTTTTCACTAAAACTGAAAAATTATGGATGAATAACTTAGGGTTTATATGAATTCAATTGTAGGCTAAAAAATATATTGATTTTTTAAAAAAATTGAGGTGAGATTTTTTTTTGGAGGGTTGGAATTAGGGTTTGTGGAAAGGGGAAAAGAAGAAAGATATGATGAAAATGGACCGGGTTGAAACAATTTAAAAGATGGGGGTAACGGGTACTGGTACGTGTTAAAAGAATTGAGTGGGCTCTTACATGGCGTCTACGTGGAGTCCAAGTCAGACTTCCATCCGTCCGAGGGTAAATTTAATAAGTATGCAAACGGGAAGGGTAAATTTAATCGTAAAGTTTGACGGAGGATAATGTTAAATTATAAAGCATAGTTAGAGAGTAAATTTGACCATTTTCCCCTTCAAATGGAATTTATGCCTTGCGGGGCATTAGTTCTTTTAGGGATCTGGCACAAATTGTATCGGATCCTTTAAAGAATTTATATCCCATAAAACATAAGTTTAACTTAAGGGATAAAAATTGAAGACCAAAATAAAATAGGGACATAAGGGCAAATGACCCGCTTCTGTCCAAATAATTGGCCCATAAGCATTATATGAGTTATCAATGTTCCAACATGGGTCATTTGCACTTTTTCCCTATTTTGTGCTAGTCTTTAATTTTTGTTCTTCAAATGGGTTGGTTTATAATTTTTTTCCTTCAAAATTGAATTTATGCCTAATGAGACATAAATGTTTTACATAACTTGTGAATATTATGATGCGTAACTTATGCCCCTATAGGCATAGGTTTAATTTGAAGGGCAAATATTAAAGACCAACCCATTTGAGGGAAAAAATTAAAGCCCAATCCATTTGAAGGGAAAAAATTAAAGCCCAATCCATTTGAAGGGGAAAAAGACCAGTCCATTTGAGGGTCACACCGTGCAATTGCTTGTTCCAACATTTTTTTTTCATAAGTACATTATCTGAATTATCACCTTTCTTGTTTTTGTTCATAAGTACATTATTTAGTGCTGTTGGAATTCGAACAATGAAAAGAAAACATATAAAAAATCGAATAGAAAGCACAAAGTACCACTCTTTCAGAAAACATGATGAATACTTTTTGCATACAATTAATCTGATATTCAGGGAATTAAAATTTTACAAATTCCACAGTATTTATTACATTATTCTTGACTTGTTTGATCTCTTATTTTTTCAAACTTTTTAAAGGAAAGATCATAATAATTCCCAAGTAAAGATGACAAGAGTCCAAGTAAACGTTAGGTTGATCCTCCCAGCATCGAGACCAATATTTTCTAGGCACTCATAAATCAGAAGTCAATCAAAACACACAATAAAATATTACTACTTGAAAAACCTAATGTCAATGCAATTAATTCTTGAACTAAGTTTGTTTGTACTTTTCAGTATTAGATGGAGTATAAAATTAAGATTTCTAGAAGCTCTACCAAAAAACCTACACTGTGACTTTCAAAATAATGAAAAAAGTAATAATTTTAGTTCACGTCTTTGACTCTTTATAGTTTTTAAAAAGCGAAATTGAACAACTATTTTGCATGTAATAAGTCCTCACGTATACGACATTGACATTTGGAATGCAAACAATGAAGTATTTTTAAGTTTAATGACTTAAAGCTTTTTAATTTTTTGAAAACGCCTGCTGAAGGACAATGGAATATAAACTTTTTTCTTATCTTACATAACTATAACGTGTAAGATAATACAAGGAAAATGGTTAAATATACACAACATACACACAATATACATGTGTATATTGGTCTCTCGATTTCGGTAATTGTACACGGTACATAGGATATAATTTAGTCTCCTAGTTTAGGTTATGTTGTAGTGTAATTAGTATTGTACACTTACCATAATATTTGTATTACCATAATTGTATATTTAGTATCCAATTAGAATAAGGTTTTAGGAGTAGAATAGGAATATGATTCTCCTATTATGAAAATATGTAAATTGTATATATAAACTCTTTCAATCAATGAAAATAATCAAGAGATTATTTCTTTCATGGTATCAGAAGTCTAGGTCGTTTATTCCTCTCTCCACAATTCCGTCGACCTCTCCCTCTTTCCCTCACTTTGCCTCGATTTTCGAGCCTTCTTTCTCTGATTTCGTGCCCGACGGTGGTACCTCCTCTCTTCCCAAATTTCTCTTCCCAATCCCTACATCACGTCTTGCGTTGCGATTATGGCTAAAAACACGCATGCCCTTAATATTTCTAACATCAAGAATCACATCCCTATCATTATTGAAATAGAAAACGTCCAATACGCGACGTGGACCGAACTGTTCAAAGTTCACGCACGCTCGCATCAAGTCCTCCATCATATTATCCCCGCGGCTCATACGGATACGGATGTGCCCAAACCCGAGGATGATCCTAAGTTATGGACGACCATTGATGCTACCGTTCTTCAGTGGATTTACTCCACTATGTCTACTGACCTATTGCAAATGATTATCGAACCAGACGCTACGACGATGGCGGCATGGAATAGAATACGTGATATATTCCAAGATAATCAAAATTCACGTGTTGTTACCCTGGAACAAGAATTCTCCCACGTCAACATCAAAAATTTCCCAACGTTTCAACATATTGCAAAAGGTTGAAAGAATTAGCGGACCAACTCCGCAACTTGGTTGATTTGCCAATAGGGGTTAGACCCATAGGATGCAAATGGGTCTTCAAGAAGAAGATTGATGCATATGGCAAGGTACAAACCGATAAAGCAAGACTGGTGGCTAAATGTTATAATCAACGGCCTGGGTCGATTATGATAAAACCTTTTCACCCGTTGCTAAGATTAAGTCCATTCAGATTTTACTTGCAATAGCTGCATATTATGACTATGACATTTGACAGATGGACGTTAAGACTGCTTTCCTCAATGGTAATCTAGTTGAGGAAGTGTATATGAAACAACCTGAGGGTTTTTCAATTGAGTCCAAACCAAATGATGTATGCAAGCTACAAAAGTCCATTTATGGGCTTAAGCAAGCCTCAATGAGTTGGAACATTTGCTTTGACAAGGCTATCAAGACATTTGATTTCGTTAGAAGCAAAGATAATCCATGTGTTTATAGTAAATGCAAGGATGGGAGTATTGCCTTCATTATCATATATATAGATGACATATTAATAATGAGAGACAATAAGACTCTCCTGCAGTCAGTCAAAGAGTGATTGTCCAGTACCTTCATGATTAAGGATTTAGGTGAAGCCTGCTACATTCTAGGGATTAGGATCTATAGAGATAGACCTAACAGATTGTTGGGGCTGTCACAGTCAGTCTATATAAACAAAGTGCTTAGACGTTTTTCAATGGAAAATTCCAAGAAAGGCGGTCTACCTATGGGACAAGGCATCAAGTTATCTAAGAATGATAGTCCTTCTAATTCTATAGAACTTGAACGCATGAAAAGGATCCCCTATGCTTCGGCTAGAGGATCGATCATGTATGCCATGACCTGTACTAGGCCAGATGTGGCCTTTGCACTTAGTATGACTTGCAAGTTCCAGCAGAATCCCGGGGAAGAACACTGGAAAGCAGTCAAGAATATTCTTAAGTATCTTAGACGAACTAAATAATGTTTCTTAGTCTATGATGGACAATAGAAGCTTGTATGTACTGGGTACACTGATGCTAGCTTTCAGACAGATATTGATGACTACAAATCTCAATCAGGTTACACATATATTTTCAATGGTGGAGCAGTAACCTGGAAAAGTTCCAAACAAGCTACAACTGCTGACTAGACAACAAAAGTTGAGTACGTTGCTGGATCGGAAGCTTTTAAAGAAGCTGTCGCGATATCTGAGTTTCTGAAGGAACTAGGGGTTGTTCCAAGTGCCACTTGTCCAATAACGGTTTATTGTGACAACACTGGTGCGATTGCACAAGCTACGGAACCAAGATCAACCAACAGAAACAAGCATGTACCAAAGACGTAGCGTCAACGTGTAATCGAGAGGTTGAAAATTGAAACTTTGCTCGATAGAAGATCCTCAAGCTAGTTGCCAACTTCACTCCCAATTCCCAAATGAATAAATAAAATTGAATATTTAGTAGACAATGTACATATAGATTGAGTACTGAGAGATTAGAGAGATTGTAGAAAGATTTGTGAGAAAGATGAAGAGAAAATGAGGTATTTATAGTTGAAAATTGGGTTAAAGTGTAAATATAATAACTTATGGGTTAAAATAAATATTAAGGGGGTAGGGAGTTGGGGGAGGGGGGATGCCAAAAATGGTCGTTGCACAACAACAAAAATGTAAAATGATCGTTGGTGCAATGACTATTTTTGCAAAAGGGGGGGTTTCGGGCGGGATCGCGTCGGGACAGGCGGGCCTGGGGCGGGACGGGTCGGGACGAGACCATATCCCATCCCGGTTCGAGTCCCGTTACAACGATTTTTTTTAAAATTGTCGGGTTCGGGGAGGGACCGGGCCGGGTTTGGGTCGGGATCGGGCCGACCCGGCCCACTGGCCAGCCTTAAAATAATCTCACCCTAAGAAATATTTTTTCTTCATTTTATTCATCATTTACAATATATATAGTGTTACAAAAATATCTACTTTGATACAAACTAGATAACTAATCAATCCTAATTATCAGAGGAATCTAATTCTACCTAATATAGAAGATGTACAATTATTATGGAAATAATATTCTATTACATCCCCGCAGTCGAAGCGGAGGTCGGCGTATGCTGAGACTGTCCTGAAAGTCTTCGAATAAAACCAGCGGAAAACCTTTTGTAAATATGTCGGTAATCTGATAACGTGATGGAACATGTAAGACACGTACTTGTCTACGAGCAACCTTTTCGCAAACAAAGTGAATATCCAACTCAATATGATTAGTGCGTTGGTGATGAACCGGATTCCCTGAGAGATAAATTGCACTAACATTATCATAATAAACCAATGTCGCCTTCGAAATCGGACAATGGAGCTCTAAAAGAAGGTTCCATAACCAATAATATTCAGACACCGCATTGGCAACTCCTCGGTATTCTGCTTCGGCACTGGATCTGGACAAGATTGCTTGCCATTTTGAGGACCAAGAGATCAAATTGTCGCGTAAGCGATCCTAAACTTCCATCGCCGTCGAGTCAGGTTCAATGATTATATGCAGCAAATCGCTAGAAATAGTAGCATAAATCCACTAAAGAACTGTCTCATCGAGGGTTAACCATAATTCTTTTTCGTCGTCAGTTTTCGGCACCCTCTCCTTGCCTTTTTCCGATGAAATTATGTGATGAATAAGCCGGTGGGATCGACAGTGAATCTTGAAAAGTTTCACCCACGTTGCATAATGGACGTTTTCCATCTCAAGAGTGATAGAAAAATGTGATTTAATGTTGGAAACTGTGAGGGCCGAATGAAAAGAGGATTTTGAGTCAGACATGGTTGACGAGAGAAGGGTGGTGGTCGGCGACCAAAAAAAAGAAAAAAAAGGGGAGGGAGGGCGACAACAAGGAAGGGGAGTTATGGTTTCATGAACTTTTCCTAGACCGGCGGGATTCGCCGGGATCGGGTCGGGGCGGGACGGGGGGAGGGGCGGGATCGGGTCGGGTCGGGATCAGCGGGATCGGGACAGGCGAGATTCGCCGCAGTCCCGTCCCGTTTCCGATCCTGTCGGAATCGGGGTCGGGGCGAGCGGTTTTTTTATTTTTTTATTTTTTGCACTTAATTTAAAAAGTAACATATATATAAAAAAAACTAAACTCAATAATTAAATAAGATAATGTAATAAATACATCCCAAGGTTGTTTTTGTGCCTCTTCTATTATTTAATAGACATATGGTTTTTTTGTAATACAAATACAATTGTCAAAATTGCAACTTTGTGGTGTTGTTCAAAAGTTGCAAATTACATAGCAAAATTGCAATTAAAAAAAATTACATTTTGAAAAAAAATGTTCTAGTTTCTTGATAATTTCTTGTGGTTCTTCGGTTGAAATTGATAGTTGTTAGTCAAATTGCTCCACGTCGCTGCCACCACCTTCGAATAAGATTTCGTTGTAGTTTTCATCTTCTTCTTCGTTGATCTCCGGTTGACCGCACCTTCTCAGTTCCATTCGTATTCAATCTCTGAATAATACTACAATCTTCAAGCTGTCTCCGGCTAATGAGTGTTTGTGCTCTCCTATTTGATATCTGTCGGCAGAAAAAGCGATTTCAGACGCCGTTGATGACGCTTGAATGTTCAAAACATCTTGGGCCATCATTGAAAGTGTCGGAAAGGTCTTCTCATTCCCCCTCCAGTATTTCAGCAAGTCTTCACGTCCTTCTTCATTGAGAACTGCTTGGTACGGTACAGAACCCTGCAAAACAAAAATATCAAACTCGCTAATTTGGTTAGTAGCGGTACAGCCGCACATTCTATTTCTGAGGCTTTCAATACTAGCCGCAGAAACAACATGTCTTTTGTGAGGTTGTGTTGAAGAAGAAGAAGATGGTATGGAAGTCGGTAGGTTGCTAGCACTTTCTTGTTGGTAAAACTTATATACTTTTTTGCATTGGTCTTCTACGCTAGACAACACTTCTTCTTTAGTTTCTTCAATCGGTGGTGGGTGATTTGGATTTTTGGGACTTGGAGGTGGTAGTACTTCTATACAATCGTAAATAGTTTCAATAAGTGATTTAGTACCGTCTATTTTAATAGTCGGATTTAATACATCACCAATAATATAAATAGTGGGAATAGGAATAAAATATTTTTTTAATAGATGCGTTATAAGGGGGTCTTCTCATTCCCCCTCAAGTATTTCAGCAAGTCTTCACGTCTTTCTTCATTGAGAACTGCTTGGTACGGTACATAACCGTGCAAAACAAAAATATCAAACTCGCTAATTTGATTAGTAGCGGTACAGCCGCACATTCTATTTATGAGGCTTTCAATACTAGTCGCAGAAACAATATGTCTTTTGTGAGGTTGTGTTGAAGAAGAAGAAGATGGTATGGAAGTCGGTAGGTTGCTAGCACTTTCTTGTTGGTAAAACTTATATACTTTTTTGCATTGGTCTTCTACGCTAGACAACACTTCTTCTTTAGTTTCTTCAATCGGTGGTGGGTGATTTGGATTTTTGGGACTTGGAGGTGGTAGTACTTTTATACAATCGTAAATAGTTTCAATAAGTGATTTAGTACCGTCTATTTTAATAGTCGGATTTAATACATCACCAATAATATAAATAGTGGGAATAGGAATAAAATATTTTTTTATTTTGATAAATATTTTTTTAATAGATGCCTTATAAGATGGTTTTTTTCATATATTCACTAAGTAATAAAAATATTAGAGCTATATAAAACAACATAGTTGAAATAGTAGGATAATATATACCGAAAAATTCTTTTGTTGCTTGAAAAAATTTCTCTAAAAATACAATAAGTTCTGAAAATTTTCCCCAATCGCTATCTACAACCATATCAGCTGGATTTTGATTATGAGTTAAAAAATAAAGATATAGGTTTTCTATAGTCATAAGCAACAAATAGTTGCTCGTATAAAGAATTCCACCTAGTGGGTACTTCTTCTGAATTTTTCTATAAGGTAGTTGACAATCGTGACAAGTTTTTTTATATTCTTTTCTTCGTTGTATTCTATTATTTTTAAAAATAAAGTTTATAGCAAATTATATTTTACTAAGAATGTCTTCAAAAAGTGATAGACCATCATTTACAACTAAATTATATATATGACATGCACATTTTATATGAAAATGATCTGGAAAAGATGGAGTTAAACTATTTTTTAAAAGTGTAATAACGTAATTGTTAGAAGAAGCGTTATCTAATGTAATAGTCATAATTTTATCAGTTATTCCGCAATAATGGCACACTTAATAAATATTTTTTGCAATAAAAGTACAAGTGTGCCTATCATGTATATATCTATACGCTAAGATACATTTTTGCATAGACCATTTATAATCTATCCAATGACAAGTTACCGTTAAATAATCATGGCCGTTAGTACTACGACATATATCAGAAGTGATAACCACTTTGCCATTAAAATGATATAATGAATAACGTAAATACTGTTGATATTCATGTGCAACTTTAAATACACCTCTCTTAACAGTTGATCTAGGAAAACCGTTAAAAGCAGGATTATACATATCTCTAATGTAATGAATAAAACGGGAGATGAAGGAAATGAAAAAGGCAAACCCTCCACAACAACTAATTTTGATATTGCTTCAATATCTCTATGTTTATCGTATTTAGGGCCTACAGTTCCCCCCGCATAGGGTTAATTTGACCTTGTACTTGTTCCGGGACAGTATGTGAACCTTGTCTCGATGGAGCGGACGTTTGCGCACCAGGTTTTGAAGCCTCGTATTGGGCATACCTAGCTGGATGAGACCTTGATACGTGTCTCATTAAACCCCTCGTCCCACGTTGACCTTTTCCACTTTTAAATTTTAAAATATCTTTACAAATTTTACATCTAACTACTTAATTCTCTACGTCCCTATAAAAAATGTCCATGCATCTAATTTTAATGTTCGTTTTGCTGGACCTCGTCTCATATTAGGGGCAAATGAGGCATTTCAGTTGAAGATGCACTAGTGGGTGTGTTGTCATCTACATTCGTGGGTGTATCATCTAGATCATCGTCTAAATTAAAGTCTTATTGAGTTCCAGAAAATAGCTCATCGTCTAAATCTAATGATATTGTAGGAAAATGTTCAGTATCAACAAAATCACCCTGTGTAGGAATATGATTCTGTCTAGAAATAGGACCCTTGCCCTTGTTGCCCTACTAGAAGAAGCATGACCCCTACCCGTAATCATACATTTAAATCCTTCCATTATAAATTTATAATTATACTAATAAATAATTAAAGTAAATAAAATTAAGTGCGCTAAAAAAATAAACAGACAATAATAATTTAATGAAGGAACGAATGTACCAAACGTCGACGTGTAATCGAGAGGTTGAAAATTGAAACTTTGTTTGATGGAAGATCCTCAAGCTAGTTGCCAACTTCACTCCCAAATCCCAAATGAATAAATAAAATTGAATATTTAGTAGACAATGTAGAGATAGATTGAGTATTGAGATATTAAAGAGATTGTATGAAGATTTGTGAGAAAGATGAAGAGAAAATGAGGTATTTATAGTTGGAAAATTGGGTTAAAGTGTAAATATAATAACTTATGATTTAAAAAATAAATATTAAAGGGACGGGGAGTTGGGGGAGGGGGAAGCCAAAACTGGCAGTTACACAACGGCCAAAATGTAAAATTGTCGTTGGTGCAACGATTATTTTTGCAAAAGGGGGAGTTTCGGGTGGGATCGGGTCGGGACTGGCGGGCTTGGGGCGGGCCGGGACCATGTCCCGTCCCGGTTCGAGTCCCAATACCGATAAATTTTTTTAATAGTTGGATTCGGGGCGGGATCGGACTGAACCGGTCCACTGACTAGCCTTAATTCTATCTAATATAAGAGATGTACCATTATTATGGAAATAATATTCTATTACTCACAAATCACGTATCACAAAGTTTTAGTCTGTACACACAAAATTAGATTAAGACAATGCAACTGTAAGAACAAAAAATAAAAGGCAGCAAGAAGGAGCTGTTATACCTTGAAGAGTTGTAGACTTAAAGCGACTAGTGAAGCAGAGTGCTCTAAGACTTAAGGAGAAAGCTTGAGGTATAAAAGTGAGGAGATTTCTACAATAATCATCAACAAAGTTCCTCAACCCTTTAGCCCCTAAAATTTTCTATGCAGTAACCCTAACAACAACGACTAGGTATTGGTCACAAAGGTAAATTATTAATGGAAATCACAAGAAAACAAAATATGGACGAGTTATGTTCAATTAATTCCTGGATAAACCCAATGAATGTTTTTTTTCGATTTCCCACCAGAAAAATTAGTTTGACAGTTGAAGTCTATGGGTAACCCAATGAGTTGCATTACCTGAGTTCTGGGGATGGTGGCCGGACAGAGCTACGCCGGTTGGACAACAGCGATGACAAAAGAGAGGAGATCGGTTGGGTAGAAGCGATGCGAGAAAAGATGATATATTTCTGAAATATTTTCAAAAACTTACTTTTGATCTTTTACAGAGCAATAAAACGAGGGAAGTGCCAAAAATGAAAAGAAATGGAGGGAACAGGTAATAGTTGGATAAAAAAGCGGAGGGAAAGACAAAAAAAATATATAATCGGAGCTACTCCTCCTTATTGCCGGTAAAAAGGCTCTAGTTATTCTGGCTATATCATATTTGCACTTCCTCGACTTCTGAGTAACTCACTGTTGAAGACATGTCGACCACGCATTTCTTCGTATTAACAACACTCATTTTTTAGGAATATCTATGATCCATAATTTTATTACAACTAAATTTTTAAGTCATAGCTGCAATTTCAACTTGGTCACACATCCTTATCACTGTGACACATCTCGTACCATACCACGCTATGTCATCTCAAGCCACTCGCATGCGAATTCAAGAACGTGTCTCCACCATCAGTGAGCGAATACAACAACAAAATCCAGATACCAATTTGAACAAAAAAACACGAAAAGAATGAAAGAATGGAAGTTTCCTAATTGTCTATAACCTCTCTCGAGGATGAGTACGGACGTCTACGTATCAATCTGCAAGACTCTACTAAACATTTTTCTTGTACTTATGAGACTGGTAAACATAGATGATCTAATATCAATTTGTCACGACCCAAATCACGGGTCATGATGACACCTACACTATCCCTCGGTAGGTGAGCCATCCCCAACATCAAGAAGTCATTTAATCAATAAGTGCTAAAAACGTAAAGAAAACATAATATCTTTTGGAGTCTTGATAATATAGAAAGGTACGAACTAGAACCTAGTCAATACAATCCCAAAACCTGGTCTAATTCTTACAAAAGAATCCAAAATAAAATACTAGTCTCAAAAACTGAAATAGATAACTGTCTGAAAACACGAAATAGACTGAATAACAAAGTAAGAGATCCATGACTGTAGGTCCGACAAGTAGCTCACCTAGAGACTCTGAAAGATAGCCACAAGGCCTAGAACTAGAACACGGACGATTCCGTATTTGCACAAAGTACAGCAAGTGTAGTATGAATATAAACCACTAGTATTCTGTAGGTCGACAAGGAAGAGACCACGCATATAGACCATAAAGATTAAACATAAGCATGTATCCAATTGATCATTTATACCTCTAGATTATGGCAAAGAGAATCATGGTTCATGTAATACAATAGGTAGGCATGTAATCAAACAGGACCAAGTAGACGAATGAATGCAATGCATATAATAAACCTGGTACACATATATTATTGGTCATTCCGTATAGTCATGACCCATGCGGGACTCACGAGGTCTATAAACCTCTCACTATGTCGCTCAGTGTCATTTTCGATCGGACTGTGACCACTCATTGGACCACCCGACTATGAAAATCTCACTATACAGTCCGTTTTTACCGTCGAACTGTGAGAACCTTACTATACCGCTCATCTTTATAACTGGACGGTGAGAACATCATTCTTACCTTCCGGCCTTAAGGATCACCTCGTATCTTTGTCCGTGACTCATCCCAACAATATAAATATGAACGACTACAACATGCAAAATATCGTATATAAAGTAGTAAATAGCCCATATTGTTTCAACTATGCCCGTAGGCCCCATTTAGCAAGAGAATACATGAATTATCTTGTAAGAAATGATGCACATAGTACATAGAAGTCAAATACTAACAAATTCATACATCATTATACTACTTACCCGCACACAACCAGGTCCAAGATTTTTCGCGCATCAAACACCAATAATTTTTAACTTAATTACAATACAATATTCTTATAATTACACCGAAATAGATTCAGTTCTTGAGTCGTGTTGGTTAATATATATTTCCATTCATATGATTTAGATTTGTTCTATTTGCTATTTTTTTTACTATAAAATAATGGGATGAATCTCTATTATGAACGTCTTTCATGTTTCCCCTGTTTCACGACTTTTTAAACATTAAAATTCCTAAAGAATTTTTGTCAAAGTCATATGAAAGTAGGCATGGTATCATGTTCTAACTTCTATTTGTGAATTGTGACTCTTACATTACTTTTTAAAAAAAATATCACAAAATAAATCAAATTTTGTCGATATCAAAGAGAAATCGAGAAAACTGGAATGGTATCAAAAATTTAATTTTGGTTATATTGCAAAGAATAGTCAAACAATGAAAATATATAAATTTTATAAAATAAACGATCTGATTGAAAACCCCATTAATAATATTTGAGTTTAATTAATTAATTAACGACTATTAGCTTATCTCCACTAATTAATTACTGTTAAAAGTAATTTTTCTTGTAGTACTTTCATAATAAAATTGTAACTCTAAGAATATAATTTTGTGGAGGGTTAAATAAATGCCATAAAATGAACGTATAGGTGGGGCCTTTTACAACCCCCACAAATAAAACTCCACAAATATAATTATTTTATGGGAGTTGTCACAAACACCGCAAAATTGATATATAGTGAGGGTTTCTTGTAACCCCACAAATAAAACTCTACAAATAGAATCATTTTGTGGTGGTTGGTAGAAACGCCACATAATTAATGTATAGTGGGAGTTTTATATAACTTCCATAAATAAACCGCCACAATATAACTCTTTTTTCTGTAGTGTTAATTTCAAAATTAGTCACATTCTTTGTGTTAAATCAAATAAGTTGATAAACTCTTCCATCAATTATATCATCAAGAAGCAATACTTCCTCTGCCTCATTGAACTAACCTGATTTGACTTCTAGGATTAACAATGTAAAACATGTGAAAGATATTCAATAGAAGAGAAGTGTTTAAGTAGTGGTTTAAAGTTTAAAGTAAGAAAATTAAAATGGAAACGTTCAAATTTTGCTTCTCAACTTTTAGAAATTGTTCAAATTTGTCCGTCGTTAATATTTGAGGTTTAATATATCATCATCCTTACAATAGTGATATTATTACCTTATTGATTAACGACATAAACTTTTCGATACGTGGACTTCTTTACCAGAGAAAACGGTCATATTTGTTGTTAAACTATACAAAATTATCCATATTTGTTTATGAACTTTGCGAAATAATTCATACTTGATCATCATTTTTTTTTCAACCACCATCCCTCATCCCTCTAAATTGACCACCTGAAATACATACTAACATTCTTGATTTTTTCTTTTACTAGTCTTCCCGATTGGAATCATAAATGAGTTGTCTCCTCTCGGATGATCTTTTCTAAAAATATTCATACTAATTAATTATTTGTCTATACTCTAAAAAACACCACTTGAAGATCACTTTTAGTAAATGATATGTCAAGGTTCGACAAATACTAATAAATTATCTTTTCAAAATTAGCGTGAAAGCTTAACCAAAAACAAAAGATCAGGATTGGTAGATTTAGTTGAAAATATGTGTGGATTAGACCAATCAAATAACCTCGATGTTGAGAGGCTTTAACTAGGGTTCAAATCATGCAGCTAATTTGGAATGACTTTAAAGTTCCATCACATGATGTACCCTCCTGCCTAATTTGCATGCGTTTGGTTTAGTTAACATTCCCTCCTTCTGAATTATCAAGAAGCTATGCTCCAATACCCATAAAAAATATACTTTATTTTGACTTGCGCGGTTAACAAAATTAGCTACTATTTTCTTTTTAAAGATATTAGCATATTGATATAAGTAGATTGGATTTTGGTTTGTGGGATGGTAAAATTAAATTAATTTGCGTTGTAGTTGCATAGGAGTACATGTTATTCGCTGGATCTGAGGGTGGAAATTTCATCGATCGGGCCTTGACCAATCATAGTTTGAAAAGTACTTACCTACGCCTTGTATTACTCGATTTAGGTCCCGTTTGGACATGATTTAAAATCATGATATGAAATCAAATTTAAAGTTTTGTTTGGATATGCAATTTGAATTTTATTTTATTTTATTTTTCTCATAAACATAAAACCCTATAAGTTGTGAAAATCTTCAAAACTTCCCCAATTCATATATAATCTTACCAAATGAGCAAATCATAGTTCATAACAAAGTTAATACATTACTAGAAGACATTTCTAAAAAATATAACCTCTATTGATCGAACTTTCATTCAATAAAAAGAAAAATTGAACATGAGTTGTAGAAGTAAATTTAGTTGGTAAATGGTTGGTAAGAGTAAATTTTATTATAAATATACTACCAACTTGAAGATCTTTTTTTATATTTTATATAAATGGTTGGTAAATATGTCTACCAATTTATATATCTTTTTTTACAAATTATAAACTTATGGGTCATGTTTTACATTTTAAGAAATTTAAAATCATGATTTGGAATCTCAAATCATGCCTTTTTGGAGAATTTGGGATTTAAAATCATGATATGAAATTGAAGTTATATTTTGTGAAAATTTCATAAACAAACGTTGATTTGAAATATGATTTCATATTACATAGTCAAACGCCTACCTAGTGTAAATATCTGATATAAAAAAATATGTTTCCGAATTTAAGCTCCCTTTGATTATACTACCATTCTATTTCCTCTTACGGAGCTTTATCCACTTTTTATAAATGTGCAATGTGCATTGAAAGTCAAACTCTAGTTGATCCTCTATGTTGATACTCAGCTTGTCATTATTGGTTTAAACAGAGGTTAATTTCTTAAGGGAAGATCAAGTAGAAGCTAAGATCATTTACTGGATCAGAAGAATATATCCTAAGATTTATTTTTGAAAAAATAAAATAAAAACACCCTCAACGTTATTTTGAATTATCAGTTACTCACTTATATTTTGCAGGGTCCAACTCCTTAAACTTTGTTGAAGTGAAACTATTACTCCCTCTCTTTCAATGTTTTTGTTGTCTCTTTTTTTTTTTACAACTCTTTTGTATCAACTTTTCACATGGTATGCCAAAAACCAAATATTATGGTACATATATTTAGTTAACAATCACATGATTCAAAAGTCTTCTTTACTTTTTCAAATTCCATGAAAAGTCAAATCAGACAAATATTTTGAAACCGAAGGAGTAACACATTTAAGAGCCGATAATAATTCATTTTAAGTTCCCTGTAGCCCTAAAAGGTCTAGAGAATCGTGATTATTTACAGTTCATTGATACCTCTAAATTTGCCATAATTCGTCGTGTGACTTACTTCTTTGGACTAGTAGCTTTTCCTTTTCTTCTAAGTAATTTTTTTGTCTCTTTACCATTAAATGGTAGTAATACTTCTAATTAAACATGTCAAAAGGGTATTAATTTTAAAATCCAAAAGTCGAGAGATCAAAGCCACAGTTGAATATACTTTACTGTTATTTTTCCTTTTCTAGCAGAGCATCCCAAACAGACGGAAAAAAAGAGCATCATTATCTTAAAGACACCAAAATCACATGGCCTACAGGTACTTTACTTGAAAACGTTAAAGAAACTAATTTGATGAAATTGGTTAATGGGGTTCATCATAAAAGGACACATATTGCAGACTAAGCTTTATAAAGATTATGGAGATATATGATGGAAAAGATATTGGACAGGACACACTATATTGAAAGATGACCACATATTAGAAATGGAAATGAGCTGTAATGTTTATTGATTTCTCAGAAAACAAACATCGGGCAAAAAATCCGGAGAACCGAAAAAACCGAACCGAACCAAAATTCTGTTTGGTTTTTTCTTGTTTTTTTAAAAAAAAAATCGATTTTTTGAAAAATCAAACCGAATTAGGATTTAGTGATCCGGTTCGGTTTTTTAATTTTGGATACGAACCGAACCGAAAAATCGAATTAAATATATAATTTTATTTTTTATTTTAGGCAACTACTATCTCTTGAATCATAGCCATTGAAGCCAATCTATGAACCTTTTATGGAAGTCGGTTGCGGCATGAACTTGATTAACATATCACGGAAGCATTGATATAAAATGTAGGGAGAGAAAGTAGTTATAAATTGGTAAAACTTTAAATGGTCATAACTCTGCGCTCGGATGTCCGTTTTACCCATTTTTTGCGTATTTTTTTGAGACGGGGCCTGTCAAACTGCCAAAAGGCGGTTTGGCGCAGCCAATATTTATAAATACGTCCGTTTTCCCAATCAATTTGTGTTTTCCCCCAAATCGATTTATAATTTTCCTTTTTCTTTAGTAAACATCTCACGATACACAATAGATTTCAACGTCGAAATTTCATGATAGCGTAGGTGTGAATATCAATTTCAGTTTTGAAAATTCAATTTTTTGAAAAAAATAAAAAATTCCCCGACCCGACCCTATCCGGCCCACTAGGAAAACCGATATAATCTGATACATTCGGCGATATAAACCGAACATATCATTTTTTTTAAAAAAAGTTGTATTCGATTTTTTTTTTAAATAATTTTTTCGATTCATATTTTTCGAATACAAAACTGATTTTTTGATATATATGATGAGATAGGGGAAGAAAGAAAGAGCCCCACATGTTTATACTGAAACAGAATAAAGCAACATGAGACCGAGCTTGTGATAATTTTTCCGACAGTTTCTTGACAAGACCAGTCTTTCTCCAACATAACTTTGAACTGACTCAGTTCATCCATCCATCCAAGTATATGTGTTCTAACTTTTGTCTAGAGGCTAAGTTAGAATTTTGAATGTTACTTATTCTGAATTTTAGGACACAAATCTAAGTGCTAGTTTTAAATTTAATATTTGTACTTATTTAGTGATCTTGTAAACATAAATATAGAATTTGGACTAAAGCTATTGAATTTTGCCGAACTCACATGTTATATATTATCTACCCCATGCTCCTACCAACATTTATTGATGACAACGGTTTGTCCTTCAAAGGCGAATTCAAGATCTGAGCACTATATATGGGTCCGAAATCGAAATATTACCAAAACACGTTCTATTTATTGTGTTCGAAATCGATTTTTATTCTGGTGATTATTTTAGAATATATACAGAATTTGAGCTAAAATTATTGCCTAAGCCGTAACTAATGCACTACCATCTGTGACTGGAATCCAAGCTAACCTGCACCTTAATTATTTCATCAGAAATTTATTATCTTCCATCAATGCATGTAACGAGTAACGGTGCTCCAGTTTAGATAGAACTCCCACTCACAATTTCTCTTCTTCTAGCAACTCCTCCCCCCAGACAACCTCGTAATCGTGGGGTACAATTACATATTCATATTTTCAAATAAGATGTCCCTTGACATTCACATTAATGTTTGGAAGACAGTAGTGTATTGTTGTTGCTGGTTCATGCATGTGTAGAACAAACAACATAACTTAGGGAAGATTCAAACCCCTATTTTTATGAATAATAAGAGATATGGAGTGAGAACAAACAACAACATATAAATCGCATAAGGAATTGAGACGTGCCACAAACGTGATTAATATTTTAACTACCAAATGCATGAAGACAATATGGCATGCATTCGAATGAGATAATCAACCTTCCTACTTTAATTCGAGAAATTAATTTCTCTTTCAAGTTCTACCAGTAACAAAATCTTGAATGATCTCCTCAGCACGAGAGAAAGAGAAATATGAGGGGTATTAAAAGAAGAAGTTAGATGAAGGAGACAATAAGGTGAGTATTGAAGAACTAGTAGTACATCTATATGCTGTGTTTACATTTTGCAGCTAGCTAAGCTAAGACCAGCAGCTTAAATAACGAATTTTTAATTCGAACTCCAAATTAAAGGCCATATACTACAATATTCTATAAGACTATGAGAAACAAAATGAAGGTGGAAGTTGAGAGGTAGGGAAATTAATGCTGCAGTAGCTAGCTAGGGACACACACAGAAAACAAAATTAGCTTTAGAGAGTGATACTCACTCCGTTCCATATTACTCCGCCACATTACTAAAAATATCTTTCTCAAATTACTTGATCATTTTTTAAAAATAATATAGAATTAATGAATTTTTTCCTCCTTCACCCTGCTTTTTAAAAGTAACTCATATTGATTTGTGCAATTAATTGAAGAGATAAGAATAATATGAAAAAATATCTTTTTAATTTATAATTTCTTAAGAAATGTGTAAAGAAAACGTGTTCACATAATTTGACACGGAGGACGTAAAAGCAATTAAGACGCCCGGCCGCAATGGAGCATGTGAAGAAGAGAAGAGAAACACATAGACAGATGGGAAAATAAACTGTAACCTTTGCATGTTCAACACGTACTTCTTCCCTTAAATTCTTCCTTCACAAATTTGATCATATGATAATAATAAATATAACACACTAGCTCTCTCTCTCTCTATATATATATAACACACAGCTGATGTATCAACAAAACGCCAAAAAAGAACTCACGGCTTCTATGTTACAACAATTAATAAAATATCAAAGATGAATCAACACTGAATAGGTGCTAGCAATGGTTGTTCTACTAGAATGGATAGACCAAACTCACCATTGCACATAACATACCCAATAACACGTAAAAAAACTAGATGGAATTTCAAGTAGACAAATATGAAAAGAAAATAATTAAATAAAGAAGTACTCCTACCAAGGTGACTAACAATGTCTAGCTAGTAGGAACCCTAAACAAGTTACTCATCAAAATGTTAATTCAATAATACTCTTACAACAAATCCTTGACTGATGATCTAATTAATTAACTAGCTGCCGTCTTCCAATTTTCCTCCTAGATCCATCAAATAGATACTATTTTGTTACCCATAAAAAGGTGAAAAGCATAGTGAAGAAATATTTTTTAGGGTTTTTTACCAAGAGTGTGCTTGTTGTTGTGCATCCAAACCTTGAAAACATGGCGCTTGACATTTGTCTCTGCACAAAACTGCTGCATTAATGCCTCATCTTGCTTTTGCATACGCCAACCCAATCTTTCCGCAAATGCCAACATTTTATCCTTTTGGTCTACTGTGAACTTTGTCCTAAACCTCTTTCTTGAACCACCCATCCCACCACTTCCCCCACCACTGCTGCTAGGGTTCGACATGTCTTCGTCGTCCCTAGAAGTTGATGGCAGCGCCAAGGGTCGTTGATGGGGTGGGGGGTTGACGTGTAGGTACCCGGATGGGTGGTGGGTGGTTCGGTAGGAAGAGAAGGGTGAAAATTGGGGTTGGTGGTGGTGGGTGAGGTGAGGTGGTGGGGTGTGGTGGAACACCTCACCTTCTGCCTCCTTCCTGTGGAAATTTCGGTGGCAATTGCAAGCCCCACATTTCAAAGCATCCATAGTATCTGTCGAGATATAATATAACTAACTAAAAATATAATTTTTTTTATAATAACTTAAATTGTTAAATGAGATGATGAGGTGTACCTTCTTCACTGGCCGGCATGAATTCGCCACACCCATCAAGGGCGTGGCCTCCTATGCCGACCGCATGATTCTTTAAGCACTCTCTATACCGAACACTACTTTTTCTGACAAGAGTATTGGAAACACCTTCATCTCTGACTGAATTATTACCTGGTGTTTGATAAGTATCCGTGGCCGCAGCGCCAAGTTCGTGTTCCTGTTCCTGCTCCTCGTGTTCATCAAATTCCATCTTTTTAGTATGCTCTCTTCTCAATCACCCTCCTCCCACCTACTCTTTTTTTTTCTTTTACACTATATATATTGTGTAATTTGACTATACAAAAAAAAAATCTACATCATCTCCCTAGTCAAGGAAAAACAGATCTAAAGTGGGGCTGTGTTATATAAAAGAATTTTGATAGTGAAAGGAGGAGGAGACAAGGGAGAGAAAAAAGAGAAGAGGGAAAATGATTAGTGATGAGAAAGACGAAGATCAGAAATGAAGATAAGAGAAAGAGGTGGGTATGTGGACATCAATTACCCAACTCTGTAAAATTAAAGAAATGATGATATAATTCACTTTCTCTTTATCCCTCAAAACCCTAATATTAAAAAGTACTATTGTTAGTAATATTACTTCTTTCTGTCAGTTTTAGTTCATTAAGAAAAAAATTATAAATACAAAATATAATTTAGTAAGTTATTCTTGTTTATTAATTTTTCGATAATTGAACAGTATTTGAAATAATTATTCCTTTTATGTTAATAGTATAATTGAAAACAATTGACAATTTTAACTTACATTTCTAAAAATATAGTAATTATTTTAGGATAATTTTTTTGAGAGAAAACATAGTTAAAATAATAAGGGGAGTAATTTTTAAACTTTTTTAAAGGTAATTAGTAGAGTTTTTACCGTAGTAAAACATGTGCTTCCTCGGGTGATAGCATCAAACGTGAATGCTCCTCACTTAATTTTGGCAAAGGGAGGTAAAAGTGAAAGGGTTCTGAAATTACTTTGCAGTAAGCACGAGAATGGAAATAAGATGACGTATCTGCTCAGTATTTCAGTTTAGTGACGTCTTGTACACCTGCAAAACGCCTGTTCCTATGGAAATTTTAATTATGTCTAACAAAAAAACAATCTTTAAATTTGATGGCCTAAAGTTTGAAATAGTGTAATTAATAATATGTGGTCCGGATTTTGTGTTTTTCTTTGGGTCGTTGAAGTTGTTTAAGTTACTATATGATTCAGTACATTATGTCACCTAAACAAAATTTACGATTACCTCCTGATTTATTCAAATAAAAATAAGCATTAATTCGCTAAAGAACAAGAATATCTGATGCAAAAGATTGTTATCCGCTGAATTAATGTTATCTGATTGATTCTAAGTGGTTACTCACAACTGTCCATTTTAGGCATCACTAAGTACTTGAACATTCATCTAGTTTTGAAGTAATCTGATTATGTAAGCAAGTACTAATTCTATGTATAAATGTTAAGTTTCCTTAATTAGTAATTGGATAAGGTCATACATTAACACACCACATATGCACCGAATATTTTCTAAGACTCCAAGACAAAAACGATACCTAGAAGTTGAAATTTAACGGAGACAAAAATAATCAAGTGTTTTTTCTTTATCTGTCTAACTTGAAGAGAATTGTTCGATATATGTACTACTAAAGGTAACAAAAAGTCAAATTAAATAATTAAGATGTACATAAATTAATTAGAACATCAATTATAAGGAAACAAAATGCATCGAGAATGGACAATGTAGTCCTAGCTAGTATAGCTTCTGAGCAAAGGCAGATCTAGCCTTAATGCTATGTATTTACATGAATGCAGTAATTTACTAGATATTTAACTTTAAACTTAATTATTATTACATATTAACTTACATTGTTGTAAGAATTCTAAATTTCAAATTCTCAATTTGTTTCTACCTACAAGGACGGGACAAAGTGGAAAAGGAAAAAAATGGGAAGAAATGGTAGTTGAGAATGATGAAACAAAGCAAAGAAAGTGAAACTGTGGGAAGAGAGGGAACTTGTCGGCATTTATGGTTAGCTGCTTCCATCACCCACACACTATGATGCCACCACCCTTCCTATTTTTAGCAAATTTATTACTCCTAAGAAGAAGAAAAAAAGGAGACCTCAAAATAATGCAGAGCATCCTGGACATTAGTGTGATGACATAATTGTTGATAATAAAACTAATATTCAACAATCTAATTTCCAAGTAATAATATGTATAAATTTGTCTTAAAAAATTATTAAGAAAAATGTGTAGACACTAGTTGATTAGGTTCAGACTGAGTGCTTAATCAATTGAACAGCATATGCAGCATCTCCTAAATACGCAGGCCAACATGGTATTACGAAAATTAAACAAGAAAAAAAAGGGGGGGGGGGGGGGGACACATTCATGGAATTCTCCAAAGGGTTGACCTAAATACAGATATTATATTGTCCAGTATTTCGGTATTGGGAATTACATTTGACAGCCTGCACTCTTATAGTTCTTGCGTCATGTCTATTAGAAGAGGATTAGAGAATCTCCTTGCCTTTTTAATAAAAAAAACTACCATTAGGTGGCTAAATTTTGTCAAGAACAAAAAATTACAGTTAGGGAGATAAATGATCAACAACAACAATACACTAGTATAATTTCACAAGCGCGGATCTGAAAAGAGTAGAATTTACGCAGATCTTATCATTATCTTTGTAGGGATGAAGAGGTTGTTTCTGATACATAAATAAAGATTAATCAAAGTATGATTAAAAGGAAAATAATAAGATAAACAAATCAAATTAAGTAACATAAGGAGAAGAGGAGAAACCCCTGCCTCTCCCACATAGAAGTACGACGACATTCGGCTACCTACTACCATTTCCTAGTTCTTCTTTGGTCTATCTCTATCTCTCAAAAAATATGCTTAGTCAAATTCTCACACTTCCTTACGGGTGCATTTCACTACTAGAAATAAAGGGTTTTCCCTCCGATATTCAGTAAAAAATTTATGTTATGAAACATGATTTTTCCACTGAACTAATTCAATGGAAAAATGCATGGTAGAAAACAAATTCTCATTGAAACGCTGGAAAACTTCGTAAAATTTTCATGTAAAAACACTACTATTTAGATTTTTTTCAACGACATTCAGTGGGAAATAACCACTAAACATTTTTCAATGAAAAATCAGTGAAAATAGAGATTTTTTAGTAGTGTTGCACACCTTCTCTTCACATCCGAATCATCTCAGTCTCGCTTCTCTCATTTTTGTTTGCCACGGAGGGCACTCTCACACTTCTTTCCTAATCTTATTCCTCCTAGTATGACCACACATTCATCCGAACATACTCATCTCAGTCATTTAATTATCTTCGCCCACACATCCATCCATCCGATCATACTCTCAAATTTCTATATTTCTAATTTGTCTACTTAAATGATTTCTTTAATTTCTTTCCTCTATCCTTTTAAATTTCCAAAATTACTGTTTAAGTAACAGTGGTGACATCAAGTGTACACCTAAAGGCACGGATGGCTGAAACCTGGCCAACCCCTGATCACAAATAGTCTGAAATAAGAGTCCATAACCGTTACGTTGCATCAATTTTTTGTGTCATTTCCCATGTATTTTAGTGGACTCGTCTTTCTTTTACATTTCACTATGACATAGTCAGCCCAATTTCATTTATTCACCACTCTTCTTTTCTTGTTCCAAAATATTACTATAATTATTTTTTGTTTAATTAAGACAATGTTATTATCAATGTACAGTCGTTACTCCTGCCCTTTTTATCATAATTTGTTACAGGTCTCACTAATATAAGATCAATAACTTTAGTATTTGTTAATGTTGAGTTTGATGTTGACATTTGACCCAACATATCTTCTGAAGTACTGTTGTTGAATGCATAAAATGTTGGGACAAATGTCACAACAACAAACTCAACATTTTTATATAACAGTTTTGCCTTACTTCACGTTAAGCAGTAATATTTTTACTGAGAGGTAAAAACGACTTAAGCTTGTGAATTAGGAGCTGTGTAAAACGTGGGAGAAAGAGTCAAAGTTTGGGGGAAAAATCAAGTGAAGAACAAGTCAAAGTTGTTGAAATTTCGACTCCATGATCTTCTCCAACAAACACACCAGCTGCCCACCTTTTTCTCAACCTCCACAACCAATCGATGAGCTTTTCAAGGAAGACTCTCTACTATAAATAGAGAGGCTACTACAGTGAATCGATATCCAGAATTAGACTGCAAAAATACCAAGAGAGCTCTCGGGATTTCAACCCAGAAATCTGGATCACAAGTGTTGCCTGAGTGTGTCGACAACATTCTGTCCAACATTACAATTGTTGTTTAGATTTTAGATTAGTTTTGTATGGAGCAATTGTAATGAGAAGTTGTCTATGTCTACGTAGTTAGATTTTTCAGGCAGAAGTCATCTGCGACTTCAACTTTTAATTCCTTTCCATTTTATATTGTAAATCTGTAAATAAATGAATTTGTAATTTTGCATATAATATATATACAATACTTCTGGTCATTAACCATCATAAGTTATATCAACATATAACTTATGAAAATATAAACCTTTGTGTTCTTTATTTTTCCGCTGCATTTTACTCTTAAATGTTTTCTGTTTTATCGAAGTGTTGTCACGTGTGTCAGGCGACATTACAGCTGACATTCGGAAACAGAATTAATATTTGATTTATTTCGTCTCTTATTTTTACTTTTCGTAGCCTTTGACACCCTTCAAGTGGTATCAAATCCGACACTTAACACAATAAGTGCTTGGTCCTGTTGTCATAAGCTATGAATCCGGCAAATCCGACTGTTGGTAGACTTTCTATTTTAGATGGATCAAGTTATGCCTATTGGAAGATTCGCCTACGTTCACATATCAAATCAATTGATATTCGTGCATGGAGATCTATAACCAATGGGTATGTTGTTTCAATGTTGCCACCGGATGAGGAAGGTGACATTATTGTCAAACCTGAATCTGAATGGACTACAGAAGAAACCAATAGTGTTAGCTTTAACGAAAAGGTCTTAAATGCAATTTTTGGATGAGTTGATCTCTACATATTCAAACTCATTCAAAACTGCCCCACCGCTAAAGACGCATGGGATACTTTACAAATTCATTGTGAAGGTAGCTCAAGTGTTCGTTGAACAAAGCTACGCATGCTCATGAGTAAATATGAACGTTTAAGGATGGAAAAGGCGGAAGATGTTAAATGTTATTTAGAAAAGTTGATTGACATCTCAAATGAATGTCAAGTACTTGGTGAACCATTAACCAACACTCAACTTGTTGAAAAGGCTCTCCGTTCTCTTCCTGAAAAGTTTAATTTAAAGATTTGTGCCATTGAAGAAGCTCACAATCTTGCCACAATGGACCTTCATACCTTGATGAGCATACTCAAAATTTATGAGATGAACATTGAGAATCAAAGGGAATTTTATAAAAGCAAGAATGTGACACTTCAAGTTCAGTCCTTGGAGGACATTTTCAGATCGTGATATTTTTTGGGATGATGTTCTTAATTGATTTAAAAAAATTAGACTTTTCTCCCTATTTTTATGCCTTGTTTTAAATGGAATTTCAAAACCTTAAAAATGATAAGATTTTTGAATTCCTACCGTGATGTTTATCCCTTTATCCCAAAATATTAGGTGTAAGTTATTGTGTGAAATTAAAATACCTAAAATTAAGTGATTTTTGTTGCTTAATTTGCCATATATATAAATATTCCTCTCATTTGCATTTTTCTATCATATCCGATTTTCCTTAAAAATAAAAAAATAAAAAGAGGGAAAATCACATCACACCTCGGGTATAACCCTACCTATCCGATGGAATCCTCTCCATTTCAAACTCCATCCTCGATCACAAACCCTAATTCCTCAAAACCCTCACCTCAATTCTCACCAATGGAAACTTCTCCAGTGTCAGAACCCATGTCAGCCAATATTCCATCTAACACACCTATGAGCATCAACCCTCCTTCGAACACACCTCAGCAACCGGGCCAGTCCTCTTCCTCAAATCTCTCTGACGATCTCTCTAAAGCAATAGTGTTTAAAGGTTTTGATGAACCTTTAGACATCAGCTACCCTGGAGATAACAACAACCCCATAGATATTGATGAAACTGCATATTTTACATCTTTGGGTAAGAGGCCCAGGTCATCTGCCTTTCCTACTCGCCGATAGAGTAGAGTATTTGAGAAAACATTCTAAGAAGATTCGAGTAGCAAAAATACAAAATGTGAAACATCTACACCCACCTACTCGAGTAGTGACAGTGGAAGTGCGGACTCTATTTTCTCAACTGATGAAGAACCATCTACTTCAGTACAGCCAAGTGTGTCTCAAGAACAGGAAATTCCTGATGAAAGCCCCTTGAAACAATTCCTTCCGTAGGGAGTTCCCAGATCTGCAAGGTCTAGTGCTGCTCCAAATGTTGCCCTAGATGCCACAACATCTCAGGCAATATTTCAGCCAACATCAGAAGAGACACAAATACCTTCATCCTCCAGCAGTACATAATCATATAGTACAGCCATGTCAGAGTCAGACACAGAGGTATTTGCTTTCTCTGGTAAATTATATTCTAAAGCTAAACATGATAAGTAAGACTTTTATAAGAATAGAGTTATTAGGCATGAGAGAATGTTAGATATTGATTCATGTGCTGAATATGGATTGGTTGAATTCTTAAAGGACATACAACTTATTGGCTCTATTACTGAAAAAAACCCATATGTTGATGAGATAATAAGTCTGTTTTATCCTAACTTAAACTCTGCTATAGAGGATACCTCCTCAAAGAAATTTGGGAAGGTATATCTCTATAACAAGATGTATAAATTTACACCCTCAATTATCAATCAATGTATAAGACTTGATACTGATGAGAGAATGAAAAATGCAGAACGAGTAACAGAATCTAGGGATACAATGATTGAATACCTCACTGGAGGTATACTGAAGAAATGGATCCCTAGATGTCCAGGCTCCAAACTAACAACTCTATTTTCCACCCTCCACCAAATTGATATTCACAATTGTCTTACTTCCTTAAATTAGTCAGTTGTGACATCTGAACAAGTCTCCCTGCTGTTTAAAAGTGGGAAAGGATTCAAAGTTGATTTATGCAAAATGATCTTTTATCATGTGGCCAACTTGGTTGAGAAAGATTCAACTTTAATCATTCCTTTTTCCTTTCTGATCTACAAAGTATTAACCACCCAAGGCTCTGAGCCTAAGAGAGAAGACACTTTAGGAAAAACTCCTAAACTTTACACTATAAACAAAACATTTTGAAGAGCAAGGAAAGAGTCATCGACTTACCTTGGAAGAAGGAAGCTGAAAGTGAAAATGTTGCCAGAAATACAACCAACATTTTGGGCAACACTGGTCCAAGACAATCTACACTGTCTACAAATTGGTTTGTGGAATAAATTACAAAAATTAACCAATAAATTTCTGAGGTTGATACTGCCAGAGCTGCCTTAATTCAAGCTAGAGACTATTTCCTGCTTTTGCTTTCTTCACAAAAAGGGGGAGATGATGTGCAGAGGGAAGAAACTGAAAGTGCACAAGATAGTGAGGCTGTTGATGCTGCTGAAGAAGTTGTTGATGCTTCTGTGCAAAGGGAAGAAACTGTGGGGAGGAAGGTGTTGCTGAAGAGGTTGAGGTTGAAAGTTGAAGCTGAAACCGTTATGCAGAAGTAGAAAGCTGTTGGAAGCTGCTACTGATGTGTGATGAGCAAGGAGGAATATGAAGGATGTTGCTAACCTTAACTATAATTGTTTGTTAAATGTTTTTGATGGATTGATGTGGATAATTGTTGACAATGGTTTATTTCTATTTCGGTTGTACATAGAATGGATGATGTGTGTATATATGTGCTTATAATTTTCTTTTTTTTCTAATCCTATAGAGTGGTATACACTTGTTTGCTTGTATACCATCACAGGTTAAGGAGGAGCAGTTCTGTAATCACAGGTGTTGGACAACATCAGTGACAAAGCACTAAGTCGTCTATACATTTTATAATATGCTTTGTGAAGAAAGAAAAAAAGGGGGAGATTGTTAATGTTGGATTTGGTGTTGTGACATTTGACCCAACATATCTTCTGAAGTACTATTGTTGAATGCATAAAATGTTGGGACAAATGTCACAACAACAAACTCAACATTTTTATATAACAGTTTTGCCTTACTTCACGTTAAGTAGTAATATTTTTACTGAGAGGTAAAAATGACTTAGGCATGTGAATTAGGAGCTGTGTAAAACGTGGGAGAAAGAGTCAAAGTTTGGGGGAAAAGTCAAGTGAAGAACAAGTCAAAGTTGTTGAAATTTCGACTCCATGATCTTCTCCAACAAACACACCAGCTGCCCACCTTTTTCTCAACCTCCACAACCAATTGATGAGCTTTTCAAGGAAGACTCTCTACTATAAATAGAGAGGCTACTACAGTGAATCGATATCCAGAATTAGACTACAAAAATACCAAGAGAGCTCTCGGGATTTCAACCCAGAAATCTGGATCACAAGTGTTGCCTGAGTGTGTCGACAACATTCTGTCCAACATTACAATTGTTGTTTAGATTCTAGATTAGTTTTGTATAGAGCAATTGTAATGAGAAGTTGTCTATGTCTACGTAGTTAGATTTTTCAGGCAGAAGTCATCTGCGACTTCAACTTTTAATTCCTTTCCATTTTATATTGTAAATCTGTAAAGAAATGAATTTGTAATTTTGCATATAATATATATACAATACTTCTGGTCATTGACCATCATAAGTTATATCAACATATAACTTATGAAAATATAAACCTTTGTGTTCTTTATTTTTCCGCTGCATTTTACTCTTAAAGGTTTTCTGTTTTATCGAAGTGTTGTCACGTGTGTCAGGTGACATTACCGCTGACATTCGGAAACAGAATTAGTATTCGATTTATTTCGTCTCTTATTTTTACTTTCCGTAGCCTTTGACACCCTTCAGTATTAATGAGACTTCTGGTGTTGTATATGTTATCCCTGTATTCAAATTATATATTGTAAAACAGAAAGCGTTAAAAATAAAAGTATAGTTTTGAGCCCATAGAAAACTGTAAAATTTAATCCCCTCACAATTGCCCAAGGTTTGAATTAATTTCTCTCATGATAGAATGAAATTCTATTCTGCAATACTGACAATCGAATTTGAACAACTTCAACAAATTTAACAAACA
This sequence comes from Anisodus acutangulus, assembly GCA_029783415.1. Lineage (NCBI taxonomy): Eukaryota > Viridiplantae > Streptophyta > Magnoliopsida > Solanales > Solanaceae > Anisodus > Anisodus acutangulus. The sequence goes on from CM056498.1 coordinate 39,624,293, forward strand.
AAAGTAAATCATACGTCACTTATTTTCTTTTTGAAAATGATGCACAAAAGAGGGGATAAGAAGATAAAATTTTCGTGATTGTAGTGCATGAAATGAGGCGAAGCCTCTGAAAATTTTATAGCCCACCAGCTGGAGCCGAATAATATCATAAAAGGAAATTAAATAATGAAAATGGAAAATAAACTCGGTCCAAAAAATTTATCAATCAATAAGATCCTTTAACCAAACTCAAATCCAAAGTCGAGCGACTGTGACGACGTGATGGGAGCTCTTCTCAACTTTTTATGAGCTAGAGGATGTGCTTCTACATATAAGCACACAAATTTTACTTTCCACCGCCAATATAGGAAAAAGTTCACTTAAAAATAATATTTTTTTTCAAATTTCATTTCGCTCCAATTTTATTTTCCTCTATTTTTAATTCACACTTCATCTTTAAAGTCCACCATTATACTCATTTATGTAGATTATTATAAGGAGTCGTTTGGACATGATTTGAAATGATGACATGAAATCATGATAATTTGAAGTTAATGTTTTGTTTGGACATGCAATTTGATTTTATTAAATAGTATTTTTTTTCTTATAGATATAAAAACTCCACAAGTAGTGAAAACTATCAAATCTTTCTCAATTCTTATGCAATCTTACCAAATGAGCAAGTCATAATTCATAACAAAATTAATACGCTACTAGAAGACCTTTCTAAAAAATACATCAATTGATCAAATTTTAGTTCAATAAAATGCAAAATTGAACATGAGTTGTAGTGTAGCTACTTTTTAATATAATTCTCCCACATGGTTGATAAGCGTAAATTTGTTATAAATATACTACCAACTTGTAGATCTTTTAATATTTGATATAAATGATTGGTAAATATATTTTACCAACTTATGAATCTATTTTCACAAAATATAAACTTATGAGCCAACTTTTACATTTAAAAATTTTGAAATCATGATTTAAAATTTCAAATCATCATGATTTGGAATTTCATCTCATGATATAAAATCAGAAATGAAATCGCATGTCCAAACGCTGATTTTATTTCATGAGATGAAATGACATGTCCAAACGTAACTAAGTATAATATGACTTTGCATAGTGTGATATTCATTTTAACTTATGTATTATATTTGTATTAATTGAAAAAGTATATATACTAATGTAATGAAGGAAAAACAGTTTGATAGAAAGTGCTTCATCAAAGTTCTAAAATTTTAATAACAATACGTAGTAGTAGATTTGAATTCTTGAAAGTGAATTGAAATTTTATGATTTAAACATTTTAAAACGTTTCATGGAAAAAAGATGTAAGTTGAAATAGAGAAGATACAATCTCCTCTTTCTTTTTTAAAGACGTTGTCCCCAACAAACACCATAAAAAATGTGATCGAGGAAGTATTTGAATAGTCAAATAATTCCTAATTCTTTGACTAAGATTTCTCAAATATTTTTGAAAGTTTAACTATAAATAATTCTAATAATTACTACTATATTTTTTTAATATAAAGGGAGTGAGTGTATATATTTTTTTCTTTTATTTATCTCAATCTTTTTTTCTTATATCTAGCTTTTCGGCTTATGCTAGAATGTTAGATTATTTCTAGAGATAGTAATCTCGGTCCCTTATCTCAATCTTTCTTTATCAATGGCGAGGAAATGGGGTTGGAGTAAAGGGGAACAAGGATGGTGACTACACATAAAAATCTGACCTGGGAACTTCTGACTCCTTTTATCTCCATTTTCGTCCCTCTTTTCTTGCGAGCATCCCTCCCCCCTCACTTTAATTTTCAATTCGGAAAAGGGTCAAATATACCTGTGTACTTTGAGAAAAGAATCAAATATACCTCTCTTTATATTTTGATGTCAAATATACACCTGTATATTTTTGGGCCAAATATACCTGCTCATATTTTAAAGTTGTCCAAAGTGAACATTCGATCCTAGGTGGCATAGATGAGATGTCAGGTGCATGTCACCTCAACACCCTTAATCTATTTTACCTATCTTCTTTATTTATTATTCGACTACTAAAATTTTCTTCCCCTCCACCATCATTGCCGTCATTACTGCCACCACGACCAACTGTAGTTCCCAAGTTGGAAGAAGCTATAGTTGAAGATGACTCATGAGGAAGAGAAATCTGCAGTAGCAAAATTAGTCTTATTCGCTTTATTTAAATCGGAGGAAATTGATGACCTCGCCGGATATTCCACCTGCGGGGAAGATCGCTTAGTAGAATCTCTATTAACGGTAGGATGAGCAGTAGCAGTAGAATTAGTATTTCTAGCTTTATGTGTTGAGGACTTAGTGGAATCATCTGAATCTGAATTCGTTCTTCATGACTGTTTGCAAATCGTCTGATTAGTTGTATTGGTATGATTTAATCCCATGATGAAGAAATTGGGGGATTGAAAATGGATGGAAACGGAAAACAGAAGGGTGAATGGATATTCAAAGATGAGGTCTCGGCTATAATGATGTGGAATGATTATATGGGCTATAACGGTGGCGGTAAGGGCAGCAATGACGGCGGAGGGGAGGAAAATTTTAGTAGTGAAAGAATAAATAGAAGGGTGGGTATAATAGATTATGAGTGTTGAGGTGGCATGCTGACATCTACCTCATCTAACCTGTGATAACCACGTAGGATCGAAAGTTCATCTTGAATAACTTCAACGAATGAAGAGTATATTTAACCCAAAAATATAACGGCAGACTCCAAAATATAATGAGGATTATATTTGACCCTTTTCCATTTTCAAATTTTTTGTTTAGTTTTCTTAGAACTAATACTTCTTGTATTCTTCCTGTCTTCATTACTCCATACGATATGGTGTTACATTAATTTAATACTCCTATGTGTAGTATGACAAAAGATAAGTAATATTTTAAATTATAGAGTAATACCTTTGTACTTATTTATGTGACATATCCTCCTTAACCTGTTTCACAAGAATGACAACATTTAAAATTTAAAAATAATTTAACATAAACTTCTTATTTATGCTACGTGAGAAATTTTTATAATCATATAAATATTATTATAACACATATTTATTATATTGATGATATTCTGCTTACATGTGATTATCCTACTAAATTAAATTATCTAAGAGAATTTATTGATTCAAACTTTAAAATTAAGGATTTGGGAGAAGCACATTTTCCCTCTAAAGGGGTGAAACTGAAAAATGCCCAAGGGAGTAATGGTGGGATATTTTTCCACGTAATTCAAGAGAGAAATTTCATGACAAATTTCATAATGACATCTTTTGTCCAAATATTGCATGGCTATTATAATGAGGTGTTGTTATATATGTATACTGACATTTGATATTTAGATCTCATTTAACTGTTATAACAAATGTATGCAAAGAATTAATTTTTTATACTTTTTATTTTATAAATGAAAATAATACACTTGCTAATTTTAAAAATTCAATTGATTTTCATAACTCATTAATTTTATATTGAAAAGATTAATAAATTACTAATAAATTTATAACTAGTTATACCATACCAATAAAGAATTAAAATCTAAGGAACATATGCATTTAAAATTAATTGACAATTTAAATATTTTTATTTTTATACATGATATATTTTTTAAAGAATATTATTACACAATATTTGAGTATGGTTGTTATAGAGAGATAATTTTACAAAACATATCCCGTTATTATGAATGTCACCGCTATTATAGGTAGACTGTTGTTATAGAAAAGTAAAATATAACATGAAAAATAGATTCCGTAGAAAATCATGTTGTTATAGTGAAATGTTGTTATAACGAATTACAATTATAGAGAAGTTTGACTCTACTTCTTACGCATGTAACAAAAAGTTGGGTAAAATAGCTATAGTTTATAGGCTTTTAACTAATTGGAACTACTTTTTTTCTTAATTACATTTTGTAGCTATGTTATAGCAATTTCGCGTGCATTCGTGTGTATTAAAATACATCATTTCAAAACATACAGTCAAATACATATGCATATAAATTAGTCAAACAACATATATAGTCAAATATATCTAATTTTTCAAAAATACAGACAACCATATACATATACATTATATTACACTCAAAGACGAATACCCTAAAATACACTCAGATATTTTTTTTAAAGATTTTTATTACATAGGGGGTAGGAGAAGGAGAAATAGGGGAGGGTATTACAACGTGGGGATTCGAACCCTCACTAACAAAGTGAAAGTTCAGGTAATCAACCAACTGAGCTACTAGATCTGAGATACAAAAAAATACCAAGTCTAAGATGAAGGAGAAAAAGCATAGATTCTAACCGGAGATGACGGAGAAGAAGTCATGGAGTCAGCCAAATACATATACCTTATATTTACACTAAAAATGACAAATATGCTCAGATCTTAGCTACAAGAAATACATATCTGAGATACAAGAAAGAATAGAACACATAGATTTCGGCCACAGATGACGAGAAGAAGTTATGCAAATACATAGACGACAGAGAGATGACGACGAGAGGGGAAAGGGGAGATGAGCAGTGGTCGTTCACCCGTCGATCACCAACTCTAGCAGGGGAGGGGAATAAGAAGATGAGTCATGGAGGTTCACCCGTCGGTCACCAAATCCGAGGGGCAATGGTCATCGCTGATCACCGGCTCGTAGCAGATTTGAAGTGAGGGAGGAGAGAGAGAGAGATGGGTGAGAAAGGAGAGACAGATTGAAATATACAATAACTACGGGTGGTAATTAGACAACAGAATATAGCTACGATTTGTAATATATTTAAGACTGAAGTGGCTAAAACACTCCTAAACTTGGTGTGAATTGCAACTTTAGTCCCTGAACTATGACTAGTCTTCAAGACACTCCTAAGCTTGGTTAAGTGGATTTTAGTATACCCTAAGCTCATAAACCTTAGAGTGTAGTCACTCGTGGGTCCAGCTGAAATTTTCAGCTGATGTGGCCTCCACGTGTATAATCTTAACGCCAAATAATTAAGAGAAATTAAATCTGGGTACATAACCCGACCCGATAACCCACGTTCAATTAAATCGCCCTAATCCGTCTAGAACTATCCATTTGAACCAAAATCAAATTACCTTGTTAATCATCATACTTTCTACAACCTAATTAATACATAAATAGAACTTCAACCATAACCAGATTGTGTTCTAAGATAAAATAAATAAATAAATAAATAAATAGCACACTAATATATAGGAAAATCTTCAATGCTCTTGACCACTTCAGCTCTTGCTCATATTTGTTTTTCTTCTTCAACAACCCCAAATAATAATTTTAGCTTGCTATGAAAATGGTGATTCACACCACTTAAAAAATTTAAAAGAACATCAATCTCTCACCTATACAACGTGAACAGAAATCAGTGACAAATTCAGTAATATTAAATGCAAATCAGTGACTAAATAGAACAAATTCAATAAAATTATGTTAAAATTAACATACCAAAAATAAAAATTACATACCTTGTAGTTTTGACAATCCCAAAATTTTCTTCCCGGATTGTCATCGGACCATGAAATCCTCACCACCGCTGGAAATCCACATCTACAAACTCTAGTCATGGATATAATTGAGAGAGAAATTTTAGCAATTAGAAAAGACGAAGAAGAAAAGAGCTTGAATTCAAGTTGTGGTGTATTTAAATAACGAGAAAGATGTGATTTTAGTTGTTGGAATAGGAAAAAATATAAAGGGAAATGTAAAAATAAAAAGGGTTTTTTACTGTTTGACCGCAGATGTGGCAGATCTCACGCGCGTGGAGGAGTTTGACAACACTTGTTGTGCCATGTGGCAGTCCGGTGGTGCCTTAAAATCCACTTAGCTAAGCTTAGGGGTGTCTTGAAGGCTAGTCATAGTTTGGGAACGAAAGTTGCAATTCATGTCAAGTTTAGAGGTATTTTCGCCTGTGTCTAAAATATATTTATTATACTTAAATACCTCTTACAGTGAGCTATAACATGTAAAAATGACTAAAAAGTTAGTCATCATTTCAAAATTAATCAATATTTAGTCCCCCTTTGTGTGGAAAAAAATATTTAGACAAAATACTTCTACCTAAACACGGAGAAACTTCGTACAGTTTGTTGGAGTGGCCACGCAATTCCAACAAGTCTTCATCGGGGATGCTGTGAATAAATATTGATTTTCTAATCGGTAACCATGGATCATTAAATATCCTATATCAAGGCCATCACCAATGCACTTGACGCAGCCTTTCTGAAGAAGATATTTAGAAGCATAAAGAGACCTCCAGATGAAATTATAATTTGAACCCTCTCCTGTCGTAAGAAATTCAGAGTGGCTGCAATATTTAGCCTTAAAGACATACTAACAAGAGCAGAAGGGTGAATAATAATCGACCAACCTGTTTTAACTAAGAATGTCCTATTTACATGTTGGATTCTCCTAAACCCATGCCACTTTCCTCCTTATGCTTGCTCATTCTTTTCCACAACGTCCACTTGATTCCTTACCCCTCATTGACTCCATTTTGCCACCAAAAATCATTCATGGAGCACTCAATGGTAAGGCATGTGTCAACGACAGGGCAAAAAAGGACATGAGGTAGTTTGGGATTGCTTGGACCATCTAAACTGGTTTAGTCAATTAACACAATATAATTAGCAAATAACATAGATCATGCATGAGACCTCATCTTGTATCGTGTTGGTTAGCTCATCCATAACTAAGATAAATATGTACGGACTCCATGTCAATTCTAATTGTAGTCTCACTATTATGGAAACTCCTTTGTGACTTTTAGTATTGTTTTCACGCTGGTGACTGCTCCTTTAAACATGTCCACTATGATATTATACATTTAATATGCATCCATTTCTTCTTTATCATCCATCAAAGGACCTTTCGAGATACAAAATCATATGTTTTGGAAATATCAACGTAACACAAATTTTCAACTACTAGTCATCAGTAATAGAAAATACTATCTTATCAACAAAACCTCGTCAGAACTCATCACAGAGTAGTAACTCCAATTTGTGGGGGAAAATTTAGTGTTATTATTATATTTATTTCTTGTTTAATTAATTTCTGATGGCCAACAAACTTGTAAATTATATAAGTAGTAATAATTAGAAAAAAAATAAAAACTTAAAGACTAAATTGAATTGCAAAACAATTTATTTTATTAGACTTTTGAAAGTTTCCTACAATAAAACTATACATTAGTGAAATTTTGTTAAGAAAATTATTGTACGTTCCAAGAATTTAAAAAGTGTCAATATATTTTCTTTTTTTATCTTATTTTTTCTCTCAATGCCTTCAATATTATTATTTGTACATGAACTAACAATGGCAGAACTGAGTGGTTCAAGATTGGTCAGGCGAACATTCTTTGCTAAAAAATTATATTGTATAAAAATCTCAAATACCTTTTTACATAACTATATATTATATCGTGAACTTCCTTAATAGAGTTTACGGTAGCAACCCAAAGGCCAAAGGGTGTTCAAAGTGAAATTGTATGCATTGGTTTGACTCATGTTTTATCATTTTTGTCTAAAACTAAATGTTTGTTTCCGTTGCAGCCCTCTTCAGCATCACTGTGATTATAAAGAACATAATCAATAATCATGATAAGCAAGATCAAACTGCTTGGACATGCTCTTAAATATTTCCAAAAAGTGCGGCCACAATGGAGGCCATGTCAAAATCAAAGAAGAAAATTCAAAAGTGAAAGATGCCATGAGGAAGAAGGCAAGGGAGGAAAGGCTTAGAACCTAAGTAGCTTAGACAAAAGTAATGAAATCGTGAAGTTCAATATCAATTATGAAGTTCATTATTAATTTTATCTTCGTATATAATTTTCAATATATGTAGAATATAGAAACAGAGAAAGAGTGTTAGTTCTGTTAATTTTGGAAAGTTAACTTTTCTAATTTATGCCAAGCATGTAAAGAAGTCCCTCTTCAATTGAATCTAGGCTACAATTATGGAAACTAATTATACACATAACTAATACCAAATCACTAACAATCTTTACCAAATCACTAAATATAATTATATATATTCTATCACACCCCCGCAGTCGTAGCAGGCGGTTGTCGTACGCTAAGACTGTCCCGAAAATCATCAAACAGAACCAAGGAAAAACTCTTAGTAAATATATCAGCAATCTGATAACGTGAAGGGACATGTAAGACACGTATTTGTCCACGAGCAACCGAAAAAAGTGAATATCCATCTCGATATGTTTAGTGTGTTAATGTTGTACAGGATTCCCCGAGATGTATATCGCACTAACATTATCGCAGTAGACCAATGTAGCTTTCCGAATAGGAGAATAAAGCTCTAAGAGGAGTTTACGCAACCAACATGACTCAGACACCACATTGTCGACCCCTCGATATTCGACATCCGCGCTAGAGCGCGACAAAGTAGCCTGGTGTTTCGCCGATCAAGAGATCAAGTAATCACCGAGAAACACACAATAACCAAATGTCGAATGTCTGGTATCTGGACATCCACCCCAATCAGCATTCGTATAAGAAATGAGAGTAGATACCGTTGATGGATATATGTGTAAGCTGTTAGGTAGATTTTAGTACTGTTTTAAAGTGTGTTTTAGGGAGTCTTTTGTTTGTCTTTTAATTGTTTTGTGCAGTATTATGCGTGTTGTTTTGTGTTTTCAGGCTTTAAGCGATTCAGAAAGAATAAGGTGAATCCAAAGGAAATAGGCGGTTATTAAGGACAAAAATGCATAGATGGTCACAAGAAATTAGTCAAAGAAGCCCTGGGAAGCTCGGAAAGTAATTTAATTGAATTCCGGACGAAGAAGGCTGAAGAGTCGCGGCGCAACAAGCAGAAGAGCCACGGCACTCAACATTAGCGCTGCGGCACCCCTCAGGCAGTGAGCAAATGATTTTTAGAAAGGAATTAGCGTTGCGGCGCTCTAATAGCGGAGCCGTGGCGCCGACGACGTCAAGAACGTGAAAAACCTAAAATTAACAAGGGCAAAAAGGTCCATTCTGGGGGTTTTTCGTGATATATATTGGGGGAAACGAATTTGAGAAAGATATAACACTTGGGAGGCAAGACACAAGAGAACAAGAAGCCAGTAGAGACATATATTGTTCAAGTTCTTTTCCTTTTCTTTACTTTAATTCAGTTTATGTTGGATATTAAGTTAATTAATTTTCTTAGTATGTCTAGGAGCTAATTACTTTATTAGGGTTTTCGTCGAATCACTTGAAACTGTATTATGATTTAATGCATTGTTAATGTTCTTCTTCATCTATTAAAATCTATTCAACTTGCATTTATTGAATGAGAATTAATTGGCCTTTAGTTTTCATTATCTATATGATTTCAAATCGAGATCTGAAAAGAGAGATTTGGATATGTTATAGTTGATTCGACGTAGGTTTAATCTTGAACGAAAGTATCACGATTGCATGTAGCGTTTTAGGTTATTGATCTTAATCATCCTATGTGGTCGAACTTATCATAGAAATATAGAAAATTCTCACTTAGGTTGAGTTTTTATATGTCCTAACTGGAATATAGAACATTTCAGTTACCTTGCTATCTTAATAAGAAGAAGAATTGTTAGTCTTGCATTAATGAATGATAGAGTGGAAAGTTGAGTAGATTGGAAACCCTAATTCCTTCATTACTGAATTAAACCTCGTGTGTTTTTATTGCTATTTTATTCTAGAAATTCATGTTAGTTTGTTAATTCTTTAGTTAGAAATCATCACTTATATTCGTTAGCCAAACAGAAACTAAAGATTAGTTAATTGGAAGCCATTCAATATAATATCATCCATATACAAAAAATGTAAGCCATAGAAGTACCGTGACGGTATATGAATAGGGAATGATCAGACTTGTTGTGAGAAAACTCAAGAGTAGAAACGTAATATGCAAATCTCTTGTACCAGGCCCGAGGAACCTGTTTTAGCCCATACAAATATTTCTTCAGCAATAACATATGATTAGGATGAGCGTGGTCCCTGAAACCCAAGGATTGATGCATGTATACTTTTTCCTTGAGTTCTTGGTGTAAGAAAGCATTTTTCACGTCTAGATGATGAATGAGCCATGTTTTTGTGAGAGCTAGACTGAGAACAGTACGAATAGTTGCATTTTGACCATCGGACTAAACATCTCGCCATAATCCACGCCTACCTGTTGAGTTTTGCCATCACTACAAGACGGACCTTATGCCTCTTAAAACAACCATCAGATTTTTCGTAATGAGTAAAAATCCACATAGAATGAATCACATTAACATCAGGTGGATGGGGCACCAACTCCCACATCTTATTTTTAATAAGACCATTGTATTCATCATCCGTAGCCATTTTCCAATTCGGGTCACGAAGGGCAGACATGGGATTACGTGGTAGAGGGATTTATACCATTAGAGTTGAGATTAAATTGTTGTTTTGGTTTAAAAATTCTACATTGGCTACGAGTAACTGGACTTGAAGACAGAATATGAGTGGGCTAGGTTTAGGTGGGAGCAACGTGCTGGCCCAGTTCTAGGCTGGACTGACGCGACCCACCACCCGATGGAGAGGGGACAGGTTGGCAGGGTAGTGGGCTGCTATACGCTGGGCTTGGCGAGGTGGGCTGAGGTTCTGGCCTGGCAGAGTGGGTCTGTTGCTGAGTTGGGCCGGCTGACGTAATGCGCTGGCTGGGTTGAGTTGGGCCAGCAGGAATTGGGCCAGAGTATGCCAGCTGGTCCATGTGCGTCAATGTGGGCAGTGCCAAATGATGAACCACATAAGGTGGCATCCCATCATCCAAAAAATCATATGAATGGGACTTTGAACTATGCAACTTAGCAAACGGAAATTGGATTTCATCAAAAATTATATGGCGACTAATGATGATTTTATTAGAGGATAGATCATTGCATTTGTAACCACGATGATTAAATAGGTAACCCAAAAAGACACAAGTGGTAGAGCGGGCTTGAAGTTTGTTTATGGTAGTGGAGGGAAAGAGAGCATAACATAAACACTCAAATACCAGAAGATGAGAATAAGAAGGGTCTTTTTGATAAATAATTTTGAGTGGAGATTGGTAGGCTAATCCTTTGCTAGGGAGGATGTTGAGAAGGTAAGTTGCCACAATGCATGATGCCAAAATGAATGCGGTAATGATGCATGGTCTAGTAATGTACGAACAATATTATTAATGGTGCGGATTTTTCTCTCGGCTTTCCCATTTTTTTATAAAGTATGTGGACATAAGAATCGAAAAGATACACCATTAACCTTACAAAATTTCCGAAACTGCCCATTATCAAATTCCATTCCATTATCACATTGAATATTCTTAACCTCCCATTCAAATTGAGTACGGATGAATGCTCTGAATGATAGAAATGTGGAATAAATGTGAGATGTTTTAGATAAATGTCCACAAAAAATTAGAGTAATTATCCAATAACAAAATATAATAACGGTGGCCCGAAGAGCTCAAAACGGAAGACGTCCAAAGATCACTATTGATAATATCAAAAGGCAACATAGTAATAAAATTAGAAGCAACAAAAGGTAATTTAACATGTTTTCCAAGATGGCAAGAAGGACAAACATTAGAACCACGAGTGCGATTACACTCAATAAATTTAGTATGTCTAAGGGAGTCAAAAACAGATGCTCCCGGATGACCCAAACGTGTATGCCATAAAGAAGGTGCTAATGCTGCAAAAGTTGATGGTGTGGATTGATTTGTGGTGATGGTGGTGGTGATGGGATAAAGCTCGACCCGACTATCACATCTCATTAGATGCATCTCCGTCCAGAATACATTCACAGAAAAAACCCAAATGGATCAAATTCAACAGAAATCGAGTTATCAGTTGTAAATTTCTAACGGACACCAAATTTTTAATCAATTGAGGAGCATAAAGGAAATTTTTCAAGGCTAAAGGTGGGTTTAGGGAAGACAAATTTGTGTGACTATAACCACGAATTGGAATTGAATGACCATTACCAATAATTATACCATGATTTTTGCTCAAATTGAAATAAGATGAGAGATTACCTTGTACGGATGTCATATGAGAAGTAGCACCAGTATATATGTACCAATTTGCATTCAGAGGATTTAGCCCAAGTGTATGCATCGCTGCCTCGATATTCGTGGGAGTCGGAGAGACTGTTGGGCCTGTTGCGGTGAAAGCCTGATGCGATCGAGGCCTAAGAAGGCTAGGGTGCAGCCAGGACTGCTGTGGTCGAGGCTAAAATGGCTAGTCTGCTGCTTCTGCTAGTTGATGGGCCTAGCCCAAGTGGTTGTTGGGTATGGACACAGAGGGATGGGCCAAGGCCATTCCCAAGCCCATCACGCCCACCGCCCACAACCATCGCCGGGATGTCAGAGTCTCTGACCCCATTGTCGCTACCTATTTGCCACTGCCCTTGCCACCACTGCGACCGTCGCTTCGGTTTTTCACACCATGATTGCGATTTTGACCCTTTTTGCCACCACCATTGTTACGGTTTTGATTATAATATTCCGAGAATGATGGAGAGTCAACGGATTCTCAGGACGTGCCACTATGGCGAAATGTGCTCCGGCTGCGGCCTTTTTAGCCAACCCCACTTCTTCAAGAGTGAGCATTGAACGTATTTGGTAGAAATGATGAATATGATTTCTTTAGCGAAGGAGAGTTTCAACCCCATTATAAGATTCGGTGAGGCTAGCAACCATTTGAAGAATGAGACAATCATTCATGACCGGTGCTCCGACGTTCTTGAGTTGATCTGATAATTCCTCGAGCCTTTGACAATATGCGGAGGTATTCAGGAAATCCTCCATAGTTGTATGAGAGAATTCTTGCTCAAGTGTTATGGCACGAGAATTTTTGTTATCTTAGAATATATCACACTATCTATTCCAAGCTTCAATCGCCGTTGCGTCGGGTTCGATAATTGTACGCAAGAGGTCTGTAGAGATGGTGTAATAAATCCATTGGAGGACCGTAGCATCAAGGGTTTCGCATAACTCCATGTCATCATCGGTGATTGACACATTCTCCTTGCCTTTTTCCGGTTTGATGATGTGATGAAAGACTTTATGGGACCTTGCGTGAATTTTAAAGAGCTCCACTCATGTCGCATATTGGATGTTCTCCATTTCAAGGACGATAGGGATGTTGTTCTTGATGTTGGAGACTGCAAGATCAAGATGAAAGGTATTTTTTGTGTCAGACATGGCTGACGGGAAAAGAATATGGGCGGCGGAGGGGAGGGAAATTCGAGTAGGGCACGACGGAAGTTTAGTGAGAAGAGAGGAAAGAAAGATTTTTCCTAGACTTTTGATACCATGAAAGAGAATAATCTCTTGATTATTTTCATTAGCTAATTAGCTTAAATACATGATGTACAATATTGATTCTGGTAAAGTTGTTGCCATGTGACCAGGAGGTCATGAGTTCAAGCCGTGGAAACAGCCTCTGGCAGAAATGCAAGGTAAGGCTGCGTACAATAGACCCTTGTGGTCCGGCCCTTCCCCTGACCCTGCGCATAGCGGGAGCTTAGTGCATTGGGCTGCCCTTTTTTTACAATATTGATTCTATGATACAATTATGAAAAATAATTATACACCTAACTAATATCAAATCACTTACAATCTTTACCAAATCACTAAATACAATTACATATATGCTATCAGTTCTATTGATTTTCATTGCGATTCACATTCAAATTTCAGGTAGTCTAATTTTAGAAGTAATTTATTGCTTATGGTGTTGATTTGAATTCGACTATGAGGTATCCTTGTTTTATGCTTAAGTAAGACTTAAACTACAATTTAGACCAAATACAACTCTATTCCTTCAGGACTAAAAGAGAAAGTAGGAGCAAACTGGTGGACCGTGTCATGGCAAAGGTACTTTAAACATTAGGGCATGTCCAAAGCTAGCGATAAAACCACGAGAAGGACCAATATCCGCGCCAGTATTTTCCTTGTATGGGAAGGCATAAAGATGGGCAATAGATACAATAAGCATTTCAACACAAGTAATATAAAAATATGAAATTCAGTAGCTTTCTCAGTGACATGTCCCTTGTTGTTATTGGACATTATGACATTACAATGACTGACATAACTCTTATTGGTTTTCAAAACATAAATGAGAGAGGATTTTGGGTCATGGGCAATGGCCAAGGTTTGCAGAAGTTAAGGTCCCTTGCAATAATTGTTTGCAAAGGAGTTACTGATTTGGGGCTTCAAGCTCTTGGTAAAGGATGTCCAAAATTGAGGTTGTTTTGCCTTCGAGAATGTATAGTCCTGTCAGATAATGGATTGGTTGCGTTTGCCAAAGGTTCAGGCGCACTGGAGAATCTTCAATTAGAAGAATTAGATATGATCACCCAGTCTAGGATTTATGGTGATCTTTTAAACTGTGGTATGAAGTTGAAGGCTCTGTCCCTGATGAACCAATTTTGTGTTAAAGGGTTAGCCTGTTGAATTTTGTCGGTACTACCTTGCAACTCATTGTAGTCTTTGTCTGTTCGCAACCGCTCTGGAGTTGGTAATGCTACCCTGACCATAGTGGGTAGGTTGTGCCCCAAACTGACTCATTTGAAGCTGAATGACCTTGTTGGAATAACTAATGAGGGTCTTTTTCCTCTTGTGCAGAATTGTGAAGTTGGTTCGGTCAAGGTGAATCTAAGCGGATGTGTTAATGTCACAGACAGATCAGTTTCAGCCATAACTGAGTCGCATGGGGAAAGTCTCGAGTTCCTGAATGTTGATGGTTGTAGATATGTTACTGATGCAACCTTGTTAGCGATTTCCAACAACTGCCGATTGCTTTATGAGCTTGATATTTTAAAGTATGGAATCAATGATTAAGGCATTGCATCTTTGGCTAATGCAGTGTAGCTTAGTTTGCAGATATTTTTATTGTCGGGTTGCTATTGTTTTTCATACAAAAGTGTACCCTTCCTGCAAAAGTTAGGGCAAACACTTATGGACTTAAACAACCAGCACTACGATATGATCAGTAGCAGTAGTGTTGATCAACTCTTATAACAACTCTGGAGGTGTGATATCATTTCTTAAGTAGAAGGGGCTTAAAAATCAGTGCAACTTTCATATTGATGGCTTTTGAAGATAGGGTGTAGAAAGGAAGTTTAACTAGTCTTTTATATATTAGTGTTAGCATAAAGTATTTCGATCCATGATCTTGGTCAAATGGTCCAGTACCTCGGTTCCTTTTTCCATAAATGTGGTTGGTTCTTTTTTTTTCAGTTTTTACGCTGAAGTTGTTTTTGCGAATTTTCCATGTTCTTCCAACCATACTTCAATGAGAATATAGATGTTGGATTCTTGGATTAAGAGATTCATGGCTGGTCCTAGTCCTTGTTGCCACTACGTTTTAGCTTTTATCCTTGCGTTGATTGCCAAATCTTGCAAGGGTAAAAGCTTTCCACGCAAGCACTCATCTTTGCCATTATAAAGATGCCTGAATACCTCAAAAAAGGCATTCATGTAGGACATCAATTTGAGGCAACTTCTTCTTCTTTTCAATGAAAATAAAAGGGGCAGTGACGTGAGACCTCTTGCAAGAAGGAAAATAGACATCTACATGATGCTCGAGGGACATAAATAGGTTGAATTCCTTGAGACTTGGGTATACAACAGCCATTCCATGGTAAAAAGCATCATCGCTATTAAAATTGAAGAATTTAGACATTGGAAAACACAATGGAGGTAAAATCTACATTGTGCAAGCCTAAAACCCCTTTAAAGAGAGTAGAAATTGACATATCAACCAAAAGAATGACAGTCAATAGAACTTGAACAAATGATTGCATCAGAAAACATGCTAATAAGAGGTCATATGAAAACCTTATTGAATAGGGCAAGAAAAAAGAGAAAGAAGAAGAATGTGGGTGGATGAGTGAGTTATTCTCAAGCTGCAAATGTCCCTGAATGGCAGATTGCCATGAGATTGGATTTTGAGGCTTTAGATGCAAATGGTACTTGGATATTATTGAGTTACCTGCTATAAAGAATACTATAGGATGTAAATGGGTATGTAAAATCAAGTGCAAAGCTGATAGTAGTATAGAAAGGTATAAAGCAAGATTAGTGGTTATAGGGGACACCAAGTTGAGGACATTGAGACTTTTTCCCTTGTAGTTAAGATGTCAACTGTCAAAACTTTGGTTGTTGTTGCTGTCAAGAAACAATTGCACATGTTTCAACTTGATGTCGTGCTTTCTTACAAGGTGACCTAGATGAGGAGGTGTTCATAAATCTCCCTCCTGGTTTAACAATTGGTTCTTATTATTCTTCTTATTTTTCCCAACTGGTTCTTATTCTTCTTCTTCTTTTTCCCAATTGGTATGTAAACTCCTGAAATCTTTCTATGGCTTAAGGTAGGCTTCCAGACAATGGTATGCAAAACTGTCTCAAACTTTATGTTCTAGAGGATACACTCATTCCCTCAATGATTATTCACTCTTCAAAAAGGGTTCTGGTAATTCTTTAGTCCTTTTGGCCATTTATGTGGATGATATCATTCTCACAGAGACAAATTTGGCTGAACTTTCTGACCTCAAGTTTTTTCTGCATATTGAGTTCAAAATTAAGGATTTAGGGTCTCTCAATTACTTCTTAGGGATTGAAGTAATTTACACTCTCTCTGGTGTTTATCTCCATCAAAAGAAATTAGTTGATCTCTTAACTGATTTCAACAATCTTGATTGTTCTCCAGTGGTCTGTCCTCTTCAACTAAATGTCAAGCTTAAAGCTTGTGTTAGGGATCTCCTTCCTAAACCTGAGGAGTATAGATGTCTGGTTGGAAAGTTGAATTTTCTTAGTCACACAAGGCTTGACATATGTTGCTATCCAACACCTTAGTCAATTCATGCAGCATCCATGTGTTCCGCATATGCATGTTGTTTTACACTTACTCAGATATCTCAAAGGGATCTCTGATTTTTGACATCCTGTTTAATTCCACCTCTAATCTTTCACTTGTTGTATACTGTGATAGTGATTGGCATGCTTGTGCGGATAGCAGAACATTTGTCACATGTTTATGTTAACTGTTGGGAGGTAGTTTGATTGGTTGGAAGTCTAAGAAGCAACATATTGTCTTATTATCTTCTGCTGAGGCAGAATACAGATCTATGAGCAAAGCAATTGCTGAGATCACTTGGGTTGCCCGGTTATTATCTAATTTTGATTTGACTGACATTTTTCATATTCCTTTATTTTGTGATAATCAGGCTGCTATTCACATTACAAAAAAAACAGTCTTTCATGAGCGTACCAAACATATTGAACTGGATTATCACTTTGAGCGCACTAAGATGGATGAGGGCTTAATCAGTTTGTCTCACACTTCTAGTGCATCTCTGTTGGCAGATATGTTCACCAAAACTCTTCCTGGTGTTGCTCATCATGTGAACCTTCACAAGCTGGGGGTTCTCTCACCCTATAACTTACGGGGTTGGGGTGTTGGAGTTCATACAAATGCATAACATTGAATCATTTTACTTTACATTGTTTATAATGGGCTTGGCCCGATATTTATTTTGTATTGGCTGACTTTTTAGCTTAATTAGTTAGTTAGTTCTCCCCGATCTGTATAAATACACTTGGGCCAGATATTTTGTATTAGATTGATTCATTTTTCTTTCATTCCATTCATAATAAAGTTCTCTCTTTCCTTTTCTAATTTAACCGATATGGTGATGGATTTAGTTTTGCTTCGTTCTTCGAATCTTAACAGCTTCAAAATCACAAACTGCAAAAGCACCAGACCAATGGCACCAACGGTGCAAGGCAACGCAACGAGTATACAGTATATGGGTATCATTAATTAGTTCCACAGGCTACCGAGCATCAAACACAAATACCTTCCTCTGAAATAGAACCGAAGAAAGATCATAAAACCCCTAGATGACGGGCACTTCTCTTCTTCACTAAATAGAAGAAACCCTTGCTGCAATTCAAAATTGGCCTTTTGTATTTATTATTTGTTTAATCATCAAATTGAGTTGGATGAATCACATGTATAGACTCTAATTTGTGTAAACGTGTACAATAATATCCCTACCCCATAATTAGAATATATCACATATATTGTGTAAATATTTAGTGATGTGTAATTATGGTAAACTAGGATCCTTCTTGTATTAGGGATCTACATTGTACACTATATATATTGGTATTAATGAGAAGGACTCCCCAAGAGAGATTAATACTAACTTACATGCTATCAGAAGTCATAACCCTAAAAACCTAGACTATCTTCGGTAACCCCCCCCCCCCCCTCAATTTTTTTCCCAGCCGTCGGTTAACCCTTCCCCCCACCCTCACAGTTTTTATTTCTTCTTTTCACGTGTCCATCAACTACCCCAATGCATACTATGGCTACTCCCACGTCCTCTGACACTTCCGTTTCTACCCAAGTCGTCATCCAGACACCCACCACAAACCTCTTCTTACCATCTTTCCATCCGACTCTTGTCATTACTAACATCAAGAATTGTGTTCCCTTGATTCTTGATCAAGAAGATCGCCAATATTGGTCATGGGTGGAACTGTTTCGCATTCACGCATGTGTATATCATGTGCTTGACCATATCGACGAATCCGTCCCTCGCCCTCTCAAAATTGATGACACAACCTGGCGTCGTCTCGATGCCGTCGTCAACATTGGATATATGGCACAATAACTAAGGATTTACTCTACACGATCATGAAAATGGGTGCCTCTGTCCGTGAATTATGGACTCGCTTGGAAGAAATATTTCAAGACAACAAGACCACTCGTGCAGTGTACTTGAATGAACAGTTCGACAACACCCATCTTGAATTTGTTTTTACTATGTCTGAGTACTGCAAGCAGTTGAAATTGGTAGTAGATCAATTGTCCAACTTTGGTTCGCCAGTTTTTGAAATGAAAACGGTTTTACAATTGGTTGTCGGCCTCCCAAAGGGTGAATATGACACTCTGGCCACGATGATATAGCAGACTGACCCTCTACCCAGTTTTAACAAAGCACGCTCGCAATTACTATTGGAGGAAACCCAACGTGTGAAGCAAGATGAGCACAGTCAAAAGGCGTTAGCGGTTGAAACGCCTGCGCAAAATCACAACGCCCGACGGCCTCTGCCAGGGAGAAACGATCGATCGAAGATAGAACCGGCCGCGGGTGGCGGCCGTGGCGGCTAGGGCCGCGGTAAAGGCAAGGGCCAGCAATCCAGCCAACAGCCGCAACAACCCAGCTAGTCTGCATCGTTGGTCGGCCCAATAACCAGTGCCCAGAATCGGCACTAGGCCACATACCCAGGCTATTCTTCAGCCCAATATCCTTTTTAGTAGCAGAGAGTGTTGGGCCCCGCTCTGAGTTATCGTCCAACCCATTACCAATAGCATAAAGCCGCACATGCCCATTTCCCGCAACAACCCACTAATCTGACCCGCTCTGATTTGGGCCAAGCGTTCAGCAGTTTAAATTTGCAGCAGCCCGATGAAAATTGGTACATGGACTCGGGAGCCATATCTCACCTCACCCGATCTGCATGTAATCTCTTCTAATTATTTTGTTTAAAGTCTCCTCAATATATTACAGTTGGCAATAGTCACCGCATTCCAATTCAGGGCTATGGTAACACCCACACTCAGCCACCTCACCCACTCTTCTCCCTAAATAATGTCATGTATGCCCCAAACATCATCAAAAAATTAATCTCTATCAGGAAATTTACTCGTAATAATTCTGTGTCTGTTATTTTGATCCTTTTGGTTTTACTGTGAAGGATCTACGTACGTGGACACCTCTTAGGAGTTGCAATAGCACAGGGAACCTATATCCATTCACACCCTCGTCCGCTGCCAGTTCATACTCACACACCACCCTAGCTGCTTTTTCTACATCAATTTGGCACAATATGCTTGAACACCCCTGAGGTCCTATTTTTAATTTTCTTATAAGCAATAATTTTATTAATTGTAATGGGAAACTTGCCCACAACTGCGTCTCTTATCAATTAGGCAAACATGTTTGCCTCCCATTTAAGTCATCCGTCAGTATTACATTTGCTCTTTTTGATATTGTTCATGTTGATTTGTGGACATCCCCCATTACTAGCTCCCTGGGTCATAAATATGATCTCGTCTTATTGGATGACTACTCTCACTTTATCTGGATTTACTCACTAAAATTCAAGTCGGGAGTCTTTGCCAAATTTTTTGAATTTTGCACATTTATCAAAATGCAATTTGAACGAGCCATAAAATATTTCCAATGTGACAATGGCCGTGAATTTAACAATTTCGCATTTCAAAAATTTTACAAAAATAATGGCATGGTCTTTCAATTTTCGTGTCCTCACACGTCCCCTCAAAATGGCAAACCGAGCGTATCATTTGCCCAATAAATAACATGATCCGCAATTTCTTATTTCATGCCTCTTTCTCCCACCCTTCTTTTGGGTCTATGCGAAGAAAATGGTAGAATACGTCCTTAATATTTTACCCACTAGTACCCTTCACAACACGACTCCAACCGAAATCTTACATCGTCAGACTCCCTCCTATGATCACCTTCGGATATTTGGTTGCCTGTGTTATCCTAATCTCACATCCACTGCCTCTCACAAATTATCCCCCCGCACCACTCCATGTGTCTTCTTAAAAACCATATTACAATTTTCTAGATGAGTCAGACCTCTCTCCCATCACCATTCGGGAACTATGTCAGCCAACCACTGCCACCGCTACCTCATCACAGTCACCCACTGCCACATACCAAGACCACACATCGACATCTCTGCCACCAGTACCAAATCTGTTACCATCCACACCGACTGCCACCACCACTAGCAATCGGCCACCGGTCGTCACTCGTACACCAGTCATCGTCCCAACCCTTATACCATCACTACATTCTTCTCACCAAGCTGCAATCAGTCCTTCCACCGGCAACCAGCCAGCAAACCCCAGTACCGGACCCATTCCACCACTAATATTATACCCCACCATACCATCCCCTGCTAGTCCCGGTATACCAATACCTACCACCAGACAATACCCAAAAACTAACACTGATTTTAACCTAACCAAATCGACCTCCACCACCCCGATCTCCACTGTTCCGACCCACACCCTTGCCCAGCCCGCACCCTCACACCGTATGGAAACTCGTGCCCAACATGGGATTTTCAGACCCAAAGTCCAATTTAACCTGTCCACCCAAATAATTTCCCTTATTCCCAAAAGCCCGAAGTTAGCCAAACTGAATCCGAATTGGAATGCGGCCATGTGTGAGGAGTTTAATGTTTTAACGAAACAACATACTTGGGACTTGGTTCCTCGAGCAGATGGGTGAATGTGATCCGTTGCATGTGGCTATTTCGTCACAAGTACAGGGATAGTGGTGACTTAGAGAGATATAAGGCGAGGCTTGTGGAAAATGGTACTAACCAGTATGAGGGTATTGATTGCGGAGAAACATTCAGTCTGGTTGTTAAACCGGCTACCATTCGCACAGTTTTAAGCATTGTTATGGGCAAGCATTGGCCAATTCATCAACTTGATGTGAAAAATGCCTTTCACCATTGAGATTTGAGAGAAACTGTTTACATGCACCAGCCGCCAGGGTTTGTCCATCCAGCAGCCCCTCAGTATGTATGTCATCTCCGTAAGTCATTATATGATTCAAAACAGGCCCCTAGAGCGTGGTATGATCGTTTTGCACAGTTTATTATGTGGATTGGCTTTACATGCAGTAGATGTGATAATTCTCTCTTTATTTTTCATAGAGGTCGTGACACTGCTTATCTATTGTTATATGTGGGTGACGTTGTTCTTACTACTTCTACCGCTGTGTTGAAAAATGAGTGAATTTGCTATGACTGATTTGGGAAAGTTGA
The DNA here is from genome assembly GCA_029783415.1 of Anisodus acutangulus. NCBI lineage: Eukaryota > Viridiplantae > Streptophyta > Magnoliopsida > Solanales > Solanaceae > Anisodus > Anisodus acutangulus. The sequence continues at coordinate 39,646,191 of CM056498.1, forward strand.
GTTATTTCTTGGGAATCTGAGTGACTAGATTTGCAGACTGTATGTTTCTTTGCCAACATAAGTATGCAGAAGAGATTGTGCACAAAACTAAGATGGACAATTGCAAAATCATATCCACTCCCGTTGATTCTAAATCCAAACTTAGTGCATTGGATGGTAATCCAATGTCAGATCCTACTCTATATAGGAGTCTTGCAGGTGCACTTCATTATCTCACTTTCACCAGGCCTGACATTGCTTATGTTACTCAGCAGGTATGTTTGTTTATGCATGCCCCTAGGGAGCCTCATTTTACTGTCCTTAAACGTATCATTCGATATGTTAAGGGTACACTTGATTATGGACTACATTTATACCCCTCAGCACCGAACATGCTATTATCCTACACATATGAATACTGGGCAGGCTGTCCGGACACACGCCGTTCTACATCTGGCTACTGTGTGTTTTTAGGAGATAATCTCATATCTTGGTCTGTCAAGCGGCAAGCCACATTATCTCATTCGAGTGCAGAAGCTGAGTATAGAGAAGTTGCTAATGTTGTTGCTGAGATCTGTTGGCTCCGAAACTTTCTTTTGGAGCTTCAGTGTCCTTTACGAAAAGCGTCTCTGATGTGTTGTGATAACATATCTGCTATATACCTGTTTCACAATCCGGTTCAGCATCAACGAACCAAGCATATTGAGATGGACATTCACTTTGTTCGTGAGAATGTTGCTCTCGGACATGTTAGAATCTTGCATGTTCCTTCTTCATATCAGTACACAGATATCTTCACGAAGGGCCTCCCGAGACAGATGTTCCTTGACTTCAGATCCAGTCTCAGCGTTCAGCCTCCTCCCGCTCCGACTGAGGGGGTGTGTAAACTTGTACAATAATATCTCTACCCATAATTAGAATATATCTCTTATATTGTGTAAATATTTAGTGATGTATAATTATGATAAACTGGGATCCTTCTTGTATTAGGGTTCTACATTATACACTATATATATTGGTATTAATGAGAAGGACTCCCCAAGGGAGATTAATACTATCTTACAATTTTACACCCCTACCGCTCTAATATGTGTAATGTACAAATATTGGATGCTAATATTTGACTACTCTTTTTAGTCTAAAAAGATTTGCTATCTATGTCAAGTGGCTACACTCCTTATAATGATCATTCCATGAGTCTCTTGTGTCGATTATTGGCTAAACCGTTATAGAAATTGAACAAGTTGATTCCCGCGGCTCGAACCAATAAGTCGTTAGTTATATAAGTCTAAACCGTATACGAATCGTTGATCCGGTAACTCAATATCAATAAATCATATAGTACATTTTTAGGATCAAAATATTGGTACGATTTGGTTTTGAATAGCCATAGGACAACTTCACCTTCCCTTAATTCTCCGTTCTGGAAGATTCCCAACATATGTGCTTATGGGAGCAAGCTCCCTGAGGTGCTGTCATAGTACAACGTACAATATATGTGGTTAGATAGTAGCTTGTCAACCTGGGACCAAAACATTAACTAGCTAGCAAATTACTGGGTCCATTCCCACTGTAAGCCATTGCATCAACTCATATTCAACTAACCCCTCATAGGACAATTCCATCATCTTCCTAAGATTGCACCGGTCCACCTCATGGATTCATCCATTTAATGCAATTTTAACCCCCATTGACACATGGGCAGAGTCAGAAGTGCAGGCGGTTCATCCATACCTAACTCTTCGTTTTGTATATATAAGATTAAAATTAATTATTATCTATATACAATCAAACTTTTCTATAACATCAACTATAACATTTCATCATAACAGCCAAGTTTTCTTTTTAACTGATTTTGCATGTTATGTAGTATTATAGGTTTTCTATAACAAAATTTCACCATATATAGCAACCAAATAACATCAGGACAAATAGCGTCACTATGGAGAGGTTTGACTGTATAAGAAATGTTAAATCTCATTGATTTCTTCATTTATTTACTTTTTTATATACATTTTGAATTTCATTAGTAAAAATTATGACTCTGCTAGCATTGACTGATCCATGCAGATCATAAAACTGGTCAACAAGGAGATCATCACATACAAAATTGCCTACTAACATTACATTAAGAGACCTAATATACAGGCCAACAACTTATTGAGATCTTACCAAAAAAATCTAGTATGTTGGGATTTTACATAGACTATGATGCATTTCATTAAAGAAACCAGATTACCATTAGTAGCTCCATTGTGTCTGATCATCACCAACTTTGTTCGGAAGTGGTTATCCATGTAAAATGCTGCTCCCTCCGGCCCAATCGATGTGTGCGTTAATAGGGATTTTTATACTATATAGCAGTCCAACTAAGGCCACAATGAAAAATAACCCTAGTCTTTATTCCCTTTTATATAAATTTAGCTAGTACATATGATATGTATAATCGACGTATGAACACAGTATAATTTGTCCATTATGTGTAACTTTATACCCTTATTATACAGTAATTATATATCTGCGACGGCTACAAACTGTACGGCTAGGGGGTTGAAGATTTTTTAGTCGGTTGGCTAAAAATGTTAAGAATCCAAAATTTTATTCTATGCAACGTTGGCGTAGGAATGGCACCAGCTAGGTGTTTGTGATGGTATCATTTAAAACGTAGTCAATTTTTAAAACCATTTAAAATTTAGCAAGTGTTGGCAAACTTCAGCATGTGCTACTGCTGCTCCTCCTCATACAAACACTTGTATTTACACATAAATTATTTGTCGTGTTTCTGCATTTTATATGCATCAACTATGATAAAGGGACAGCCTGATGCACTAATCTCCCCCTATACACGGAGTCCGGGGAAGGGCTGGACACAAGGGTTTATTGTACGCAGTCTTATCTTGCATTTCTGCAAGAGGTTGTTTCCACAACTTGAACTCGTGACCTCCTGGTCACATGGCATCAACTTTACCAGTTACTCCAAGGCTCCACTTCATACATCAACGATGATAGATAAAATAATTATACATCGCTCGAGAAATTAAATTTGAAAAACTGATCTAACTCATTATATCACTGGTATCAAGGTTCATTATTAGCACGTGTGTACCACTATTATATTTATCATATTTAGGGTTATGTAATTATGATAAAACTAAGATCCTTATTTGTATAGGATTTCACATGGTACACCTATATATATTTTGTATTAATAAAAAAGATTTCCAGAAATTAATACAATTTTTACCTGATATCAGAAGTCTAAACACTAAAACCCTATTCTTTTCCCCTCTCTTTGGACCGCAGCCCACAACCCCCCCCCCCCCCCGAGATTTCTGTTGCGGCTCCCCTAATTCCTACTACTTTGTTTGATTTCTTCTTCCCATTCCCGAGCAACATCATTACCTGTCCTTTCCTTTTTCCTTTTCTATCTAACTCACAATTGTTGGTCTACAGGACCAATTAGTCTTTTGCTCTCTGCAGCCTTTTCTTTTTGACCGAGAACCAATCACACGCACAAATCGTTTTCCAGCCACAGTTTTGTCCTTTTCCCCACGACAAATTTTCTTAATCCGTTAACAACCCGATAATGCGTGGTATATGAATACGGGCGTCACGTCTTATCTCACCAACAATTCAGGTAACATTCCTCAACTACACCAGTTAACAACTCCACAATCTATTATGGTCGGTAGTAGTTATCGCATTCCAATTCAAGGACTCGGCCACACCCTTACCCAGCATCGCATCCACACTTCTCTCTTAAAAATGTCTTCTGTGCTCCAAACATCATCAAAAATCTAATTTCTGTCAGAACATTTCCCATCGATAATTCTGTCTCAATTAATTTTGACCCGTTTAGATTTTCCGTAACAGACCTCCGTACCGAAAAACTTCTTACACGATCCAATAGTGAGGGGGAGCTATATCCGTTCCTACCCACGTCCGTTGCTAGTGTCACTCCTCCTACCGTTTTAACAACCATATCTCCCTCTACGTGGCATAGTAGACTTGGTCATTCGGATTCTCACATTTTTTATTCTCTTAGAAATCAAAATTTAATCTAATGTAACAAAGGGAATCTTTCTCATAGTTGCTCCGCGTGTCAGTTAGGGAAACACGTTAGATTATCATTTACGATTTCTATGAGTACCACTTTCTCTCCCTTTGATATTATTCGCGTTGATGTATGAACGTCTCCCATAACCAGCAACTTATGCCACAAATAATATCTGGTATTTTTGAATGATTTCTCTCACTATCCACTCAAATCTCAAGTGTTCTCCAAATTTGTTGAGTTTCGTACAGTGATTAAAACGCAATTTGAAAAAGATATAAAATCGTTTCAATGTGATAATGGTCGTAAATTTAATAATTCCTTATTTCACAAATTCGGTGCGGCTAACGGCATGGTTTTTCGTTTCTCGTGCCCATATACCTTCCGTCAAAATGGTAAAGCCGAAAGAATTCTCCGAATCATTAATAATATGATTCGTACCCTCCTTTTTCATGCGTCTGTCCCCCCAAATTTCTGTGTATATGCATTAAAAATGGCAAAAAATATTCTCAACATTCTACCTACTCGTGCTATTCAAAATAGGACACTCACCAAAATTCTCTACCGTCGTATCCCCACCTATGACCACCTTAAAATTTTCGGTTATCTGTATTACCCCAATATGACATCCACGAGACCTCACAAATTAGCACCCCGGTCTACTCCGTGCGCCTTCCTAGGTTTCCCGTCAAACCATAGGGGGTACTTGTACTATGGGCTCTCCACCGATAAAATTATAATTTCTCGTCACGTCACCTTTGTCGAATATGTCTTTCCATTAGTCAACATTAAAAAATTCTGAGTCACTGATTACCAATTTCTCAAAGATTCGGACCCATCACCGCTTGTCCAACAGGCATTCCGTCATGCTACCACTGTTCCGGCAGCGGCAGCCGCACCAAATACCATCATCGGTGGCCATCTGCATTCGTCCACCGGTGTACCACTGTCACCGCCACCTCCGGCTGCCACCATCGGCATTCGGCATAACCTCTTTGACTCACCGCCGTCTCTGTCTTAATCTCAATCGTCACCGACTTCCACCACCTGTGACAGTCGACACTCGATCACGGTCAACACCAACAGTCACTGGAACCCCTATCGCCCAACCACTGTGTCTCCGCCTCCAGTACACACTGTCGCCGACCCTTCAATCCACCACCCCTCCTCTGAATCACCTCCTGTCACCGGCAACCCGAACCCACCAAAACATTAGTATGGCCCCAACCTACCACCGTCGCCATATCCAACTTTTCCCACCACAGATCTGCCCAGATTGTCGTCACCACCACTACCACTGTCCTATCCAGAAACCTGACACCCTACCCCATCGCTGACACTGGTTCTCACTCCCCACCCATTCCATCGATTAGAGCTCCCAGAAATATCAACCACCGCCAAATACCGACAGTACCCCAACACCCTCGCACCATATGGAAACCCATGCCCAACACGGGATTTTCAAACCCAAAGTTCAATTTAACCTAGCTAAACAAATTATATCCCCAATTCCCAAATGCCCAAAATTAGTCAAACTTGACCCAAATTGGAAAGCGGCCATGTGTGAGGAGTTTAATGCTTTAACAAAGCAGCACACTTGGGATTTGCTACCTCGACCGGAGGGGGTGAATGTGATCGGATGCATGTGGCTTTTTCGTCACAAGTATAGAGACAGTGGTGATCTAGAGAGGTATAAGGCGAGACTTGTGGCTAATGGCATAAATCAGTAGGAGGGTATTGATTGTGGTGAGACATTCAGTCCGGTTGTTAAACCGGCTACTATTCGCACAGTTCTGAGTATAGCCACTGGCAGGAACTGGCCTATTTATCAGTTTGATGTGAAAAATGTGTTTCTACATGGAGATTTGAAAGAAACGGTTTATATGTATCAACCGCCTGGTTTTGTCCATCCAGCAGCCCCTCAGTATGTATGTTGTCTCCGTAAGTCACTTTATGGCTTGAAACAGGACCCTAGAGCATGGTATGATCGCTTTGCACAGTATATCATGCAGATTCGATTTGTGTGCAGCAAGTGTGATAATTCTTTATTTATTTTTCATAGAGGTAGTAGCATTGCGTATTTATTATTGTATGTTGATGATATTGTACTCACTGCCTCCTCTAATTTATTGAAAAATGAGATCATTACGCTGTTGAAAACAGAATTTGCTATGACTGACTTGGGGAAGTTGAGCAATTTTTTTGGAATTTCTGTGACTCGATCTGTAGATATTATGTTTCTTTGTCAGCGTAAGTATGTAGAGGATATTGTATACAGGGCTAAAATGGTGAATTGCAAGATCATGGCTACTCCAGTTGACTCTAGATCAAAGCTTAGTGCTTTGAATGGTGATCCAGTATCAGATCCCACTCTTTACAGGAGTCTTACAGGTGCATTACAGTACCTCACTTTTACCAGGCCTGATATTGCTTATGCCGTTCAGCAGGTATGTTTATTTATGCATGCACCCAGGGAGCCTCACTTTACTGCCCTCAAACGTATCATTTGATATGTTAAGGGCGCATTTGATTATGGGTTGCATCTATACCCCTCCGCATCGAACAGATTGTTGTCATATACGAATGTTGATTGGGCAGGTTGTCCGGACACGCGACGCTCCACCTCAGGCTACTGTGTGTTCTTAGGAGATAATCTTATTTCTTAGTCCGCCAAGAGGCAACCCACATTATCCCAAATACAAAGGCGTTGTTAATGTTGTTGCTGAGATATGTTGGCTCCGAAACCTTATTTTAGAGCTTCAGTGTCCATTACGTAAGACGTCTTTGGTTTATTGTGATAATATATCCGCCATATATATGTCTCATAATCCGGTTTAACATCAGCGAACCAAACACATTGAGATGGACATCCACTTTGTTCGTGAGAAGGTTGATATCGGTCATGTCAGGGTATTGCATGTGCCTTCTTCAAATCAGTATGCGGATATATTCATCAAGGGCCTTCCTAGACAGTTATTCCTTGACTTCAGATCCAGTCTTAGCATCCGGCCTCCTCCCGCTTCGACTGAGGGGGTGTATTAGCACGTGTGTACCACTATTGTATTTACCATATTTATGGTTATGTAATTCTAGTAGAACTAGGATCCCTGTTGTATATGAATTCCACATTGTACACCTATATATATTTTGTATTAATGAGAAAGGTTCCCCAAAGGAGATTAATACAATCTTTACATTCATAATTCAGAAACCGGTAATTGTATTAAATTTTAATGCTTCTGAATTCCAGTTAGATTGAATACCATATTCTGCTCCTTGTTTGATCGTTAACAACCTTAGCCATATCTTGTACCAACACATCCACGAGACATACAGGTAACCTACGGAGATGTTTACTCACATTGGATTAAATCATTAGATCTAAGTCTATATTAAAGAGAAAACACGTATATTAAGTAATCATAATTAAATAATAAGAAAATATTTAATATATAGATGTCATGCATTTATTGTTTTAATAAAACATCAAATACGGCTATGTTCTTTATTTTGTTGTTGTAATTCACCACTCCCACGCTTTAAATCTGGAAAACTCGCATCATTTTATCATTTTTTGATGGATCCCATAAGGGTGTCTGAACTTCTGGGCTTAACCAAAATTTGCATGTTTATTTACAATCTTATTCGGCCCATGAATATTTGGCAGAATGGACTTCTTTTCGGATATTCATCTCTTCCTTTAGTTCAAATACTTAGAGCAGAATTTCTTAAGTATTAGTATTATGTTTTTCCCTAAAATAAAATAAAATTTTGAAAATTTATTGTAATAGACTCCTATTTATTTCTTTGTTTCTCTTTTTTTATTTTAAGAAATTGAGAACTGCGAAAGGAGTTCGAAAAATTTGAAGTCACACAGCAAAAGAAAGTAATTTGAAATTTTACCCTACATTGCCATAACAAGTATAGTGGTTGTGTGATTTTATTTTTTATTTTATCGCAAGTATAGTGTTGTGTGAATTGACACCACTGTACAAAAGGGTAAAGCCAACAAACATATAAAAACTGGTGCTATTGCGGCTATACCTCCCGATTTGTCAGAGGTATACTACGAAGAATGGCATGAATCGGTAGAAAATACCATTTTAGCAGAATATGAGGCGATGTGAACATCGGATTAGCAGGTATATAATTGTCGGGATACCCCAAAACATTAGGAGCATAAAAAATCCAAATGGATTTTATCTTCAAAAAATTAATAAAGGCCTATGCTTTTGATAGCATCCCTAACACTAAAGTGGAAATATGAAATATGAATATCTGATTTCTTGGGAATTGCCAAATTCTTCCCAAATAAAGCAACTTCCAATTATTGCGATTTGCAAGCTGGCTAATTGCTGGATAGCCCAGACCAATTTTTGTGTTTGAGTTCTTGGCCCAATACCAAGATTTTTCCATGGAAAATAATGGAGATTTTGTATTTTCTGGTGGACTAACAAGTAGGGATGTCAGTGGGGCGGGTAAATGCGGGAACCACCACGCACCCGCTCCAGTTAGGTCGGGTATGGGGATGGTGGGGCGGGTATGGGTATCAAAAGTGCTACCCGCCGTGGGTAGTGGGGCGGGGGTGGATTTCATATAAGACCCGCACCGTACCCGCACCGTCTAAAATCATCAAGTCATCATCAAAGATAATGTGAGTCAATTTTGAGAGTTTACACATATGATGGAACTAAAAATCAAATAGTTCACTCATTTCTTGTAGAGTTCTAGAAAGTTATTCCATCACCAACACAAACAATAGTGGTGACATGGGATCTCCCTGCCTAAACAAATCATGACATATCAAGACATTATGAACCAATGATCTTGCAGCTACAAAAATTGCTTGATTCTCAGCCACACCAGTAGGAATGATGTTCTTTAATCTCATGCAAATTAATTTAGAAATACATTTATATAGGACATTGCAGCAAGATATAAGCCTATATTAACTAACATATTGGGGGGCTGCCACTTTGGGGATCAGAGATATAATGGTATAATTTATTTGTCTTAGTAATTTATCATTCTCAAAGAACTCCAGCACAACACTTGTCACCTCATGTCCAATAATACTCCAAGCATCTCCAGTGGGGCGGGTAAATGCGGGTACCGCCCCGCACCCGCTCCAGTTGGGTCGAGTATGGGGGGATGGTTTGGTAGGTAGTTGGGCGGGTATGGTATCAAAAGTGCTACCCGCCATGAGTGGTGGGCGGGTGTGGGGGTGGATTTTAGGTGGCGGGTACGGGTATGGGGTACCCTTCCCCCGCCCCGTTGACATCCCTACTAACAAGGACCTTTTGACCGTGAGTATTTCACTTTTTTTTTTTGGAAAAGTTTTTCACTTAATTTGAAAATCATCGGTTGATCATGAAAATTGAAATTTGAAAAATAATTAAAATGTTATTTTCACTTTTTTCACTTTCAGTACATTCAAACAATCAAATATTCTTTGCAAAAGCTATATATAATCAAACACAACTTCATCTTCAACAACAACTTCAACTTCAAAATTTCAAATAAAATAAAAAATATTTGATTTTCATGGCCAAACGCCGATTAAATTGCACTTTGTCTATTGCCTTCTACTAATTATTAAGGATTGAATTGATAGCAAGTCAATTATCATTTTCATCATATTATCAATTAAGTTATTATTTGGTTACAGAGAAAAGGGAGTTATTCCAGTATAAAATTTGAGATTAAATATATTTTTTTAATAGCAATTTTAATTAAAATCGGAATAAAATTTTATGCCAAAGTCATGAAATTAATTATCTACCCCATTAGAAGGTGAGATAATCTATATCCTAGTTATAATTCTGGAATTATAATCTTGAGATAACCTTGTTTTGAAACAAACAACTTGTTAAAATTTATTAAGCGATCTATTTATAATTATTTAATAAGTGATTTGATTATGTAAGTATTTGTTACGGTATTTGTGTATTGAATTAATTAAATTTGTTTCTTTAGTTAGTGGGGAATTTTGAGAAAGTGTAAGTAAGTTATTATGTAAAGCATTGTCCACTTAACTTCACCTGCCATAAATCTGTCTTCTCATTGTCTTTTGGTAGTAGCAATATATAGCTCCTTTTTGTTTTAACTAGCCAATAGCCTAAAAAAGGTTACTCTAAACACCTAAATTAAAGCACCAGTTAAATCAATGCCTTCTTTTGTCTTCAACTTTTCCCACTTTTGTGCTTTAATTTCTGATTACCTTATTCTAGGGGTGGCCTAGTCGTCCGGGTCGGAGCGGGACGGGCTCTGGCGGGACGGGGGTGGCCGGGATCGAGATCCGGTGGGACTGGCGGGACGAGAAGAGGCCTCGTCTTGTCCCACGTCCCGCCAGAAGAGGGGCCGAGATTTAGGGGGACGGGTCGGGTCGGGTTGAGGGATTTTTTTAGACACTTAATTTTAAAAAATATATATATATTTAAACACTTAAATAATTGAACAAGATAGTGAATAAAACAGCTCAATGTTGTTTTTGTGCCTCTTATATTATTTAATAGAGATATGATTTTTTTGTAATACAATTTTAAAATTGCAACTTGTTTCCTAATTCAAAAGTTGCAAATCACATAGTAAAATTGCCATTAAAAAAATTACATAGTCAACCATACTCTTTCTAATTTCCTCACAATCTCTTGAGGATCTTCTGTCGAAATTGAAAGTTGTTGGTCAAATTGTTCGACGTCTCTTCCTGCTCCCTCGTATAAGATTTCGTTGTAGTTGTAGTCGTCTTCTTCGTTGATCTCTGGTTGACCGCACCTTATACGTTCCGCTCTAATTCAATCTCTAAATAAAACTGCAATCTCCAAGTTGTCTCCCGCCAATGAGTGTCTATGCTCTCCTATTTGAAATCTTCCAACAGAAAAAGCACTTTTCGAAGCTGTTGATGACGCTTGAATATTCAACACATCTCGAGCCATCTTTGCTAGTGTCGGAAATGTCTTCTCATTCTTCCTCCAGTATCTCAGCAAGTCTTCATGTCCACCTTCATTGACAATTGTTTCGTACGGTACAACACTCTGTAAGACATAAACATCAAACTCGCTAATTTGTGAAGAAGTTGAACCACTATACCTTCTATTTCTAAGGCCTTGAATACTTGAGGCAGAAACATCATGTCTTTTATAAGGTTGCAGCGAAGTAGAATAAGATGCTATAGAAGCCGGTTGATTATTTGCATTTTGTTCTTGGTAATATATATATATATATATATATATATATATATATATATATATATATATATATATATATATATATTGCATTCAGTGTGTATGCTAGACGTAACTTCTTCTCTAGTTGGTTTGTTAGTTTGTTCTTTATTTGGGTCTGTTGAACTTGGAGGTGGAAGTATTTCTATACTTTCATAAATCGTTTCAAGAAGTGTTTTAAAATCGTCTACTTTAATAGTCGGATTATCACCAATAATATAAATAGTGGAGTAGGAAAATGTATTTTTTAAAATTTATAAACACTTTTTAATAGATGGAGTGTAAGATGGTTTTTGCATATATTCACTAAGTAACAAAAATATTAGAGCTATATAAAATAACACAGATGAAATAGTAGGATAATAAATATCAGAAAATTCTTTAGTAGCTAGAAAAAAGTTCTCTAAAAATCCAATAAGTTCTAAAAAAAATTCTCAATCATTATCTACAAGCATATCCCTTGGATTTTGATGATGGGTGTTAAATAATAAAGTTATAGGTCTTTTATACTCATGAGCAACAAGTAATTGTTCATACAGAGAATTCCACCTAGTCGCTACTTCTTCTGAAATTTTTCTATAAGGTAATCCACAATCATGACAAGTTTTTTTATACTCTTTGCGTCTTTGTATTTTATTACCTTTAAAATAAAGTTTATAGCAAATTATACTTTATCAAGAATGTTTTCAAAAAGTTTTAGGTCATCCTTTACAACTAAGTTATAAATATGACATGCACATCTTATATGAAAATTATCGGGAAAAGATGAAGTTAATCAAGTTTTTAAAAGGTTTACAACATAATCATTAGAAGTAGCATTATCTAATGTAACAGTCATAATTTTATCAGTTATTCTATAATATTTCACAAATTTCATGAATATTTCTTGCAATAAATAATTCAGTGTGCCTATCATCAATATATCTATATGCTAAAATACGTTTTTGCATAGACCAAGTCTGATCTATCCAATGACATATTATAGTTAAATAATCATTACCGTTAGTACTACGGCCTATATCAGAAGTGATAACCACTTTGCCATTAAAATGATATAATGCATAACGTAAATATTGTTGATATTCATGTGCAAATTTAAAAATGTCTCTTCTAACAGTTGATCTAGGAAAACCGTTAAAAGCAGCATTATATGTTTCTCTAATGTAATGAATAAAACCAGGAGATGAAGGAAATGAAAAAGGCAAACCCTCCACCGCAACTAATTTTGCTATATTTTCCCTATCTTTGTGTTTATCATATTTAGGACCTATAATTTTCCCCGTCATCGGGTTAATTCGACCTTGTACTTGGAGGGACACTATGTAAACCTTATCCCGACTCAGAATGCATTGGCACACCCGATGTTTTAGCCAGGTATTGGTTATACCTTGCTTTGTAAGAGTTTTCTACATGTCTCATTAAACCTCTCATCCTACCTTGACCTTTTTCAGTTTTAAATTTATAAACTTCTTGAGAAATTTTACATCTAGCTAGTTGATTATCAATGTCCCTATCAAAAAAAGTTCATGCAGGTGATTTTAATTTTCGTTGATTTGGGCCTCGACTCATACTAAGGGGAATATGAGGCATTCCAGTTTGAGTTTCAGACTGAGACTCAGTCTGAGCCTGAGGTGGAGGTGCACTAGTGGGTGTATTATCTAAATTATCTTCTAATTCATTTTCTAAATTAAAGTCTGGTTCATATGCAGAATATACCTCATAATCCAATGGTATATTAGTATTAACATAAAAAATTAGTTTCATCTACATGAGTGAAATCATCGTAATTAGAATTACTAGAAGATGCACTCGTACCCCTGTTACCCCTAGTACCTCTACCAGAAATAAAACGTCCAGTTCGTTTCATTATAATTATGCAAATAAATAATTTAAGATAATAAAATTAAGTAACAATAATAATTTAAAGAAGGAACGAAGGTACCAAACTCCGACGTAACGTCGACGTGTAATCAAGATTGAAAATTGAAACTTTGCTTGATGGATGATCCTCAAGCTAGTTGCCAACTTCACTCTCAATTTTTGAACTTTGATATAAATAAGCAAATAAAATAAAATATTTAGTAGGCAATGTAGACTTGTAGAGAGAGATATAGAGAGATTAGAAAGATGGTAGGAAGATTTGTGAGAAAAATGAAGAGGAAAATGAGGTACTTATAGTTGAGAAATAGGGTAAAAGTGTAAATATATTAACTTAAGAGTTAAAAATAAATATTAAGGGGGTAGGGGGGTTTATGGGGTGGGGGGCCAAAATGGCAGTTATAGATGTTGCACAACGGCCAAAATCTAAATTTGCTTGTTGTGCGACAGCTACTTTTGCAAAAGGGGTGGGTCGGGATGGGGGACGGGGAGGGCCGGGGCGGGTCGTGATGGGGGTGGGACAGGCGGGATCGGGACAGGCGGGACGAACCTTAGTCCCATCCCGAGTTCGAACCTCGCTACCGTTTTATTAAAGGGGGATTGGGCCGACCCAGCCCACTGGACCGCCTTACTGGCTTATTCTCTTTCTTTTTCTCCAACTTTTTATTGTTTGGTAGTGAGAAGAAAAAGAATATAAAAGAAAAATTTTCACTAATGATAGGGCATTGAGAATGTTTAAATGAGTAAATTAAGAGAAAAGGAACAGTGCTTAATTAATTAAGATTTGAAGTCCATAATCGCAATTTGCGCATGACTGAGACAGAATATTAGGGTACTGTATTTTCTTATAAGCTTATAATTAGTATGCTCATAATGCTAAGTGGCTAATTATATAGGAAATGATGACAAGAGAATCAGGACCATTTCTTTAATCTGATTTTTACAGTACCACTTTCCTTTCTGTCTTGAATTAGAAGTAGTAGAGTTGACAAAGCTTTCACCTCATCCATAAAGTTTATCATTAATTTGGAAAGATTATATATACTCTTCCTCATAGGTTAGTTTTTGTTATTCTTGTCATTTCCTTAATTTAGTATACAACTTTATGCTTAACAGTTGCTTAGATGCTTCAACTTTTAACATGATATCACAATTAAATTATTTAACTATTCATGGCTATTTTGAAACCCCACACAAGAGAAAAAATAATTAAATTAATAATTTTATATATACTGACACTACTTTAAATAATTTTCATATTAGCATTATATCTTAACCTATTTCAATGTGTAACTTGACTCATTTTACAGCTACTAATCTCACTTATTATGAATTGTTACTTAGAATTATCTTTCAAATAAACTTATAATTTAAAATTCTTTTACACTATTGATTACACTAGTAAAAATATAAATTTTCGACGAAAATTGGCTCATTGGAAATGTTTTGGATGGACGTTCCATAAAAAATCTCATATATCTAATGACATTCCGTTGGCGATATTAAAATTCATATTTTTTTAGTAGTCAGTTTATAGAGTTTAAACTCTTTAATCAAATCCTAGACGTTGATTTGCCGTCTATGTCTCTAGCTATATACTAGTTTCGAACTTTGCAAGATGTTGAAGAAGCAGTAAAATAGTAAACATAATCATATCAGGGAATTACATGCTTGTAAGTGAAGTGGGATCAATGATAACGTTGCCATTGTTCCGATTTAATATATAATTAGTATAGAACAAGAAGCCGCAACATTAGTTGCATATCTTCTTCTAAAATTTTGATTTGAAACAAACTACTATTTCTTTATGAGCTGATAAGATACCATGATTAATGAGATAATCATATTATTACAAGTTTCATTTCTTATCAAACTTTTGGGAATTTTTTTCGCACACATCAAATTAATTATCAAAATTCAGCAGCCAGTGTTTGATTTCTTAAATGGCCCTACTGCTCGAACATTTATCTAGGCCTTGTTATAGTTTTGCCATTCTTTGCAAGATTTAAAGATAGAAATTATTATTATTGTCCTTCGAGTTTAATCTAAATAGAATAAAACTAAGACATATGAACATTGCAAGCCAAAGGTTTCTGAAAAAAAAAGGTTCGCAGGAAGTTTTGTTTTGATTAGATTGGATAAGATAAATTTATAGTATTTCATATAATTTGTTAGGAGTATAATTGTACACACGATTTTTTTCCCAACACACACGATATAACATAATCTAAAGTTTCTTGAACTTTCCCTATAAGAGGAAAGGACTGGTATTTTAATTTACTATTTTATCACATTCCTATTAAAAATATAGTACGTACTTATGTTCATGAAATGAATAGGAATTTAATTTACTATTGCTTTTGTTTATCAAATGACTTGGTTAACTTTTTTCATAGTACCGTCATATGAAGTCGTAGAAAACAGGTAAAAAGAAAGAAAAAAAAATCATTAAAGACACATGCAGCCATCAATTCTAAGATCTTCCATCTAGAAGAGTCAAAAAGTCGCATTGTTTGGTTCCTTAATATCTAAAGAAGTTATTCGTGTAATATTAAGTCTATAAAACTGCACTTTGTGGAATTAGAGTTGTTGCTTACTTGTTTTAACTGTATTTTGCACTTCTTAAATTCATCATTTAAGTTTTACTAAACGTGAGTGAGATCATTAATAAATAATATGGTATATTGTGATATGGTAAACCTACAAAGTTAAAGGTAAAGTCAGCATACATCTTACCCTCCCAAGACTTCACTGTGTGCAACTACACTGGGTATGTTGTTGTTGTTGTTATTGTTATTATTGTGATATGTGAAAGATAGAATAATTTTCCTTAGGGATTCCTTTCATTATTCACAATATATATAGTTGTACAAGGTTGATTCCTAATATGGTACGAATCCTAACTTACCTTACAAAGGTTGATTCCTAATACAATTAGAATCCTAAGTTACCTTAAATATACATCTATCATAATTACAAAATATACGAAGAATATTCGCTAATACTCCCCCTCAGACGGAGCGGGAGGAGGCCGAATGCTAAGGCTGGATCGGAAGTCGGTGAAGAGCTGTCGCGGTAGTCCCTTTGTGAAAATGTCTGCATACTAATAAGAGGAAGGTACGTGTAAAATTTTGACCTGACCACGGGCAACCTTCTCTCGCACAAAGTGGATATCCATCTCAATATGCTTAGTCCGCTGATGTTGGACTAGATTATGAGACATATAGATAGCAGATATGTTGTCATAATAGACTATAGACGCCTTGCGTAATGGACACTGGAGCTCCAAAAGAAGGTTTCGGAGCCAACAGATCTCAGCGATGACATTAGCAACTCCGCGATATTCTGCTTCAGCACTCGAACGGGATAGCGTGGCCTGCCGCTTGGCGGACCATGAGATAAGATTATCCCCAAGAAATACACAGAACCCTGAGGTGGAGCGATGAGTGTCGGGGCATCTTGCCCAATCTGCATCCGTGTAGGCTAGCAACTTGGTTGGGGCAGAGGGGTATAAATGTAATCCAAAGTCTAGTGTGCCCTTAACGTATCTGATAATACGTTTAAGGGCGGCAAAGTGGGACTCTCGGGGGTCGTGCATAAACAGACAGACCTGCTGAACGACATATGAAATATCAGGCCTAGTGAATGTAAGATACTGAAGAGCACCTGCAAGACTTCAATATAGAGTGGGATCAGAAACTAACGCACCGTCAATGGCACTAAGCTTGGATTTTGAGTCCACCGGGGTTGGCATAATTTTACAATTTGTCATCTTGGCCCTGTACACTATCTCTTCTGCATACTTACGCTGACACATGAACATGGTGGCTGCAGATCTGGTCACCGATATACCCAAAAAGTAACTCAGCTTGCCCAAGTCAATCATACCAAATTTAGTTTTGAGTAGAGCAATGATTTCATTCTTCAAACCGTCAGACGATGCAGTAAGAACGATGTCATCGACATATAGTAGCAAATATGCAGTGCTTCTACCTCGGTGAAAAGTGAATAGAGAGTTATCACACCTGCTACATAGAAACCCAATCTGCAGAAGATACTTGGCAAAATGATCATACCAAGCGCGGAGTGCCTGTTTCAATCCATACAATGATTTCCTGATACGACATACAAACTGTGAAACTGTCGGATGAACAAATCCAGGGGGCTGATGCATGTACACAGTTTCTTTCAAATCCCCATGAAGAAATGCATTCTTGACATCTAGCTGATGAATAGGCCAATGTATGCCCATAGCAATACTGAGAACTGTCCGAATAGTTACTGGTTTAACAACCGGACTAAATGTCTCACCACAATCAATACCCTTCTGCTGATTAGTGCCATTGGCAACCAGTCTTGCCTTATACCTCTATAAGTCACCACTATCTCTGAACTTGTGACGAAATAGCCACATACACCAGATAACATTCACACCATCTGGTCTGGGTACCAAATCCCAAGTGTTCTGCTTGGTTAAAGCGTTAAACTCCTCGCATATGGCCGCATTCCAATTAGGGTCCAGTTTTGCTAGTTTTGGATTTTTTGGAATGGGTGTTAATGTTTGTGTGGAGAGGTTGAAGTGAACCTTGGGTTTGAAGATCC
Source organism: Anisodus acutangulus (assembly GCA_029783415.1). Taxonomy (NCBI): domain Eukaryota; kingdom Viridiplantae; phylum Streptophyta; class Magnoliopsida; order Solanales; family Solanaceae; genus Anisodus; species Anisodus acutangulus. Next base: position 39,663,927 of record CM056498.1, read on the forward strand.
CGTATTGTGCACGAGTCTCCATGAGGTGAGAGGGCAACAGTGGGGGATCGGGACTGGGGGGTTGTAGGGCTGCTGTATCGGGATTGGGATACAGCAGTGCTGCCGGATTTGGAGATTGTATGGTCACTATTTCAGGGTTGATAAGCGGCGATCTTTGACCGATGGATAGGTAGGTTTAGAGTGTTATGGGATGATGTTGTGGTTGCAGGAGACACAGCATGAGGCGGTGAGGGTGTTGGTGAGGTGCTGGACAGTGGCGGGGACAGGACATGGTGGTCTATCAGAACAGTGGGATGTTGTTGGTATAGATTTTGGATGATCGGGGACAGACTTGGTTCATCGAGAAAGAAGTAATCGGTGGTCTGAAATTTTTGGAGATTGGAAAAAGGAAAGGTTGTCTCGTCAAAGGTGACGTGATGGGAGACGATGATTTTGCGAGTAGCAATATCATAGCACAAGTAGCCCCGATGATTAGTAGATAGACCAAGGAAGACACATGGCAGAGTGTGAGGTGCAAGTTTGTGAGGTGCAGTGGAGGCCATGTTGGGGTAGCATAAGCATCCAAAAATACGTAGGTGATCATATGATGGTAGCCTACGGTATAAGATTTCGGTAGGGGTCTTGTTTTGGAGTTTGCTAGTTGGTAAAATATTAAGAAGAGATTCTACCATTTTGACAGCATAGACCCAGAAAGGCGGTGGTAGACATGCATAAAACAGAAGTGTGCGAACCATGTTATTGATGGTACGTATAATTCGTTCAGCCTTTCCGTTTTTGGAAGAAGTATAGGGACAAGAAAAATGAAAAATCATGCCTTGTTTAGAACAGAAATTGTGAAATACTGAGTTATTAAATTCACGTCCATTATCACATTGGAATGATTTGATAGATTTTTCAAATTGTGTTTTAATGAATTTTTGAAACTCGAGGAATTTTGCAAACACTCCAGATTTGAATTTCAGTGGGTAAATCCAGACAAAGTGTGAAAAATCATCCAAGAATACTAGATAGAATTTATGACCCGAAGAGCTAACAATCGGAGATGTCCACAAATCATCATGAACAATATCAAATGGAGAAAAAGTAACACTATTTGATGACATAAATGGAAGACGAGTATGTTTGCCTAGTGGACAAGAAAAACAGTGTTGGGCAATTTTCCCATTATTACATTGAATACGCTTAGAAGTCCTAAGAAAAGTAAAAACTGGGTCTCCTGGGTGTCCGAGTCTGTTGTGCCAAGTTGAGGGAGAGATCGCTGCAAGCGATAGAGGTGTTTGCGGTCTGACAGCGGAAGATTGAGTGAATGGGTAGAGATCTCCCGCACTATTGCAGCGTGTAAGAATTTTTCCCGTATTGAGTTCCTTTACAGAAAAACCAAAAGGGTCAAATTCGACAGACACATAATTATTGCTAGTGAATTTTCTAACGGAAATTAAGTTCTTAATGATGTTAGGTGTATATAGGATGTGGTTTAGGGGGAAAGGTGGATGTGTTACCGTAACCTTCAATTGAAATGCGATGACCATTGCCGACAGTAATAAATTGAGGACACTTTAACCGACGTAGTTGAGATAGGTTACCTGACGACCGGATGAGGTGAGATGTGGCTCCCGTGTCCATGTTCCAATTGTCGTCGAGCTGTTGAAGGTTCACGGTTGTGTAGGCCTGACCCAAATCAATCGGGGCCATCTTCTTTGAAATTGCTGCTTCTTCTTTGGCGCAACCAGGTGGGCCCTCTGCTGGCGCTAGTGGGCTGCCTGGTGGCTGGGACAGGCCCAAGAGGCTGGTCGACCAAAATTTCTTTGGGCCCGGGCCCCTGCGGTCGAGTGCGGGCATGCGGCGAGGCCCGATTCTGCTGGTTGGGCCCGCTTCTTCTGCTGGTTCGATTACATTGTCGATGTTTTGGCCTGGCTGTCCGACCAGCTGGTTGTGTTGGCCCTTTCCACGACCCTTGCCTTTATTGTTGCGACCTTTGCCACCACGACCTCCGCCACTGGCCTGCTGCTGCTGCTGGACCTGCTGTGGTGGCTGGTTGCTACTGGCCACAAGTGTTGCCATCCCGTCAACGGCTAACGCCTTTTGATTATGTTCCTCTTGTTTAGCACGTCTAGTTTCTTCCAATAATAGTTGTGAATGTGCCTTGTTGAAACTTGGAAGAGGGTCGGCTTATTGAATCATTGTTGCGAGTGTGTCATATTCACCTTTCGGTAAACCCGCAACAAGTTGAAGCACCATCTTGGTTTCTGAAACAGAAGTCCCGACGTTGGATAGTTGATCGGTTATGAGTTTCAGTTGCTTACAATATTCGGACATGTTGTTAAAATTCTCGAGGCGGGTATTGTTGAATTGCTCTTCCAAATATACAGCCCGAGTATTTTTATTGTCCTGAAAGATTTCTTCTAGCCGGACCCAAAGTTCACGTGCCGTAGCACCTGTTTTCATGATAGTGCATAACAGGTCTTTGGAGATGGTGACGTAGATCCATTGTTTGACGATGGCATCAAGACGATACCAGATTGAGTCTGTAACATCGGTGGGACGAGGGACAAATTCGTCAATATGATCGAGCACGTTGTATGCACATGCATGAATGTAGAATAGTTCCATCCACATGAAATATTGACAGTCTTCTTGATCAAGAATTACAGGGATAAAATTCTTGATGTTGTTAATGGCGAATGCCGGATGAAAAGAAGATACTGAACGTTGAGAGGGGTTGTCAAGTGTGTCAGTGGATGAACCGGAATTTGTGGGGGAAGACATTGTTGAAGGGAAAATTCTGGCCGAGAAATTTCTGGTTTGGCCGAGAAATATTCTGCTGGTTTGGCTGAGAAAAGAGTGAGATGAAGAAGAAGAGTAGGGTTTAGGTTTTAGGCTCTTGATACCATGAAAGATAGAATAATTTTTCCTTAGGGATTCCTTTCATTATTCACAATATATATAGTTGTACAAGGTTGATTCCTAATATGGTACGAATCCTAACTTACCTTACAAAGGTTGATTCCTAATACAATTAGAATCCCAAGTTACCTTAAATATACATCTATCATAATTACAAAATATTCGGAGAATATTCGCTAATAATATGGTAACATTTTGCATGTATTGAATGCTTACACCATACCAGTAAATGCATGCATGTTTTTGTATATAGATTTTTACAATAGTATTTAACTTATTAACCATTGTAATATCCCAATTACTTAAGTTATAACTATGGTTGTAGATTTATTGCATGCCATTATCTAGGAATTAGGCCTTCTAAGGGATTTGAAGACCCATTCTTTATTGAAGAGTTCCATCGAAATCAGGGTAATCTCGTAACCCTAATAGTTGATGTTTTTGGGTAGAACAGCAATAGGAAAATCCTTTAGATCTTAGTGTATTTCCACATTTCGAGTCTGAAATAATGAGAATATGTACAGAGGTTATGGAAATTGACGTGTCATAGATTAACCTTTGAATTTCGATTGTCGAACCATATTATATTTCATGTAGTCTATTTGAGATGAGCAAAGCGACGTCAAGTATCAAAGTAAATGATAACCCTACTCATTACCATGTTTTCCATAACTACCATGTTTCAAGAAAAGTAAAGCATGTTTTGAGACAATTGATAAGTTAGACGAGTTTGAAGGATTTCTTATCGTGAGATTTGTGTAATACATAAGATGGACAAGTTTATAATATAATTGTACTTTATGTATTTGATGAAATGTCTATCGTCTGCTTTGATATACTCGTGATGGCGTTCTTATTAACTTCAAAATTAGTAAGAAGACTCTACCTCAATGTGTATGTTTTGAGTTCTAAAGATTTTATTTGATTTATGATATGTGCATGTCACAAATATGTACCTAAGTTCTTCGCTTCTTAAACTGTCTTAAACGTTTAATTTGAACATGTTTTATTAATTTATTATTCTGATTCTTTACGGTATAACTCTGAAAATGAAAGACAAAATTATTTTAGCCAGGTCCATATGGGAGATCTTTACCATATAGTAAAACCCTGCTCTTTTGATATGAACATTTATCTTTCTTTTTTTTTTATATTCCTCATTAAATCACAAGAAAGTACTATGCTCTGATATAACATGGACTTTGCCTAGTTATCAAAAAAAGCATAGCTAAAAGAGCTGAAAAGAAAAAAGTCATCTTATTCTCTGACTTTACCTTAATAAACGAAGAGCTTATTTTTTGCAAAAAAGAGAAAATGCCCTTATGATGAGCTAACTTTGTTAGTATTAAAATTTTAATGATGACAACTTTAATTGTGTAGAAAATAATTATGTTGGTGGAAAGATCCAAAGCAATTGGAAAGAGATTATTCTGAGTTAGTCAAGATCTCATTCGCAAGAAAAGAGATTATTCTGCAAGCTTTTCAAAAAGGAAAACCAGAGAAATAAAGGGAGAATTCAGTTCAAGAAGGAAATGAGAATATTCAACATTTAAGAAGATCTTTTGACAAAGGAAAGAAGATATTTCTCCATATACCAACGGCTAGCTATTTAAGGAGTCTAAGTAGCAAAGCCCTTCATTCAAGGAAGAACTATCAAAACAATTAATGAGGAGATTAATTACAAGTCAAATAAGCAGTCGCTATCTTGTAACACTATATACTTAATTGGAACAATCTCTCATGGTTTATGGTATCCAAAAACTTACTCCTTTGAATTAGATGGTTTTTCTGATGTTGATTTTGCAGGGGATAAACATGATCGTAAAAGTATCAGTGGTACTTGTCAACTACTTGGACAATCCCTAATCTCTTGGAATAGTAAAAAAAATAAGGAAGTGTGTCACTATCTACCACTGAAGCATAATACATTGCTATTGGGCAATGCTGTGCTCAACTATTATGGATGATTCATCAATTAAGTGATTATGATTTGCTATTTAAACTTGTCAAAATTTATTGTGATAATTCTAGTGCTATTTGCTTGACCAAAAATTTTGTGCATCACCCTAGGAAAAAAAAATATATAGATATTAAACATCATTTTATTAGAGATCACGTTTTAAGGAAGCTATTGAACTGCAATTTATATGAACTGAGAAACAACTTGCTGATATTTTTACCAAGTATTTTCTTGAAGAAAGATTTTGTATGCTTAGAGAATCTCTGGAATTATTGCATATCCCATGTAATCTCTAAAAATACTTTTCCCTCTTAAAAGTGTCTATGAGTTTTCTCGTTTATTTTTCTTCTTCATATAAGGTATATTGTGTGGGCACCTACTTTTCAATCGATTCCTCTCCCAAAGTTTCCAAAATTATTTATGTCACTTCTTTCATTAAACTATTTTTGGGATGTTAATTTCAAACAATGTTTTTCCTGGACCCAAGTCCAGTTGACCGTTGTTATGCTGCTGCTATGCAACTTGCTTGTTTGGATTTACTTTCGCTCTATGTAGTGCTTATGGTTATTTATCCCTATATGTGTGCTTTATACTTGATCTTGTGTTTCTTGTATATGTGTTGTTTTCCTGTTGCCTTTTTTTTTCTTTTTGTTAATGTCAAAGGGGGAGAATATATGAATAGGGGGAGCAATTTTCAATTTATCCATGAATAAAATAAAACAGGAAAGTCAATTACTTTGCTCTTAAATTATCATCATAAAAATGAAAGAAATTGTTAGTGTCAAAATTTTAATGATAACAACTTTAACTGTGTAGGAAATAATTATGTTGGTGGAAAGAACCAAAAGCAATTGGAAAGATAATATTCTGAGTTAGTCAAGATCTCATTCGCAAGGAAAGAGATTATTTTGCAATACTTTTCAAGAAGAAAAATTAGAGAAATAAATAGAGAATCCAGCTCAAGGAGAATATTTAGCATTTAAGAAAATCTTTTGACACAAGGAAAGAAGATATTTCTCCATATACCAACGGCTAGCTATTTAAGGAGTCAAGTATCATAGCCCTTCATTCGAGAAAGAAATATCAAGACAATTAATGAGGAGATTAATTACAAGTCAAATAAACAGCCGCTATCTTGGAAGAAAATAAATCAAGTACCATCAAGAAAATTGTCCCTTATACTAAGGGAAGACAAAATCACAATTCATTACTTAGCAATGAATTGGAATATCCTCGTGCCAATCAAGCAAGCTCCAACATGGAAACAAGTACCAAACTTCACAACGGTCTCAAGTCATGAAGATTTGAATACGAAGCAAACAAAGAAGGAGGATCAAATTTGCATTAAATGCTCTAACTTTATTCTTGGACAATAGGATTTTCATTACTCATTTTTCCAAGGATCAAATCTCTTGGGTTGCTATCAAGAGTCTAACGGCTATACGTTTCAACACTATAAAACAAGGCTCTACAGACGAAGCATTGTAATTCTGAGTGTTTTATAATGTAAACAAAAAAGTGAAAAGAGAAATAGTATAGTTGGTGAGACATTATATCAAAAGATTATGAGTGTTTGAGTGTAGACGTATGAACTCCATTTAAACAATCACTGTACCAAATTCACCTTTAAAAGAGCTGCAGAAAACACTCTTGCAACTCAAGGGTACTGGATTAGGATTCACATTGAACATGAACCAGTATAAAAATATATGGTGTCATTTACTTTCAGTTTTTATTTTCTGCATTATATCAGTTAACAATCGATTAGCACTTTGAGGTAGTCGACTAAGTAACAAAAAATTACAGTTCACCCCTTCTTGCACTTTCAAACTTGACTTGGCAGGAATTGAAACCACAATAAAAAAGAAGGCTAGGAGAAGTAACATACTTTCTTTTACTTCCGGATGCATGACTGAATTGTTTTTCTTTTTGAACCGAATTTCCACAGTTCTCGCTAACACCAAAGAGTTTTTGAATAAATTTAAAGATGACTAGCTTTTAGAGTGAATTTCTTGTCTAAATTAAAAGGTTTACTTAATTTATCATTTCACTTGAGTAGAAAACTTGTTAATCTTACGATAATTATTCCTTCTTATGGATATACGATATTATATGATATTGTACTGTACATTATGAAACCACATGTAACTAGGGGTGTCAATGGTTCGGTTCGGCCGGTTATTAAGAACAATTTATACCATACCATTTTTTCAGTTAATCTACAATATATAACCGAAACCAAACTTTTTGAAACCGTCCCAATCAAATCCATTTTTCTTCGGTTTCGGTTTCGGTTAGTTTTCGGTATTCCGTTTGGTTCGATATTTTTTTGATTTTTTTTTTCAAGAAAATAAAAACTACACTAATTATTCGGCATGGTTATAGATTTATATTAATTTTTTTATTTTACTAAAAAAACCTACAATTTGGCTTGGTACAATTCGGTTCGGTCGGTTCAATCGATTTTTAAAAAACCATTAGCATGACCATCCAAACAGAGTGTAAAAATTTTAACCTACTTTAAAAGAGTCCTTAAGATCATAACGAGACCTTAAAATGAGTTTTTTTAGAGGTCAGTTCCTTTTTTCGATCTAGTATATGATAATATCCGTGTTAGTCTTAAAAAATCATTTCTACGTGCTAGAAGTTAAATAAGTGTTCTTAACTTCTTCTTTTTTGGGATTTTAGAGTTTAAGAAGCTTTTCTTTTTGCTCGACTCTACAATTGGATTGGCCCTTTCTGAAAAGTAGGCAAAAATGAAAGCTTGCGTTATAGTGAATGAATTAAACATGTTATAATGGCCACAACCTCACTTAAATTGTGAAATATATGGTGGTTAACCCGAAGAAAAAGGGAAGAGTTCATAGCATTTAAGTATCTCTAAATTTAAAAAACTTACTGAAAAATAAGTAAATAAATTAAAACAGTTTAATCCAAAACAGGACAGAAAGAAAATGCTAATATTATAGCATGCTTGGGAGGAAAGGTCACATTCAGTTAACATTCCACCATTTAAATTTTCTTGTACTTACTAGTAGGAGTATTATTTTTCTTTCTTCTTCTGTCTAACATAATGTGAAAGGAAGTGACCATACAAGACGTACATACAAAAATTATAAACGAATCAAATGCAGTCAAAATCTTTTCCCTATCCCACTAATGGCGCGTGGACACACATCTAGAAACCACTCACTTTCCCCTCAATTTTGGGAGTGTTCGAACAAGATTATTAAAATAATAATTGTAATAAGAAATTTAATTATTACTTCCATTTATTTATTAAAGTAATAAATAAGTCAATAATTACTTTACTAGTGTACTTTTCAGTGCTTCGCACGGTTATTAAAATTACTAGTAAATTTACAAAGTAATTTTGTTTTATTATAATTTGAGAAGTTAAACGGATTTGAAAGAAATAATCCCCTTGATTATTTTCATTAATTGAAATATATTTATACAAGTTACAAAATAGGAGAATCATATTCTTATTCTATTCCTAAAACTTTATTCTACCATAATTCTAAATATACAATTATGATAGGTGTATCATCCTAATTTAGGTAACAAATACATTACAATATACATCAAATATATGTACCATATATACAAGATTACATTATGTAATCTGCCCGTGATTTGTTGGGCTTCCGTGACAGCCAAATTTCATCGCTACCGTGGATCGGTCACTGGGCTACTGCTTTGCTCCATTTGCCCGTGATATACACTTCTGTATATCGGGTGTATATCACGGGTATATTGATATGTTTAACACACACACTCAGTCATAGCGGGCGGTCTTCAAACGTTGAGACTGTCCCTAAAATCTTTAAAAAGGACCGCGGGTATACCCTTCGTAAAGATGTCTGCAACTTGATAACGAGACGGGACATGGCAGACGCGAATATGACCCTTAGCAACCTTTTCACGAACAAAGTGAATGTCCATTTCGATATGCTTAGTGCGTTGGTGCTGAACCGGGTTACCTGAAAGGTAGATGGCACTAATGTTATCGCAATATACCAAGGTTGCCTTCTGAATTGGACAATGAAGCTCCAACAGCAAATTACGTAGCCAACATGATTCGGAGACCACATTTGCTACCCCTCGATATTCGGCCTCTGCACTTGAGCGTGATAGAGTTGCCTGACGCTTCGCCGACTAGGAGACCAAGTTGTTGCCAAGGAACATACAGTAGCCAGACGTCGAACGTCTGGTGTCGGGACATCCACCCCAATCAGCAGTTGTGTATGAGACAAGTGTGGATGTAGATGAAGGATACAAATGCAAACCATAGTCCAGTATCCCCTGAATATACCGAATGATGCGTTTAATTGTATTCATATGCTTAACTCTGAGATCATGCATGAATAAACACACCTGCTGAACAACATACGTAATATCCGGTCTGGTAAAGGTCAGATACTGAAGGGCCCCTACAAGACTGCGATAGTGGGTCGGGTCCTCGTATGGTGTGCCGGCCTCTTTGGGCTTTGTATCAACTGGAGTGGAAGTGGACTTACAGGATGACATCCCAGCCCTCTCGATGATCTCAGCCGCATACTTTCTTTGAGACAAAAACAAACCATCTGAATGACGTTTGACGGCAATCCCCAAAAAGTAACTCAGGGGTCCTAAGTCTTTTATAGCAAACTCAGAGCTAAGCATGGCCATGATAGACTAGCTTAAGGCATCGTTAGAGGCAGTCAAAATGATATCATCCACGTACAATAAAATGTAGGCCAAGAACAAACCACGATGGTAGATGAACAAGGAATTATCTAACCTGCTGTGAGTGAACCCAATAGTCGAAACAAAGTCAGCAAATCTCGTATACCAGGCCCGTGGAGACTGCTTAAGCCCATATAAGGACTTCTTTAATAAACAGACATGATGAGGACGTTTGGGATCCCTGAATCCCAACGGCTGATGCATATAGACTGTTTCCTTGAGATCCCCATGTAGGAAAGCATTCTTGACATCCAACTGGTGTATAGGCCATGCCTTTGAAAGAGCCAAGCTAAGCACAGTGCGAATGGTAGCCGGTTTGACCACCGGACTAAATGTCTCACCACAATCTATCCCAACCTGCCGAGTCTTACCATCACCCACAAGACGCGCCTTATGTCGAGCAAATGACCTGTCTGAATTCTCCTTATGAGCAAAAATCCACATAGACCTAATAACATTAATACCAGATGGACGGGGCACCAACTCCTACGTCTTATTATCAATAAGAGCATTATATTCATCGGTCATAGCAATTTTCCAATTCGGGTCGTTTAAGGCGGACACAGGATTACGGGGCAAGGGGAATTTAGAGACATTAGAATATAAATTAAGATGTCTCGTAGGTGTAAAAATACCCCGCTGACTACGAGTGATCGGTCTATGACTCGAGAAAGAATTTAGTGAATTTTGGGAATTTATTGGGCTCGGGACGGGTGACCAAGCGAGCGATGGGCTCTTGGCCCAAATCGGAATCTAGAAATTTGGCGGACCCGGACTCGAGTGGGCTGGGTGGCCCAATTCTTTGGAACTGTTCCAGCGACTAAAACTGGACTCGAAACAGTGGGGCCAACATGCAGTGGGCCCGCTGGAGAATATTGGGTGAGTGATATGTCCGAAAAATGGTGAGTAATATACGGGGATATACCATCATCCAAAAAATTATACGAACTAGGCTTGAGAGTCTGAACTTTCGTAAATGGAAATTGGGTTTCATCGAAAATCATATGGCGATTAATTATGATTTTCTTGGAGGATAAATCAAAGCATTTGTAACCCCGATGATTAGACGGATAACCCAAAAACACATACGGAGTAGACCGGGCCTGAAGTTTGTTAATTGTGGTGGATGGAAATAACGGATAACACAAGCACCCAAAAACCCGAAGATGAGAATAAAAAGGGTTCTTATTATATAGGATTTGGAGGGGGGAAGAATATGTCAGACCTTTGGACGGAATTATGTTAAGGAGATATGTTGCCATTTGGAGAGCATGATGCCAAAAATATGAGGGTACGGAAGCATGGAGTAAGAGGGTGTGGACAATGTTATTTATGAAATGAATTTTGTGTTCGACATTCCCATTTTGAGAAGATGTATGAGGGCACAAAAAATGAAAATTGATCTCATTATTATCACAAAACTCCCGAAACACCCTATTGTCATACTCTTTTCCATTATTACACTGAATATTTTTTATTTCTCTTTCGAATTGTATTCTAATGAATGCTCTAAATTTTATGAAGACAAAAAACACTTGAGATTTATTGGCAATTGGAAACGTCCACAAAAATTTAGAATAATCATCCAAAAAAAAGAACATAATATCGATGACCTAACGAACTTAGAACAGGAGACGTCCATAGGTCGCTATGAATAATATCAAATGACATTGAAGTATGAGAATTTGAGTCCACAAATGGCAACTTAACAATTTTTCCTAACGAACAAGATTGACAAATTTGGGTACGACTCGTACCCTTACAAGAAATAAAGCTATTTTTATCTAAAACTGATAAAATAGAAGATCCCGGATGACCAATGCGAGCATGCCACAAGGAAGGAGAAATGGCTGCAAAAGCTGAAGGCAAGGCTTGACTCGATGGACTGAAATCGGGTGTGATAGGATACAGATCTCCCCTACTATCACACCTCATGAGAGGACTCCCCGTCTTGAAATCCTTCACAAAAAAACCAAAAGGATCAAATTCAACAGAAACAGAATTGTCAGTAGTGAACTTGCAGACAAACACTAAGTTTTTAATCAATTTGGGAGCATGTAAAGTATTTTTCAAGATAATGGGTGGATTGGGGGGAGACAACGTTTTATGACCATAACCCTTAATTGGAATAAAGTTACCATTTTCGATAATTATACCATGAGGGTTGCTCAAATTGGAATAAGACGAGAGAGTACCTTGATCAGAGGTCATGTGTGTCGTTGCGCCGGTGTCTATGTACCAATTTGGATTCGGTTGCGTCAACCCAAGTGTGTGCATTGCGACCTCAATGTCGGTAGGAGTGGGGCCTGCTGCGTGGTGGGCATGCGGAGGCCGGGGCCCAAGAATCCCAAAACTGGGTTATTGGTCGTAGCTGCTGGAGATTGAGTTGCTAGGCCACTGGCCAGTGGGCCGCCACTGCTGATTATTGGGCCTAAAATGCTGACCAGCCCACTGGCTGTTGGACGCTGCTGGAGCATAAGGGCTGCTGGCCCACGGCCCACTGCCCCATCCCCACTGTCTTGGGCCCCACTGCTGGGACCAGTAGGGTGGTGTGCCATTGTTCACTGGACGGGGCCCACTGCCTGCTTGCTGACCACCGGAACCGCCGTGTTTGCCCCTGCGGTTTTTGTTATTATTCTTGCGATTATTTTTGCCGCCACCATGGGTACGGTTTTGGCCTGAATTATCAACAAAACCCGAAGAATTTGTGGAGGACGTCATTAGGACGACGGGGCTTGCTCTGGTAGTCGCCTTTTTCGCCAAATCGGCTTCTTCCAAAGTAAGCATGGAACGGACTTGATAAAAAGCGGGAAGTGGGTTACTTTGACGAAGGAGAGTCCCAACGCCGTTATAGGCCTCAGAAAGACCGGCAACCAGTTGTAGAACCAGACGATTATTTGTTACAGGTGCGCCAACATTACGGAGTTGATCTGCCAACTCCTTGAGTTTCTTGCAATATGCAGAGACGTTTGGAAATTCTTCCATGCGAACTAGAGAGAATTCCTGCTCGTGTGTGATGACACGTGAATGCTGGTTATCTTGGAATATGTCACGCAATCTATTCCAGACAGCCATAACCGTGGTATCCGGCTCAATAATCGTCTGTAAAAGGTCAACCGAAATAGTAGAATAGATCCACTAGAGAACGGTAGCATCAAGAGTAATCCATAATTGAGGATCCTCCGCGGAAAGAGGTGTAGCGGGAGGAATTATGTAATGGATAACTTGATGGGAGATAGCGTGAATTTTAAACAATTCTGCCCACGTCGCATATTTGACATTTTCCATCTCAAGCACAATAGGGATACTGTTCTTGACGTTAGAAACCATGAGGGCAGGATGATAATTGTTCTTAGACATATTGAAAGAACAAAGGAGGAGGGGAAATTTAAGAGAGATTTTGGAGAGCGGAAGAAGATAATTTGGGAGAGAAACCCAAGGGGGGGGGGTTTCGGCCAAGAGGTACAAAGTTTTGGGAGAGAAAACTTTGTTAGACCTAGTCTCTTGATACCATGAAAGAAATAACCCCCTTGATTATTTTCATTAATTGAAAGGTATTTATACAAGTTACAAAATAGGAGAATCCTATTTCTATTCTATTCCTAAAACCTTATTCTACCATAATTCTAACTATACAATTATGGTAGGTGTATCATCCTAATTTAGGTAACAAATACATTACAATATACATCAAATATATGTACCATATGTACAAGATTGTAACATTATGTAATCTGCCCGTGATTTGTTGGGCTTCCGTGACAGCCAGCCCACTGGCTACCGTGACTGGCTGGGCTGGGCTACTGTTTTGCTCCATTTGCCCGTGATATACACTTTTGTATATCGGGTGTATATCACGGGTATATTGCTATGTTTAACAGGATTCTCATATACTTTTGAAGTATATTTTTAAAATTTTAAGCTACTAAGAATGTATATTTTAATTTCCATGCATATCTAAATATGTAAATTTAATTAACAGGAATATATATAAACGAAGTAAGAACTTACCTGGTATTTCTCTCAAGTCAATGAATGTCGGATATATGTCTTGCGTACACTTTCACATTTAATCATGGTTAAGTGATATGAATTTCACTTTGAATTGTTAATTCTTAAAATTAATAATTTAATTAGGTGTAAATACCAGGTAAATATTTACCTATTAATAATCATATTTGCATGATAATTTAACGTGTTAACTATTGCGATCCCTGTACAGTGAGAAGAGAATTCTCAAAAGTTGAGGTTATATCATTTATTTTAACTAAAAATGGGGGTACATATGCATATGATCCTCCACGTCAATCTTTCGTTTTTCTATCATCTCCTATTTCTTTAATTTTATTTTTAATATTCATATATTTGTCTTTAGGCACTAACAATTTTCATCCAAAAAATCTGTGAAACACAAAAGAACAACATTAATTTAATATAGCAATATTGAAATAAAGGCAAAATTGTCCCATTTTGAATAGTTAAAAGGTAAAATTAATACAATTTCTCTTGTTTTGGGACAATAGTCAATAAAAGGGATATTTTTGAGCTATTGACAGTTAAAGGGAGTTTTTTAATAAAAAACATAACGGCAAATAAGTGGAAAATAAATTTAACCTATTTCAAATCATTGGAGGATATTTTTAAAGCTTTTCCCTTCAAAAGCATACAATATGAGAAAGAGAAAGGCGACAGTTTCTCAACATAAGTGGATGGGTGTAATCCACTCGCATTTGGGTAGCTTAGGCTTGAAATTCAACACTTCTTTTACCCTTTCTTGTTTCCATGTGCATATTTCCTTGGGATGAAGTGAAAATTGCAGCAACAATCCATGGTGGTAGGACTGTCCAACGGGGCGGGGCGGGGCGGGACGGGACGGGACGGGGTGGGTCCCGGCAGAACGGAACCCGGCGGGACCAAGAAGGGTCAGGACTCGGGTTCCGGCGGGCCGGGATAGGCGGGAGGGGAGAGATCCCTATAGGGTTTTGGTGGGTACAAAGCACATAAGTAAGGCCCAACGGAAGTTTAAAATTTTGTTTCTTACTTACCCCAACAACATTTCTAGTATGGTTATACAACAATTAAACTTGTAACATAAAGCATAAACTTACAAGTTTGAATATCTGGAATCTTTTTCTACTATAAGGTGCACATGTGGTTGCCCTTCCGATTGCAAGCTCCAAGCTTCAATGTATTTCTCCTTCGGAAAGCTAGAAAATCCGGCAGAGGTTCGAGAGAGTATTTGATTCTAAGTCTCTAAGACGTAGAATGATTTTCAGAAAATTAGTGTGTTGATAATGAAAGGGAATGCCTCTATTTATAGTTGAAAATTAGGTCAAAATCGGATTAGGATTTGACCTTGGGCCTGGCCCAAAATCGATGCAGAAGCGCCGCGGCCCTAGGGTATGGGCGTCGCGGCGCTCGACGTGCTCCTACACTGCGCCGCGGCCCTAGGGTATGGGCGTCGCGGCGCTCGACGTGCACCTGCACTATCTTGATTTATTTTCCGTGCATTCTTAATTAAATCCAAAATCTAATTTTGACTTAATTAAAATAATCATTATTCATTTAAATATCTCGATTCTAAATCGAACATTTAATTACTCCCTCAATATATCCTTAGATCAAAACGGACAATCGACATAGTGTGACCCTACATGCCTTCTCATATCGACATTAATCAAATTAAGGTCTACGCGGAACTCCTACACGTCGCTGGAAGACGAATTCAATATGTGAAGTACGTTTACGCGAATCCAGTAAACTTAATATTTATGTGGTAAGATAAAATCCTTTCATTCACGACACACCCGATCAAGCTTAGAATTTGTCAAGTGTCTATCCAAATGGCTTAATCATTGTATCTCATCTATATAGTTGACAACTATATCATATTCTAAATACGTCTATTGCGTTGGCCAATGACTTAGTCAACTTAATATCACTGAGAATCCAAGTGTTCTCCCGAATATACATTCGAGGAATGAATCCTAATCTTGACTCAGCTACCACCTTTAATCCACATCGTAATGTACCCAATACAAGCCGTATCTCAACCTATAAGGCATTTGAGCTTAGGACGGGATCAAAGTACATTACTTTGTAGACAAGACGCATATTGGCCTCAAGTCTAAGGACTTCTATCTCCCACACGCTGATCATACTTTAGACAAGTATAACAAATAACATATCAGCTGGGTATACCAATACTTCCAAAGTATTCATGTGTCCATCATGAGTAGCCATTACTCATAGCAAGTGAGACATACTACATCCTCCAAGGATGTGATGCAGACCATATGCCGACTTATTACATATCATCGATATCCCATTCTCGATAGTCATTAGTCAAGGCTATTTTAAGAGTTACGCTATATCATGAATATCTCACTCTATTAATGACAACATAGGCTCAAGAGATGCACATTAATGAATAATTGAAATTGGAAAGAATGAAATTTCATTACTATTTTCTGCATATTAACTATCGAAGTATGTTCCACTTTGGACTTGGTCATGCAAGGGATCCCCCTAGAAAACATAAGAAAGTCTATTCGCTACCTCTGAACGGAAGGGCCCTCGTTATGTAGTTTTTTTCGCTGAATAAATGAGAGAGAGTGGGAGGGCGGGTCTCTTCTCATTGGGCCCAATTACAAACAATCAAATAATAATTCAATAATTGCAAATGCCAAAATATTAATCTCCATTTATAATAATATGAATGTGTATAAAGTACATTTGTCCTAATACAGATTGTCTCTAGGACATAAATATACTTTCAATCTCCCACTTGGCCTAGAGACAATCTCCAATATATCTAATTCCCAGATTCTCAAAATGACCATTATGTTTGACTAAGCTTAATGGTTTAGTGAATGAGTCAGCTAGATTATCGTCTGTGGGAACATAGTCTAATATAATCTCTTTAGTCTCCACCATCTCCCTGAGTATGTGGTACTTCCTTGGTACATGATTGTTTCTGTTGGTTGATCTTGGTTCCTTAGCTTGCGCAATCGCACCAGTGTTGTCACAATAAATCATTATTGGACAAGTGGCACTTGGAACAACCCCTAGTTCCTTCAGGAACTCAGATATCGCGACAACTTCTTTACCAGCTTCCGATCCAGCAATGTACTCAGCTTTTGTTGTCGAATCAGCAGTTGTAACTTGTTTGTAACTTTTCCAGCTTACTGCTCCACCATTGAAAATAAATGTGTATCCTGATTGAGATTTGTAGTCATCAATATTTGTCTGAAAGCTAGCATCAGTGTACCCAGTAGCACCTAGCTTTTCTTCCCCGCCATAGACCAAAAAGTAATATTTAGTTCGTCTAAGATACTTAAAAATACTTTTGAATGCCTTCTAGTGTTCTTCCCCAGGATTCTGCTGGAACTTGCAAGTCATACTAAGTGCAAAGGCCACATCTGGCCTAGTACAGGTCATGGCATACATGATCGATCCTATAGTCGAAGCATATGGTATCCTTTTCATGCGTTCAAGTTCGATAGAATTAGAAGGACTATCCTTCTTAGATAACTTGATGCCTTGTCCCATAGGTAGACCGCCTTTCTTGGAGTTTTCTATAGAAAAACGTCTAAGCACTTTGTCTATGTAGACTGACTGTGACAGCCCCAAAAATCTGTTAGGTCTATATCTATAGATCCTAATTCCCAGAATGTAGCAAGCTTCACCTAAATCCTTCATCATGAAGGTACTGAACAACCACTATTTGACTCACTGCAGGAGAGTCTTATTGTCTCACATTATTAATATGTCATCTACATATATGATAATAAAGGCAATACTCTCATTCTTGCATTTACTATAAACATATGGATCCTCTTTGCTTCTGACAAAATCAAATGACTTGATAGCCTTGTCAAAGAAAACGTTCCAACTCCTCGAGGCTTGCTTAAGCCCATAAATGAACTTTTGTAGCTTGCATACAACATTTGGTTTGGACTCAATTAAAAAACCCTCAGGTTGTTTCATATACACCTCCTCAGCTAGATTACCATTGAGGAAAGCAGTCTTGACGTCCATCTGCCAAATATCATAGTCATAATATGCAGCTACTGCAAGCAAAATCCAAATGGACTTAATCTTAGCAACATATGAAAAGATAATCGACCTCAGGCCGTTGATTATAACCTTTAGCCACCAGTCTTGCTTTATAAGTTTGTACCTTGCCATATGCATCAATCTTCTTCTTGAAGACCCATTTGCATTCTATGGGTCTAACCCTTGTTGGCAAATCAACCAAGTTCCAAACATGATTTATGTACATCGAGTCCATCTCAAATATCATAGCTTTTTGCCATCTCTGCGAATCAATGTCTAACATAGCTTCGATGTAGGTTGTAGGTTCATCGTCATCGGGAATATCTATCTCATTGTGTGTTTCAACAAGGAGATTAAGTCTTTCAGGCGGACGATGAGTCCTAGTGGTCCTATGGAGTTGAGTATTCTGTGTTTCAGTATTTGTTACATTCTGATTGTGAGAAGGTCTTTGTGTGTTGGACAATCCATCACCTTGAGGGCTTTCAGGAATGTCAGTTTCATGTATTTCCTGAATGGAATGATGTACAACCATTGTATCATCTTCCATTGGTTGTGTATGAGAGCCTTGCATTTCTGCACTATCTCTCACAACACTCCCACTGGCTGAAGGGCGTACTCTAAGTACCCAATCTTCACCAGATACTCCTACTAATTCCTTGTTTAGGTCATTCGACAAGGGTTCATTTTCTGTGTTATCTTGTGGTTCTTGAATTTCTTCAAGTTCTATCTCTGTGCATCTATGTTCCTTGTAGACATATTCTTCTTCAAGGAAAGTTGTGTTCCTGAAAATAATGACCTTATGTTCTCCAGGAAGATAGAAGTAGTATACCTTAGTTTCCTTTAGATACCCCACGAAGTAACATTTCTCACTTTTAGATTCCAACTTGTTAGTAAGCATCTTCTTAACATATGCAGGGCATCCCCAAGGTCTCATATGTTTAAGAGATGGCTTCTTGCCACACCATATCTCATAGGGTGTCTTTTCTACTGACTTGGAAGGAACCCTGTTCAGAATATATATAGAGGTTTGTATAGCATGTCCCCAAAGGTATGTCGGTAGAGTTGAGGAGCTCATCATGGATCGAACCATATCCAATAAGGTTCGGTTTCTCCTTTCGGCAACACCATTCATCTGTGGCATTCCTGGAGGTGTCCATTCTGATTGGACTCCATGTAGCTTAAAGTAATCTAGAAAATCCTTGCTCAAGTACTCACCTCCTCAATCTGATCGAAGGGTCTTGATACTTGTTGCAAGTTGCTTCTCTACTTCCCACTTGTACTCCTTGAACTTCTCAAAAGCCTCGAATTTGTGTCTCATAAGATACACATACCCATACCTTGTGAAGTCGTCAGTAAAAGTGATGAAGTATGGGAAGCCTTCTTTAGCTTGAGTCGAGAATGGCCCACATACATCAGTATGGACCAACTCAAACACCTCCTTGGCTCACATACCTTTCCCAAAAAGTGGTTTATTGGTCATCTTTCCTCTCAAACAAAATTCACAGTTACCATAAGACTCCAAGTTAAATGGTTCGAGGTAGTCTAACTTCCTCAATCTTGCTATCCTTGATTCGTTGATATGACCAAGTCTACAGTGCCATAAGTAGGTAGAGTTTCTATTACTTATCTTGGATCATTTATTTTGTACATTGAATATCTCTCGACTACAGTTCAGTGTATATAATCCATCC
Source organism: Anisodus acutangulus (assembly GCA_029783415.1). NCBI lineage: Eukaryota > Viridiplantae > Streptophyta > Magnoliopsida > Solanales > Solanaceae > Anisodus > Anisodus acutangulus. The sequence goes on from CM056498.1 coordinate 39,683,268, forward strand.
ACAAGAGAAGCAGTTCCATAGATAACATTATCAAAAGACAGTACGTGACTGTCATTATAAATATACGAAGAAAATCCCTCCATGTCCAACACTGGGATAGAATTAATATTCCTCGTTAACGAGGGTACATAAAAGCAATCATTCTACACTAAACAGTAGCCGGAAGGTAAATTTAATCTATAAGTCCCTACACGCTCAACATCCACTCGTGCTCCATTTCCAACGCGTAGGTCTACCTCTCTCAGTCCAACCTTCCTGTTATTAGTTAGCCCCTGCACATTTGTACAAATGTGTGAGCCACAAGCGGTATCCAATACCCAGAAATGAGAGTTATTTATAAACATATTTATTTCAACGACGTACATACTTTGTCCACCAAAGGCAGGAGCACCTGGTGTTTTTCCTCCTCCCGGTGCCGTGCAGTCCTTTTTCCAATGCCTCTTCCTATGGCAGTTGAGGCATTCATCCTTAGCCGCGCTCGCCTTCTTCTTCACACCTCCCTTGGGCTTTATAGCTGAGGGCACAACGATTGCTTTACCTTTCTTCTTCTGTCATTCCTTGCCTTTCGACTTGGGTCGGCTAGAAGAGCTCACCATGATCACATCTTTTCCTTTGAAAGTGGAGGACTCAAAGGTCTTGAGCATGTTGTGCAGCTCTGGCAGAGTCGCCTTCGTTCCATTCGTGTTGAAATTCACTATGAAGTTCTCAAAGGAACAAGGGGGAGAGTTTAGGATGAGTGTGGTAGCGACATTCTTTTCAAGCTTCGTTCCAATTGAAGCAAGCGTCTCTATCAGACCTATCATCTTCAACACTAGTTGTGTGACATGGCCCCCTTTATTGAGCTTACACTTGAAGAGTTCTATTAGCAACTCATATTGCATGGTCTGGGATTAAGAGTCATAGAGACTCTTCAAGTGTTCGAGCATCTCATTGGGCCCCATGTTCTCATGTTGTCTCTGAAGTTCCATAGACATGGAAGACAACATTACGCATTACGCCGAAGTGGCATCATCTAGATGTTTCTGGTAAGCATCTTTATCAAAAGAGGCATATTCGTCAGAATCTGTCGCAGGGACTATTGAAAACACCGTGTCCAACACGTATTCTATTTTCTCTTGTCTCAGTACTATTCGATTCCTTAGCCAGTCAAGGTAGTTCGGTCCAGTAAGTTTATTCATCTCAATCAACATTTTCAACGATAAGCTCGACATCTTTAATAATCTGAAGAATTAGATAAACTGAAAATCAAACTCAAAATCTATTTCCTATTATACACATGCATTTAGAATAATCAATAAGGCCTTTTGTTTAATTAGCTCCCACTATTTTAACATATTTCTACGACCCCATGGTAGAATACAGACCTATATTAATAAAGGTCATAATGGGCCAAGATCCAAGCCTATGTTATCTCCGCATTTGCTTTGGCTGATAACTTCAACAACATATCTTGGTAGGTTCTAAACCAATTGCAAAACTTATTCGCAACTCTTGGTTGATCAAATATTACATTTAATCTTGCGTCCTTAGATTAGTTCGATACTTTGGCGTCAAGATTTGTCTAAGCAAGTCAACCCCATTACACGACTGTGTTTATGTATCTAAGCAAATTTGGCCTTTGTGAGCAAACACTTTGGTGTAAATAACCAAAAAAGTTTATCATTTATCTTTACATTAAAAACACATCTATGAAAAAGTCTGGGTACTCGTAGACTTAGAACAAATATTTTGGCATAAATACCCGTATCGCCGAAAAGAATTTTGCATTCTAACAATTATAATGGATGACGCGTTTTAATATAGACTTGTATTCAAAGTTTTGGGAAATATTTTAATTCGGGGTTTTAACCAAGATCAACTCTTTTATGCCATATCCAATATGACATCTTAATATCATGCAAAACTAATAACACATATAGTTTGGGAACCGTCAACCCAATATGCATGATATAAGATGGTTTAATCAAACACTGAGCACCGCCTGCCCAGACAGTTATAGCGGACACTATTCTAGAAATGTAAATGACAAACATTTTGACATTTAGCACATAAACAGTATACTTATCAAATAATATAATGTATAATAATAATCTTGGGTTAAACATTCTGAACTCTGATTTTTTTTTGTTTCTGGACAGGTGGGGCCGCGTCGCTAATCATTAGAGTCGCAGCGCCACTGAGGCAGTAGCCTTTCGGTTTCTGAAAAAATGCAAGGGCAGAAATATTTCTGCTTCTGCAATTGTATTAGCGCCGCGGCGCTGCAGAGGCAGAAACATTTCTGCTTCTGTAAATGGATTAGCGTCGCGGCGCTCCACCATAGAGCCGTGGTGCCTCCCTGAAACCCTAGCAAGCGTCGCGGCGCCCTACCATAGGACCGCGACGTCGATGTCCTGACAAACGTTTCTGTGTTGATTTTTAAAAAATCATTCAACCCCTAAATCCAATTTAGGGATCAATTCACATGTCCTTTATCATCACCCACCATTATCAATAACGCACATATCGACCATCATCCGTTCTTACTCGTTCTTAGCCGTGCACCGTGCAATGAGCCGGACAACGCACTTTGGCTTAGTTCGAGTTAGAGTGGAATGACTTCCTCGAGTTAGCGTAGGAGATAATTTAGGGTGATATCAAAAGGTCAACATTTGTTCATGACATGTAGGATTTCAAAAAACCTCGTTTTAATCTAATTTTATGTTTAACTCATATTATTATTATATTCAATTGTTATATAACTATTGAACCAGCCTAGGCTCTGATACCACTGTAGGGTTTGTTGGGTACAAAACACATAAGTAAGGCACAACAGAAGTTTAAAATTGTGTTTCTTACTTACCCCATCAACTTTTCTGGTATGGTTATACAAAAATTAAACTTGTAACATAAAGCATAAACTTACAAGTTTGTATAGCTGGAATCTTTTTCTACTATAAGGTGCACATGCGGTTGCCCTTCCGATTGCAAGCTCCAAGCTTCAAAGTATTTCTCCTTCGGAAAGCTAGGAAATCCGGCAGAGGTTCGAGAGAGTATTTGATTCTAAGTCTCTAAGGCTTAGAATGATTTTCAGAAAAGTAGGTCAAAACCAGATTAGGGTTTGACCTTGGGCCTGACCCAAAATCGATGCAGAGGCGCCGCGACCCTAGGGTATGGGCGCCGCGGCGCTCGACGTGCTCCTACACTGCGCCGCGGCCCTAGGGTATGAGCGTCGTGGCGCTCGACGTGCACCTGCACTGTCTCAATTTATTTTTAGTGCATTCTTAATTAAATCAGAAAACTAATTTTGACTTAATTAAAATAATCATTATTCATTTAAATATCTCGATTCTAAATTGAATATTTAATTACTCCCTCAATACATCCTTAGATCAAAATGGACAATCGACATAGTGTGACCCTACATGCCTTCTCATATCGATATTAATCAAATTAAGGTCTACGCGGAACTCCTAGACGGCGCCGGAAGACTAACTCAATATATGAAGTACGTTTACGTGAATCCAGTAAACTTAACCTTTATATGGTAAGATAAAATCCTTTCATTCACGACACACCCGATCAAGCTTAGGATTTGTCAACTATCTATCCAAATGGCTTAATCATTGTATCTCATCTATATTAGTTGATAACTAGATCATATTCTAAATACGTCTATTGCGCTGGCCAACGACTTAGTCAACTTAATATCACTGAGAATTCGAGTGTTCTCCCGAATATACATTCGAGGAATGAATCCTAATCTTGGCTTAACTACCACCTTTAATCCACATCGTAATGTACCCAATACAAGCCGTATCTCAACCTATAAGGTATTTGAGCTTAGGACGGGATCAAAGTACATTACTTTGTAGACAAGGCGCGTATTAACCTCAAGTCTAAGGACTTCTATCTCCCACACGCTGATCATACTTTAGACAAGTATAACAAATAACATATCAGCTGGGTATACCAATACTTCCAAAGTATTCATGTGTCCATCATGAGTAGACATTACTCATAGCAGGTGAGACATACTACATCCTCCAAGGATGTGATGCAGACCACATGTCGACTTATCACATATCATCGATATCCCATTCTCGATGATCATCAGTCGAGGCAATTTTAAGAGTTACGCCCTATCATGAATATCTCACTCTATTATTGACAACATAAGCTCAAGGGATGCACATTAATGAATAATTATAAATAATCAAATAATAATTCAATAATTGCAAATGTCAAAATATTAATCTCCATTAATAATAATATGAATGTGTATAAAGTACATTTTTCCTAATACAGATTGTCTCTAGGACATAAATATACTTTCAGTCCCGTCCCGTCCCGTCCCGTCCCACATCCCGCCGGAATGGGGTCGGGTTAGGACGGGTCGGGATTAGTTTTTTGCCACTTAATTTTAAAAAAATAATATATACAAACACTTCAATAATTGAACAAGATAGAGTAATAAAAATATCTCAAGGCTGTTTTTGTGCCTTTTTTTTATATATAATACAAATATGATTTTTTTTTGTAATACAATTTCCAAAATTGCAACTTTGTGGTGTTGTTCAAAAGTTGCAAATCACATAGTAAAATTGCAATTAAAAAAATTACATATTCAACCATACTTTTTCGAATTTCCTCACAATGTCTTAAGGATCTTCTGTTGGAATTGAAATTTGTTTGTCAAAATCTTCAACGTCGCTTCTTGCTCCCTCGAACAAGATTTCATTATAGTTGTAGTCTTCTTCTTCATTGGTCTCCGGTTGACCGTGCCTTCTACGCTCCGCACGAATCCAGTCTCTGAATAGAATTGCAATATCCAATGTGTCTCCCGCCAATGAATGTCTGTGCTCTCCTATTTGAAATCTTCCTGCAGAAAAAGCGCTTTCAGACGCTATTCATGACGCTTGAATGTTCAATACATCTCGGGCCATCATTGTTAGTGTCGGAAATGTCTTTTCATTCTCCCTCCAGTATTTCAGCAAGTCCTCTTGTCCTTCATCATTGACAATTAATTTGTACGGTACAACACCTTGCGAAACATAAATATCAAATTCTCTAACTTGTGAAGAAATTGAACCACTACACATTTTATTTCTAAGGCCTTGAATACTAGCAGCAGAAACCGCATGTGTTTTATAAGGTTGCAGCGAAGTAGTAGAAGATGGTACAAAAGTCGGTTGATTATTTGCACTTTGTTGTTGGTAATACATAAATACTTGTTTGCATTTGGTGTGTATGCTAGACGTAACTTCTTCTTTAGTTGGTTTGTGAGTTGGTTCTTCAGTTGGGTCTATTGAAAGTACTTCTATACAAGCATAAATCGTTTCTACAAGTGTTTTATAACCGTCTACTTTAATAGTTGGATTTAATACATCACCAACAATATAAATAGTGGGGATAGGATAAAAGTATTTTTTAAACATCTTTTCAATAGATGACTTATAAGTTGGTTTTTGCATATATTCATTAAGTAACAAAAATATTGGAGCTATATAAAATAACATATTTAAAATAGTAGGATAATAAATACCGAAAAATTCTTTAGTAGCTTGATAAAATTTCTCTAAAAATCCATTAAGTTCTAAAAAAAATTTCCAATCATTATCTACAAGCATATCCCTTGGATTTTTATTATGGACATTAAATAATAAAGTAATAGATTGTCTATAATCGTAAGCAACAAGTAGTTGCTCATATACAGAGAATTATATCTAGTCGAAACTTCTTATGCAATTTTTCTATAAGGTAATCCACAATCATGACATGTTTTTATACTCTTTGCGTCTTTGTATTTTTTTACCTTTAAAAATAAAGTTTATAGCAAATTGTATTTTATCAAGAATGTTTTCAAAAAGTTTTAGGTCATCCTTTACAACTAAGTTATAAATATGACACACACATCTTATATGAAAATGATCAGAAAAACATGGAGTTAATCTAAGTTTTAAAAGTTTTATAACATAATCATTAGAAGAAACATTATCTAATGTAATAGTCATAATTTTATTAATTATTCCATAGTAATCACACATTTCATTAATATTTTCTGCAATAAAACTTTCAGTGTGCCTATCATCTATATATCTATATGCTAAAATACTTTTTTGCATAAATCAATTTTGATATATCCAATGACATGTTACCGTTAAATAATTATTACCGTTAGTACTACGGCCTATGTCAGAAGTGATAGTCACTTTGCCATTAAAATGATACAGTGCATAACGTAACTATTGTTGATATTCACTTGCAAATTTAAAAACATCTCTTCTAACAGTTGATCAAGGAAAACCATTAAAATTAAAATTATATGTTTCTCGAATGTAATGAATAAAATCAGGAGAGGAAGGAAATGAAAAAGACAAACCCTCCACCGCAATTAATTTTGACATATTTTCCCTATCTTTATTTTGATTCATAATTAGGACCAAAAATCCCCCCCGTAGTCGGGTTAATTTGACCTTGTACTAGGCCGAGGACGCTATGGGAACCTTATCCCGACTCATATGGCATTGACATGCCCAATTTTTTTTAGCCTGGTATTGATTCCACCTAGATGTGTGCTCGCCTTGTTCATGTCTCAATAAATTTTCCGTCCCACCTTGACCTTTTCCGGTTTTAAATCTATAAACATTTTTACAAATTTTATATCTAGCTAGCTGATCTCTTGGTCTCTATAAAAAATGGCATGCACGTGATTTTAATTTTTATTGTGTGGGGCCTCGATTCATATTAGGGGAAATATGAGGCATTGCAGTTTCAGGCTAAGACTCAGTCTGACTCTGATCCTGAGGTTGAGGTGCTCTAGTGGGTGTGTCATCTATATTATCGTATAAATTAAAGTCTGGTTCATCTACTTCATCATCTAATGACATATCATTAAAAAAAGAAATTTCATCAATATGACTGAAATCAATCAAATCATCGGGACTAGTAATAGAATTACTAGAAGAAGTATCATTACCCTTGTTACCCTTATTAGAAGAAGCACACTTACCCTTACCTGTAATCATACATTTCAATCCTTCAATTTTAATTATACAAATAAATAATTAAAGTAAAAAAAATAAAATGTGATAATTAAAATTAAGTAACAATAATAATTTAAAGAAGGAACAAATGTACCAAACGTCGACGTAACGTCGATGTTAATCGAGGTTGAAAATTGAAACTTTGCTCGATGATCTTCAAGCTAATTGTCATCTTCACTCCCAATTTTTTAACTTTGATATAATATTTAATACTAATATTAGGAAGATTTGTAGAATTGTGAGATATAAATTGAGAGATGGTAGGAAGATTTGTGAGAAAAATGAAGAGGAAAATGAATTATTTATAGTTGAGAAATATGGTTAAAGTGTAAATATATTAACTTAGGAATTAAAAATAAATATTAAGGGGGTAGGTGGGTTTATGGGGTGGGAGGGACAAAAAATGACCGTTATAACCGTTGCACAACGGCCAAAATCAAAATTTGGTCGTTGTTGCAACGGTTGTTTTTGCAAAGAGGGAGGGAGACGGGTCGGGATCGAGACGGGATGGAGTGGGCAGGACGATCCCACGACCCGTCCCGAGTTTGAACCTCGACACCGATAATTTTTTTTTAATAGGGGATCGGGCCGGGCCAGAACGGGTAGCGGGACGGGCTGGGTCGGGATAGGGCCAATCCGGCCCACTGACCGCCCTAGTTTTAAGTAATTTACAGATGAGTCATTTAACTTATTAATTTCGCAATCCAACCCACAAATAGCATCTGTCCGGAACATGTAAGCAAAAACTACTCTGAATTAGTGAAATGTCCAAAAACTCTTAATTACCTTATTTATCACAAACTTTAAAGCTCAAGTGCTTTGATTTATAAACAAATTTTGGATTAAAAATAAAACCTATATGTTCTTAAAATTAAAGACAACATGAAATGTTCAAAATAAAACACCTTATACGAATGTTTTTTCAAGAATTCATTTTAGTAAAAGCTATTCACTTACGAAATTCGAGTTCAAGCGCTGGCGTATCTCTCTCCACCATTGTCATCTCCTTCTTCTCCATCCATTGCCTCGTCATAGCTGGCTGAAATCCATTGTCAACTAATTAGATCTGGGTGTATTTTATTTATTATATTTCTCAGATATGACCGAATTTGAGTGTATTCGCTATTTTTAGTGTAAATACAATGTAATTTTTATATTTTTTTGCATGTATTTCTATATTTCAAAGGAGATTTATTTTGTATTTTTGTCTGTATTTTTTGAATTTTTATTGTTTGAATACAACCGAATTGAAATCAATAAATTGAATATAATATAAAAGTAGCTACGAAGGAATATAATGAATTGAATACAACCGAATATCCATGTAATTTTTTTTTAATTTTTTGTTATTTCATACATCCGAATTGAATACAATGTAAAAATAGCTACGAATGAATACAACTGAATTAAGTACATTGAACGTAATACATCCGAATGGATTACAACGGAATACACCCTATGACAAGAAATTAGTAGCTATGAGCCGTAATTAACTAAAGTATAGCTATGACTTGTTATAAGCTTCCAAACTATAGTTGTTTATGTAAATTACTCATATTTAAAATCATAAGTTTTAACATTTTTTTTTCTTAAACTTAATTTCAGTCAATTAAATTCACATAAATTGAAATTATGGAAATACTATATAGGAGTAAAATAATATTTCAAAGCACACATTTGTTTTTATTGACTATTGACAAGTGTACATTTTGAATAAAAATTCTCTCACGGGTAGGGCTGGCAATGGATCGGGTGGAGCTCAATCCGCCTCCACCCACCAACCATCCATCCACCATCCGACCCATCCATCACCCTATTTTTCTTCATCCACATCTGATCCACCCATCATCCACGGGTCGATCGGGTGCTTCGCGGATGAAATTTGTTATAAGTTTAACCATTTGTTCTAGTTTAAAATCAATGATAATGTTAGTAATTAGTGTTTTTAAATCTTTTTTTTAAATTCACAACAAAAATGGAGTGACCAAAACCAATATAAATACTCTTAGTTCCAACGTAGCAGTATCTCATCTGATTAGCACCTTGAATATTTTATATATTCCATTTTTATGTTAGCTCAAACAAATCATACTTTACGTTGCAAAATAAATAATAAAATTAATCAGACCTAACAATAAATAATTTTTTATATATTCATAAATGATCACTAGCTAAGAACATTATAAAACTTTACTGTTATGGAAGTGAACTCTGGGCCAAAATTATGTTATTCTTGATTTGCTAAGTTTCATAAAATATATATTTTTTTAAAATAATAAATGTTTACTCTTACCCACTTAACACTTTATAAAGCTTGAGTTATCATGGAACATGAATGTAAAGGCTATGAGCTTATTTAGTTTACCACTGCAAATTTTATAATAAACTAGCAATTACGACAACAAATATCGAGCAGCATTTTCTCTCAATTCTAACATCTATAGTTTATTAGAATAAAAGAAACATGTTCACAAGTAAAAATAATAGACAACTTAAATAGACAACTTAAATTTCAAGAGTGTTTTTTTTTTACATTCCTTAGAAAAGCAAATAACCAAGAGCTATCAATACCATGAAATAAAATACGTAAAGACCAAGTTATAAGCTACACACGAGCAAGACTTTGAAGAAACATGCATATTTCATATATTAAATCAATACACGAGCAAAACTTGAAGAAAACATACATATTTCATATATTAAATAGCTTTTGTCAAACTTTCATGTATAATAAGAAGAACTCTAATTAAATAGGTATAAGAATGGTGGAGAGAACCTGTTAAATTAAATAGAGCGCATCAAGATTACTTTTGATGCCGGAAAATGGATAAAGTACGGTAACAAAAAGTGTCACGCCGGAACTCGGACAAAACCAGTACTCAAACTCACCCGAGCTTTCAAAAATCAAAACTCTCCCTTTTTACTAAATAATATGTTGTGCTCATTTCTTTTTACTCTCTATATGTGTCCTTTTACTCTCTATGAGTGTATGGTGGTGCAAAGAGTAGTGTTTGTAAATGTAGAAAGTGTTAAACTTAAAAGAGAAGTGATTAGTGAGGGAGCGTAAAAAAAAATCTTCTGACGAGGAATTTTAGGGATTGGTTGGGGTCTTCTTTTCAAACAAAGACATTGAACATTTAATGTGATGTAGACTATGGCTGAAATGTTTTTTTTTTCTTCTTGTTTTGGTCTTTTTTTTATTTAATAAAATATATAGAATATAATGATAAAAAATATTATCTAACTATTTATAAACGGGTGGATGGATGGGTCGGGTGATGGGTTGGATGTATGTCCACCCGAATCCAACCCGATCCGTCACCCTATTCATCCGTCACCCGATTAAAATTCGTATTTTATCGAATTTTCGTTCATAAATTCGAGTGAGTGGATCGGATATCCATCGGGTCAGGCTAAAATTCTCAGCCCTACTCACGGGAGAGTCTCTCTTATTTACTTTCACTAAGTTTTGAAATTGAGAGGAATCCTCTCCTTGATCGTCGTAGATAGAATTTCTTTTCGTCGTTTAGATCATGGTGACTAGTTGAGAATCTTTAGTAAGATAGTTGACTAATGAATCATCATAGAACAGGAGGTAAGATTTTATGTTCTCCTTCATATATTATATTCTTACATGATTTTTTGTTACTAATATACATGATATGAATCTATACTAAATCCCCTACTATCACGAAAGGTGAAAGTCTGGATAGATAGATTAAACTAAAACAAAATTCTCTCTCAAAAACTACTACTTCAAATTTGAATATAACAAAACCATAGTGGCCCTAAAGGGAAATAGCCAAAAGACAAGGGATTCCTCTCACCAAATAAGCCTTGGCATTAACCCCTAACATGTATACAACATATGATTAAGACGTATGCTTGGAAAAATCAACATGTTTCTTTTTTTCCAAAAATTAAAGACAACATTAGATATTCAAAATAAAATACCAAATAAAGTAGTTTTAAAAAAAAACTCATAATAGAGAAATCAATCAAAAACAAAATTTTCTCAAAATTGATAAAAAAAATCAAATCCAAACCAATGTCTGGTTCGATAGAATGGAGGTGTGTCCCATCATTTCTATTTTTGAGGTACTCGCTTTTAATTTGAATAATAATTGAGTTTGATTTTTTTTAAATAGTAAGAATATTACAACAACAATAACACATCCAGTTCTCATACGATGAGGTCTGCGAAGGGTAAAGTGTATGCAAACTTTACCTCTACTTTGGAAGATAGAGAGATTATTTTCAGTGAATAATAAGAATATTCTTCAAAATTATTTCAAACATGCAATTTTTCCTATAAAAAAATTAAAAGTTAATATACCGAGTGAAATCTCACAACATGGGGTTTGAAGAGGGTAGAGTATACGCATACCTTACCTCTACCTTGGTAGGTAGAGCAGTTGTTTCTAAGAGCCCCTCGGTTCAAGACAAAGCACAAGCACAAGCAAAGTAAGACAACAAAGCTACTAAGTCATGATAGCGAATTTTGAAAAAGAAGCAATAACTAGTGCATGTAAATAAGACAAACAAAATACACATAGCAGCATACGTCAAACGACAGGGGACTATAAAATAATATTGTGTCTACTAGTATGATAGGCTAAGTGAGCCTACCATAATAACATTATAACTACCGGTTTGTAAGCGTAGGTAAAACTACGCTGGACTACCTACTACCCTAATTCATGTCCTCCATAACCCTTCTATCTAAGGTCATGTCCTCAGTGAGTTGCACCTGCGTCACATCCCGTCTAATCACTTCTCCCCAATACTTTTTCAGCCTACCACTACCCCTCATGTACCCATCCATAGTCAACATCTCACACCTCCGCATTGGGCATTTGTGTCTCACATCTACATGTGCGCGCATCTTATCCTCCACATCCTCATCTCCGCAACTTTCATCTTTTGGGTGTGCGAAGTCATGACCGGCCAACACTCTGCCCCATACAACATAGTTGGTCTAACCACCACTCGATAGAATTTGCCTTTAAGTTTTTGTGGCTCATTTTTATCGCACAAGACTCCAGATGCGAGCCTCCATTTCATCCACCCTGCTTTAATACAATGTGTGACATCGTCATCAATCTCTCTATTCCCTTGGATAATAAATCGAGGTACTTGAAGCTCCTTTCTTTTGAATGACCTGAGTACCAAGTCTCACATCCACGCCTGTCTCAAGGTCGCTCCCGTTACTGAACTTGCACGATAAATATTATGTCTTGGTCCTACTCAGCCTGAACCTTTTAGACTCCAGAGTCTGTCCAGAGTCTTTCTCCAAACCTCCAGATTAGCGTTCATTCTGTTGTGAGTCTCATAAATCATGACTATGTCGTCTGCGAATAACATACACCATGACACCCCCCTTGGATTTTTCGCGTCAGTCTATCCATCACCAAGGCAAATAGAAATGGGCTAAAAGTTGATATCTGGTGCAGCTCCATCATCACTGGAAAATGCTTCGAGTCTCCTCCTCATGTCTGTACCCTTGTCTTAGCTCCATTATACATATCCTTGATTGCTCTAGTGTACGTCACATGTATACCTCTAACCTCCAAACATCTCCATAGAACCTCCTTAGGGACTTTATCGTATGCCTTCTCGAGGTCGATGAAAATCATATGTAAGCCTCTTTTCCTCTCCCTATAATGCTCCACCAACATTTTAATAACATGAATGACTTCTGTAATCGAACGCCCCAATACGAATTCAAACTAGTTTTCGGAGATAGACACGTCTCTCCTTAAAGAAAAGCCCCCTCAAATAATGAAGTAGCAAATGCGTGGAGAGCCATTGGATTTTGTAGGCTTACCATTTTTTCCTTACAAAGAAAGAAGAAGCCATTAGAGAATCTCAATGCTACCACTCACCCCTAAACCCCCTACCCCCGCTATGGTACTACTACTTCACTCTATTCAGGCTAAATAACCCTTCCTGAATCTGAAAAAATAAATATATACTCCATATTTTATTAGTACTTCAAGGAGGAGGGGTTTATTATTTTTTTGTGTTATAAATAAATTATTTCATTTCAAGATTTCATAGAAACAAACACTTCCCATAAATCTAACACCCCCCCCCCCCGCAACATGAGTTTGTGGTAGTGACAATATGTCTGAAGACGATGACCGTCCATGTCCTTCAGATCTCACCGTCACCGCCGCAAAACCAAGAAACTGTTGCTTCAACCCCTTCAACTCCGCCGTACACGGCGGTGCCGTCGCCGGAGCAGATCAAGTTCTTGAAAATGTGTTAGAAAACGTTCTATGTTTCCTAACTGATCGCCATGACCGTAACGCAGCATCCCTAGTAAGCAAATCTTGGTACCGGGCCGAAGCACTAACCAGATCCGAAGTGTTTATTGGTAACTGTTATGCTGTGTTACCGGGTCGGGTTACGGCCCGTTTTAAAAGGGTGACGTCAGTGGTGATTAAAGGGAAACCTAGGTTTGCTGATTTCAGTTTGTTACCACTAGGTTGGGGTGCACACTTTAGTCCGTGGGGTATTGTTTTGGGTGAGTCGTACCATGGGCTTGAGAAGTTGTACCTTAAACGTATGTCCTTATCTGATGATGATCTGGCTTTATTGGCTCGTTGTTTCCCTAGTTTCAAGGAGCTTGTTCTTGTTTGTTGTGAAGGGTTTGGGACTAGTGGACTTGCTATTGTTGCACGTGATTGCAGGTTAGATCTGTTTTCTTGAATACCCTTTTTGGTAAAGTTGTGATTTTTATGGGAAATTTACAGTTTAATTAGTGTAGATATGTTATGGTAAAGTTTAGATTTTTATGGGAATTTACAGGTTAACTAGTGTAGATATATTATGGTAAAGTTTTGATTTTATGGGAAATTTACAGCTTAACTAGTGTAGATATATTATTGTAAAGTTTAGATTTTTGTGGGAAATTTATAGCTTAATTAGTGTAGATATATTATGGTAAAGTTTGGATTTTATGGGAAATTTATAGCTTAACTAGTTTAGAAATATTATGGTAAAGTTCTGATTTTTTTCTTTTGAGCCGAGGGTCTATCGGAAACAACCTCTCTACCCACGATGGGTAGAGGTAAGCGCACATCCTACCCTCCCTAGACCCCACTTGTGGGATGACTCTGGGTACGTTGTTGTTGTTGTTGTGAAGTACTGATTTTATGGGAAATTTACAGCTTAACTAGTGTAGACATATTATGGTAAAGTTTAGATTTTTATTAGATGTTGTGTTTCATGTGTGCTGGTGTTTGAATTAATTGTGTATTGGGTTATTGTTTAACTGTTTAATTTATGTATTTGAAACTAAAATGATGTTTCTTGAGGTCACCGTAGCATTGAGGTTGTGATATTTGAGTTTGGATGTAGTGAAATATTTGGTATTGCTAGTAGTGCGATTTGCTTGTGTGTAATGGAAGATTTTTATTGCAGGCAAATTAGAGTGCTTAATCTGATTGAGTCTGACGTAGCGGATGATGAAGTGGACTGGATTTCCTACTTCCCTGAGAATAAAACGTGTTTGGAGTCTTTGTCCTTTGATTGTGTTGAATGCCCTATTGATTTTGAGGCATTGGAGAGGCTAGTAATCAGGTCACCTAGTTTGAAGAGACTAATGTTGAATCGATTTGTTTCTATTACGCAGATGTACCGTTTGATGGTTCAAGCTCCACAGCTTACCAATCTGGGAACAGGCTCATTTGGCAACTCACTGGTCAATGATGACCCGGATCCTGATTATGCTTCAGCATTTGCTGCCTGCAAATCCATTGTCTGTCTCTCTGGTTTCAGGGAAATTGCTCCAGAATATCTGCCTGCGATCTATCCAGTTTGTGGAAATTTAACCTCTCTCAATTTCAGCTTTGCTTCCAACATTAATACTGAACAATTCAAAACTGTCATCAGCCGCTGCCATAAGCTCCAAGTATTGTTGGTATGTGGTTTGAATTTGCTTAATGTTCTTTTAATGGCTTTTTTCATTTTTGGCCCGTCGGCCGAAATTAATTACGGGCGCTGGCCGAAATTTACCAAACCTATACACACTGATTATGTACATTATATGTATATTCATACTTAATATGCAAGACCTATACATTTGCTGGCTATTATTCTATTGATCGGTCCAACAAATGTAATTATACCTTCTTTTAAAGTGAATTGTACTCCATAATATTGTTATATTAAGCTCAATTTTGATCTTTCAGGTATTTGATTCTGTATGTGATGAAGGACTTGAGGCAGTTGCGGCGACATGTAAGGATCTGCGGGAGATTCGCGTTTTCCCTATCGAAGCTCGGGAAGATGCAGACGCCCCTGTTTCTGAAGTAGGTCTCCTTGCAATTTCTGAGGGTTGCAGGAAACTTCGGTCCATCTTATATTTCTGCCAAAGAATGACAAATGCAGCTGTTATAGCTATGTCAAAGAACTGCCCAGACCTTGTGGTATTCCGACTATGCATTATGGGTCGGCACTTGCCTGACCATGTTACTGGTGAACCAATGGATGAAGGCTTTGGGGCTATTGTCAAGAACTGTAAGAAGCTTACTAGACTCGCTGTATCTGGTTTACTGACTGATAAGGCTTTCAGCTACATTGGACAATACGGAAAACTAGTCCGAACCTTATCAGTTGCTTTTGCTGGAAACAGCGACTTGGCTCTGAAGTATGTCCTTGAGGGCTGCCCTAAGTTGCAGAAGTTAGAGATCAGGGATTGCCCGTTCGGAGATTTGGCTTTGCGTTCTGGTTTACACCATTATTACAATATGAGGTTCCTTTTGCTGTCATATTGTAGAGTAACTCCACAAGGTTGCCAGGAGATTGCTCGCCAATTGCCCCGTCTAGTAGTGGAAGTGTTTAGTAGGGGTGATGAGGAAAGGAGTGAGACTGGTGAGCATGTCAATACATTGTACATGTATCGGTCTCTTGATGGACCAAGAGCTGATGTACCATCATTTGTGCAAATATTGTGATCCTTTTTAGAAGATAGAAATTTGATTGGGGCCTTTGAGAAATGATTAACTATTTTCTTGGGAAGAGATGCTCTCCAGAAAATCTGTTGTGACCCATGAGGTGCAAGTCGAAAACAAATGTGCACCACTTGCAAAGGCGGTGAGCAATCTATACTGGTATTCAATGCTGGTCTCCATGATGTCATTGTATATGGTTCAGTACAGAGATTGGTTTTTCCATTAAAGCAATCGAGAAGGACAAATGTTGTATCAGTAATCTTTTCTTTTCAATTTCTTTTTTTCTTCATATTCATGGAGCCTTTCAATTATCAAGTGGAGTGGTTGCTAAGGCCACAGTAAGGGTAGATGTTACAAATCGCATGCTGGCGGGGATTGCATTGCAGCTCAATGAGGAGAACTGGGCTATTCAGAATCAACACACATGGCATGCTCAGTCGGGGTACTGGATTGTCAAGTAGTATCTTTTCATACAATTGAGCCCCTTCTTATTTTTTGTTTCATTGTTAGTTTAGAGTTGAAGCTTTTTTAGTTGGTGATTAGCCTAATGCTCAGAGAAGGATTCCGTCACACAGTTGGATATCTCTCCATCTCGCTTTCTAGAAATATTTGTTCTTTCCAAATGTGTTGTTCCTAGCACCTGACTGTTGAATTTATTATTGTTATTGTTAGAAGAAATGTGAGATGGGTAATAAATGCCAAATATACATGGACCAGATGCTACTAGTGTGTGTTTGTCTTTGCCTTTTCTTTTATGTGGAATGATCAGCTTGATAGTGAGACCCATAAATGATGTGTGGAAAGCCTTGTGTAAGTACAAAATCCAGGACCCTCTCTCCCTCTCCTTTGTGGGATCCATGTATGAGTCTTATCCTCTTCTTACCTTTCCAGCTGATGAATGACCCTTATTTTTATCATCTGTTTCTCTCTGGAGGAGCCTGTGTGTGGAAAGGATAGTACAACAGCACATCCCTTATATTTTGCTGATGCACCTTTTATGATAATTCATTCATTGAACACAATATGATTCTTTCGGATAAGAGTCTTGAGGAGCCTGCTGCTGTGTTATCTGTATACTGTTCATTTGCTGCAGCATTCTTGATATGGTAAAAAAGCAAACCCTATTTATCAAAGTGGGATCTGAGTATGCAAATTGAATGCAAGGCTTTCCTTTTCTTTTTGTCTAAACATTTGTAGGATAAGTGGACCTTCACCTCATTTTTGCTTTTCCTTCTTGCCTCTCATTCTAACAGACACTCAAATTCATCTACATCTACTCTTCACAAGTCAACTTGATTCTTGATCTTTAATCAATATATGATAAGTTAGTACTAGCTTATGTTTAAATTGACTATCAATCCTTTGGAGGAGTTACAAACACTATTTACTTGTCCATAATGGGGATTTTTATTCTGTCTTTTTAGAATGGTTTGCTTTTAACTTTCAAACACACAAAAAGGCTGTGTGGCCTTGGTAGGAAAAAAAGTGACAACACAGTGCAAGAAAAATACATGGAAAGTGACCTAACAATACGGACAGGCTCAAGCATCTTTCAATCTTGGCCATCCTATGCGTTTGAAGACTACTACTGAATTCTGATGGACACATCTGACATAATTAATGAGTATGGACAACTTAATAAACACACACACATACATTTATTTTCATGGATAGTTTATATTACTGCGCTAAAGTGTAAACTATTACTATATGTTAGTGTAAACTATTACTGTATGCAAAAATTACTCAACTTTATCACAGTATAGTGAAAGTCACAGAACTATTTATTTGTAATCAAGAAGTTATTCAATTTTGTCCAAGTATCACGTAAAATCATTAGAAAAAAACAAAAGAAAAATTTAATATGATACTTCAGCAAAGTTGAATGACTTTTTGGTTATGACAAATTCTTTAGTGATTTTCTGTGATAGTTAATTAAGTTTATGAATTTAGTGAAATAAAAAAAGTTTGAATAACCATCAATATATATACAGTAACTACTTAATAATCAAAAAGAACAAAATAGAAAGCAATCAATCAAGGGTTTAGTAGACATTGACTGAGCAAATTAGGTAGACACATACATCAAAGTGCTTAAGCTACAAAGTTGAGCTCCTTTTACGCATGCAGGGTAGCCAGAGGATTGGTGTAGCTTGATGGCGCGGGGCCATGAGTCGCGAGTTCGATCCCTGCATAAACCTTCTTGGTTGAGCATCACATGGCTTGTCAAGTGTGGTTAATCGGCTGGCGTGGTTTACAGGCTATTGCGTCGATCAAGGGGTTTATCTGTCTTGTATTTCGAGAGAATAAGCGGTGCGGGTTCGCCCGTCACAAAAAAAAAAAGTTGAGCTCCTTTAGCAAATTTTGGTTAGTGGCCCAAATCATCTGCCAAAAAAAGTGGACCGCTACTAGACTGATCATTGAGTTTGGTGGGCCACGTATGCGGTATGGGAGGTGGAATACATTAATGCACCCCCCTCTTTTTCTTATGCATAAAGAAGTATTAAATTCAGTAATCATCTTTAATTACTTAATTAATGCTCCCTCCGTCTCATAATAAGTGTCACGTAAAAAATACACATATTACAAAATTAATAATGTAATGGAAAGTTTACCAAACTATCCTTATTTAATAAAAATAAATTACTTTTCCCTTTAGATTAAAGCATGCATGAATAATAATCATTTATGTTTTGAATAGAGAACTTGTCAATAAATGTTTCTTGAATAGAAAAAGTGTCGCTTTTTGTCTAAGAGTATAGTAGTAAAAAGTAATTAATTTATGTATCGAATTTCTAATGTGACACTTATTTTGAGATAATTTTTATTGCTAAGATGACATTTATTATGAGACGGAGGGAATGTTTCTTAACATCACTCACAATCACAAATGAAACACTGTTTAATGTCCCAGTTGGCCAATCATCTCGTCAGAACCTACGCGCTTTTTCGATTGTACTGTTCGCCCTGCCGTTTGTACCTTTTTATGTCAATAATACTACTCCTAAAAGATATTACTCCCTCAGTCCCATCTTAAGTTTCTTGGTTTTAATTGATACAAAATTTAACGAATAAAGTAAAATTTTAAATTTTGTTATTCTAAATTAAAGATATGTGTGATGTACTAAAATATTTTTTAAATTTCGGGATTTTATATTTATCAAATAGGATATTTAAATTGTCAACTTACTAAATATAGAAAAAAATATTTTTTTGGATAGATTAAAAAAAAACACTAAAATTTGAACCAAGGGAGTATTATATTTAGCAATAATTAAGGAACATACAAAATAGTAGTAGATGGGAAGAAGTACCGAAGCTAACATACAAAGAAGCAGTAACAAATAATGAAAATCAACAATTTTCTCCGTTCCATTTTATGTGATGCATTTTAACTAGACACAAAAAGAAATTTAAAACTTTTTGGAGGGTCATTACCTATTGTATACCTATAAAAAATTAATCAGAATCAATAAACAGGTGTGTGACTATAACTCATCGCATTAACATATTGTTTGGATAGTCATTACCTATTGTATCATATTATATTGTTACTTCAAATACAATTTTTTTTTACTTAAAATATATTGTATCGTATCGTCAAATCGTTGTTATGAAACGATCAATTTGGCATGATCGCATTGTCATTTTATTTTTTCCTCTTATCTTGCCCTTATTATTTAATAATTCTATTTTACTTTTTACCTTACCTTTGTTTTTACTAATAATTCTTCCTCGTACCTTATCTTTTGATATAATATTGTAAACTTATTTTTCATATTACTAATACGATATTATAAAATAATTATAAAATGATGCAATTTATCTAAACATTATATTCATCTTAAATTCGCTTATATTGACGTCGAATAATGGATTGAGGGGGTGGGTGGGGTTAGAATTTGTAAAGTCGGTGAATTCAAAAGAGGGATTAGGGGTTGATGCACAAGTTTTGTCTTTTTAAGCACATTAATGGCTGAACTAAGCACGAGGTCAACCACTAAAGTATATGCTCTTTCCTCTCTTCGTGCTCCTCCACTTTCTTCATTTATTTTCGACACTCCCATTTTTCTATTTAAATGCATACGTGTGTTCTTCTGTTTGTTTTCCCTTAAATATATTATCCTCCTTAACTTTCTTGACCACTATTTCAACTTGGATAATTCTTGATTAACTTGTTTGGGTTCTATAATTAATCAAAGGGAAAAGGAACTTTCTTAGTAGTCGTTTGAATATAAAAAATGTGATATTTTAAAAAAAGGCTGCAGTATTTGATGTGAGGTTAGACTGTCTATATCACATTTTTTGAGGTGTGATCCTTTCTAGAACTTTGCTAACGCGGAATGCTTTATACATTGAATTAGGAGTGGCCAGTGGGCCGGGCTCGGGTCTGGCGGGCCGGGTCTGGCGGGATCGGGTCTGGCGGGCTCTGGCGGGGTCGGGTCTGGCGGGACTAGAGCAAGTCCCGTCCCGATCCCGATCCCGTCGGTATCGGGTCGGGGCGGGCTCGGGGCGGGGCGGGATACGGCGGGTTTTCATTTTAAAAAAAAAAAAAAAATAACATATGTATAAAAAAACTCAATAAACAAAACAAGATAGTGTAATAAAAACATCCCAAGGTTGTTTTTGTGCCTCTTATATTATTTAATAGACATATGATTTTTTTGTAATACAAATACAATTGTCTAAAATCTAAATTGCAACTTTGTGGTGTTGTCCAAAAGTTGCAAATTACATAATAAAATTACAATTAAAAAAATTACATTCTCAAAAAAACCTGTTCTAATTGCTTGATGGTTTCATGTGGTTCTTCGGTTGGAATTGGTATTTGTTGGTCAAATTGATCAACGTCGCTTCCACTACCTTCGGTTAAGATTTCGTTGTAGTTTTCATCATCTTCTTCGTTGATCTCCGGTTGACCGCACCTTCTCCGCTCCGCTCGTATCCAATCTCTGAATAATACTGCAATTTCCAAGCTGTCTCCGACTAATGAGTGTCTGTGGTCTCCTATTTGATATCTGCCTGCAGAAAAAGCGCTTTCAGACGCAGTTGACGACGCTTGAATGTTCAAAACATCTCGAGCCATCAATGAAAGTGTCGGAAAGGTCTTCTCATTCCCCCTCCAGTATTTCAGCAAGTCTTCATGTCCATCTTCATTGATAACTTCTTGATACGGTACAGAACCCTGCAAAACAAAAATATCCAACTCGCTAATTTGGTTAGTAGTAGAGGTACGACCACACATTCTATTTCTGAGGCTTTCAATACTAGCCGCAGAAACATCATGTCTTTTGTGAGGTTGTGTTGAAGATGAAGAAGATGGTATGGAAGCTGGTAAGTTACTAGCATTATCTTGTTGATAAAATCTATATATATTTTTGCATTGGTGTTCTACGCTAGACAATACTTCTTCTTTAGTTTGTTCAATAGGTGGTGGGTGATTTAGATTTTTGGGACTTGGAGGTGGTAGTACTTCTATACAATCGTAAATAGTTTCAATTAGTGATTTAGTACCGTCTATTTTAATAGTAGGATTTAATACAGAACCAATAATATAAATAGAGGGAATAGGAATAAAATATTTTTTTATTTTGAGAAACATTTTTAATAGTCACCTTATAAGCTGGTTTTTCCATATATTCACTAAGTAATAAAAATATTAGAGTTATATAAAATAACATAGTTGAAATAGTAGGATAATATATACCGGAAAATTCTTTTGTTGCTTGAAAAAATTTCTCTAAAAATACAATAAGTTCGGAAATTTTTTTCCAATCACTATCTAAAATCATATCAGCTGCCTTTTTATTATGAGAGTTAAAAAATAAAGTTATAGGTAATTTATAGTCATAAGCAACAAGTAGTTGCTCGTATAAAGAATTTCACCTAGTGGATACTTCTTGTGGAATTTTTCTAAAAGGTAGTCCACAATCATGACAATTTTTTTTATATTCTTTTCTACGTTGTACTTTATTACTTTTAAAAATAAAGTTTATAGCAAATTGTATTTTACTAAGAATGTCTTCAAAAAGTGATAGACCATCCTTTACAATTAAGTTATATATATGGCACGCACATTTTATATGAAAATGGTCTGGAAAAGATGGAGTTAAACTATTTTTTAAAATTGTAATTGCGTAATTGTTATTAGAAGCGTTATCTAATGTAATAGTCATAATTTTATCGGTAATTCCGTAATAATCGCACACTTGATAAATATTTTCTGCAATAAAAGTACCAGTGTGCCTATCATCTATATATCTACACGCTAAAATATGTTTTTGCATAGACCATTTATAATCTATCCAATGACAAGTTACCGTTAAATAATCATGGCCGTTAGTACTACGACCTATATCAGACGTGATAGATACTTTGCCATTAAAATGATATAATGAAAAACGTAAATATTGTTGATATTCATGCGCGAATTTAAATACATCTCTCTTAACAGTTGATCTAGAAAAATCGTTAAAAGCAGGATTATATATATCTCTAATGTAATGAATAAAACCGGGAGATGAAGGAAATGAAAAAGGCAAACCCTCCACAGCAACTAATTTTGATATTGCTTCCCTATCTCTATGTTTATTGTATTTAGAGCCTACAATTCCCCCCGTCATAGGGTTAATTTGACCCTGTACTTGGTCCGGGACAGTATCAGTATGTGAACCTTGTCCCGATGGAGCGGGCGTTTGCGCACTCAGTTTTAAAGCCTGGTATTGGGCATACCTAGCTGGATGAGCACTTACTACGTGTCTAATTAAACCCCCCGTCCCACCGTGACCTTTTCCAGTTTTAAATTTTAAAACATTTTTACAAATTTTACATATGGCTACTTGATTCTCTACGTCCCTATCAAAAATGTCCATGCATCTGATTTTAATGGTCGCTTTGCTGGACCTCGCCTCATACTAGAGGAATAAGAGGTATTTCAGTTGAAGGTGCACTAGTGGGTGTGTTGTCATCAACATTAGTGGGTATATCATCTAGATCATCGTCTAAATTAAAGTCTTCTTGAGTTCCAGAAAATAGCTCCTGGTCTAAATCTAATGGTATTGTAGGAAAATGTTGAGTATCAACAAAATCATCATGTGTAGGAATAAGATGACTAGAAGAAGTACCCTTGCCCTGGTTGCCCCTACTAGAAAAAGCACCCTTACCCTTACTCTTAAACATACCTTTTAATCCTTCCATTTTAATTATGATAATAAATAAATAAATAAATAATTAAAGACAATAAAATTAAGTGATATAAATAAAATAAACAGACAATAATGATTTAATGAAGGAACGAATGTACCAAACGCCGACGTAACGTCGACGTGTAATCGAGAGGTTGAAAATTGAAACTTTGATCGATGGAAGATCCTCAAGCTAGTTGCCAACTTCACTACCAATTCCCAAATGAATAAATAAAATTGAATATTTAGCAAACAATGTAGACTTGTAGAGAGATATATTGAGAAATTAGAGAGATTGTAGGAAGATTTGTGAGAAAGATGAAGAGAAAATGAGTTATTTATAGTTGAAAAATTGGGTTAAAGTGTAAATATAATAACTTATGGGTTAAAAATAAATATTAAGGGGTAGGGGGTTGGGGGAGGGGGCTAAAATGGCGGTTGGCCAGCCATAATCTAAAATGGTCGTTGGTGCAACGACCATTTTTTGCAAAGAGAAAAAGAGCGGGGTCGAGGGTCGGGCTCTGAGTCGGGTCTCGCGGGCCTGGGGCGGGCTCGGGTCTCGCGGGACGAGACATCGTCCCGTCCCGAGTTCGAGTCCCGCCCCTGTTATTTTATTTTATTTTTTTTGGCGAGGTCGGGGCGGGACCGGGGCGGGCTCGGGGCGGGACCGGGGCGGGCTAGGGATGGGGTCGGACTGTCCCGGCCCACTGGCCAGCCCTACATTGAACTACTTTTTTTTAGTATTTGATGTTAAGTTGAAAATATATATTAAAAATTGAAGTTGTGTTTGCATGTATATATTTAACTTGAAAAAATTAAAATTTTGTGAATGAAAAAGAAATTTCACTTGAAAAACTAATTTGAATTTGAAAAACTTTCAAAAAATTAATTCAATTTATAATAAAACATCCAGATTCGAGAACAAATACATATTCTCGTGATTTGTATCCAAAGGTCACTTAGACATTGTTTTGAAAGAAAAAAACACTACGGACAAACAACTCCTTAGGGGTCGTTTGGTAGCTGTACAAGAAGCAAATTATTCATGTATTAATTTTTGCATAACTTATACCACGTTTGGTAATTAGTAAAGAGACACCTCATTCATGTATTAATTTCTGCATACTTATACATCATTTGGTAGTTAGTTAAGAAGTAAGTTATACATGTAGAAAATTAGTACGACGTTTGGTTTACAATTTAAAAACCTGCATAACTAATACATGTATAAGTTATGAGGGAATTTATGTATTATTTATGCGGAATAGAAGGTGGAATAACTAATATATGATTAAAAATTGAAATGACAATATTACAATTATCATTTGCCACGTAAATACTTTCCTTTTCTAAACAAGTATTTTTATATAATTTTTAATATAATATTTTAATTTTTATTGTAAATAAATATTTTAATTTTAAAAAGTATATAACATTTTAAAAAGTATATAACATTTATTAACTTTTAATATAACAAACCAACATCCAAAGAAATAATTTATGCATAACTAAATCAAATTATGCATAACTAAATCAAATTATGCATAACTAATACATGCATAATTTTAACCGGCTACTAAACGACTCCTTAGTGTTTAGACTCGTAATGCGGTCCAGCATAAAAATACTCTATTTATTTAGTTTTTTGAGCAGTGGAATGAAGTGAAAAGGTATGTAAATGATGCACATAATCAATCTAACTATTTGTAAATCAAGGCATATATAATTGATTGATTTGATACGGCACGTGTGGAAGAACAAGGAATTGTTAGATGCCGTTTAATTACTTAATAGTATTAAAAGTTCAGATTTTAGAGGAAAGTACATAAACAAATAAAAAAGACTCGCAGCAATTAATAGGTAAATAAAGTTAAAATCTTGAGTTTGAAAATAAATTCGTTAGGAGACATATTGATATAAATTATTTTAGGTAGAATTAAATATTTTGGAGACACTGAGACTTTGTACTCGTTAGTTCGGCCTGCCTTCTGATCCGATCACAATTTTAAAAATAATCAGATCACATTGATGGGCAATTCATTTTTTCAAAAAGTTTGTGTCCGCAAGGCGCAATGGATTGTATTAATCTTTCTTAGGAGTCTTTCTCATTAATATATATATATATATATATATAATGTGTACAATATGAAATTCTAATACAATAATGATCCTAAATCTATCATAATTAAACAACACTAAATATTATAAAATATATGAGGAATATTTAATAATATTCGCTAATACACCCCCTCAGTCGGAGCGGGAGAAGGCCGGACGCTAAGAGTGGATCTGAAGTCGAGAATTAGCTGTTTGAGAAGATCTTTCGTGAAGATATCATCATATTGATACGAAGAAGACACATGCAATAACTTAACATGACCGATAGCAACCTTCTCACGAACAATGTGTATATCCATCTCAATATGCTTGGTTCGCTGATGTTGAACCGGATTGTGAGATAGATATATAACAGATATGTTATCACAGTAAACTATAGACGCCTTACGCAAGGGACACTGGAGCTCCAAAAGGAGATTTCGGAGCCAACAGATCTCAGCTACAACATTGGCAACGCCTCCGTACTCTGCTTCGGCACTCGAACGGGATAGTGTGACTTACCTTTTTGGCAGATCAG
The DNA here is from genome assembly GCA_029783415.1 of Anisodus acutangulus. Classification (NCBI taxonomy): domain Eukaryota; kingdom Viridiplantae; phylum Streptophyta; class Magnoliopsida; order Solanales; family Solanaceae; genus Anisodus; species Anisodus acutangulus. Next base: position 39,709,069 of record CM056498.1, read on the forward strand.
GAAATGAGATTATCCCCTAAGAATACACAATAGCCGGAGGTAAAGCGTCGTGTGTCCGGACACCTGCCCAATCTGCATCCGTATATGATAGTAACCTGGTCGATGCAAAGGGGTATAGATGCAACCCATAATCAAGTGTGCCCTTAATATATCGGATGATACGTTTAATCCATAATCAAGTGTGTCCTTTACGCCCTCTAGCTCCGGTATGGGATTATTCTCTCATATTCTAGTCACATGAATTGGTTTGACAAGCAAAAGGCTCTAACCAAGATGTTACCAAACATCACATGATAAAGAAAAGACTCAGAAGACAAAAGGCCAACTCATAAGGTAAGCATCAATATAGTGTGTGTGTCTGTGTGTGTCTGTGTTTTTTGTTTTTTGTTTTTATTTCTTTCTATGTTTTTATCTATCTAATATATTTATTTAGTTTCCCCTAATGATGATATCCAGCGACTTCAGAAAACATGTTTTCGTCCGAATACATGAATCCTTGTGGTGTCTTAAAATGATTAGTTGTACAAATAAATTAGTGGCCTCTTATGTAAACAAGTTATTCCTCTAGAAGGCCTATTATGCATAGAATTGCTAGATCGGCCGTTTGATCTGAAGTTAGGAGGATCAAGATGGACTGAATCAATAGATGGGTTATGCCAATCCGTCCAAAGCTTACATGGACTAAGATGGGCGGGTCAAGATGAGCTAAATAATGAGTCATAACCCAATTTTTCCAACTTGACGCATTACTTTTACAAATTTCAAACTTACATTCTATGATGTTATTTTATTTTGTATGATATTTGATTTTTTCATATCTTTATTTTAAAAATAAGAATAATATTTTAAAGATTTTTTTCATTTTTTATAATAAATAAATAAATATATAAAATAATGAGTGGGAGGGCAGGGGTAGACCAAGAAAAGTCTTCCGAAGAAGCAAGCTTCAACGCTCCCCAAGACAGGGGGGGTGGGTGAGAGGGAGGTGTGAGACGGGGGAGGGGGTTGGGTAGTGGGCTAAGATAAATTTCTCATTTTATATAAAAATTGTATGAGTAAAATAAATATATAAAGTAAAAACTTGAGGGAGGGAGGGGATGGGGTAAGCAAATTTTTCTCTTTTTATAAAAAGTTTATAAAAGTAATATATATATATATATGTGGGAGGCGGGGGTAGTGGGGGGAGTTTGGGTAATGGGGGTAGGGCATGGGGAGGAAGGGGGTAGGAGGTAAGAAAAGATTTCATATTTTTAATAATTTTTTTTATAAAAGTAAAAAATATGAAATAGAAATTTGAGGATGGGGTAGGGCATGGGGTGGAAGGGTTATGGGGAGGAGGTAAGAAAAAAATTCATATTTTTATAATTTTTTTTATAAAAGTAAAAAAAATATGAAATGGAAATTTGAGGATGAGGGGGGGGGGGGGGATTGTAAGAAAAAAAGTTCAGATTTTATTAATTTTTTTTTTATAAAAGTAACAAAAAATAGGAAATAGAAATTTGAGGATGGGGTTGGGGTAGGTGGGGGTTAGAGGCGGAGGTATGAAAAAATTTCATATTTTTTATAAAGGTAAAAAAACATATGAAATAGAAATTTGAGGATGGGGTAGGGCAAATGGGGGTGGGGGTGTGGGTAGGAACAGCGCTGGGGAGGATCGAAAAAAATTTCATATTTTTATAAAAGTAAAAATATAAAATAGAAATTTGAGAATGGGGTAGAGGCGGAGGTGGGTTCAGATGGGGTAGGTGGGTAGTGGTGGTAGGGAGGTAGGGGTGGGGTGGAGTAGGCAAGGAGGTAGGGGCAGAGATGTGAGGGTGGTTCAGTGCTTGGGTGGGTGTAGGGGAGGGGTAGGGTGGATGGATAGTGTGGTGGGTGGTTGAGGTACGTTGTGTATTTTTATTGTTACGAAATAATAAAGAAATTTTAAAAATAATTATTTATAAATAAAAATCTTAATCTAGAGTGGAAGAATGGAGTTCTAATCGTTAAGATTGAACATTTTTATGGGTCAAGTTTGAGTATCATCATGAGTTCATTTGGACTGTTGATTTATGATGAGTCAATTTGGACTACCCCAAACCAACCCATCATCAAAATTACTCTTGTCCAAACCATGAAACCTTGGACGGGTCAAGGTAATATCTGCACTTAAACTATAGCCACTGCCCAGCTCCAGAAATTAGGAAAAGTGGTTTAACTTTGAAGTTGAAACTTAAAAGCTCAATATGTAATTCCATTTGCATTTTTTTCTTTTTGGACAATTTACAAGACGCTAAGTTGTAATTGTAAAGTAAATGGTAAAATAAGACAATTGTAAGTAACTAAATCTGTAAGCTCTTATTGATGATCGTCAGCAAGCGTTCAAACGAACATAACCCAGAGGCGTTTATACAAGTAGTAATAGTCAAGAGGCGTTTATACAAGTAGTAGTAGTCGAGAGCGGAGATACGTTTATACTTTATACAAAGTAGTAGTCAAGGTGTTTATACAAGTACAATAGTAGTCGAGACGTTTATACAAGTAAAGTAGTAGTCGAGACGTTTATACAAGTACAGTAGTAGTCGAGGCATTTATACGAGTATAGTAATAGTCGAGAGGCGTTTATACGAGTACAGTAATAGTTGTGTGGCATTCATACAAGTATAGTAGTAGTCGAGACATTTATACAAGTAACAATAGTCGAGAGGCGTTTGTACAAGTATAATAGTAGTTGAGGCGTTTATACAAGTAGCAATAGTCGAGAGGCGTTTGTACAAATATAATAGTAGTCGAGTCGTTTATACTTTATACAAGTAGTAATACAAGTTTCATCCTATCTAGTTAGACAACCTACTAGCCATTAAATACAGGAGGGTGCAACCAATTCTTTTTATTTGTATCTTTCATTTTGACAGCAATACTTTGAGAGGAAAGTCTACCATACTTTCCAAGTTCAGCAAGTGAGGAACTTTGAGAGGAATAATCTCAAATAAAACCTGGAAAATTGGCTGGTAGATATTTACCAAGTTAAATCAATTGAGTTGACACAAAATGGTACCATGTGATGTATCGTAGAATCAGTCCATAAAGATAAGTGCCACTGATGTTCAAAGAAAAAAGAAACTAGTGTCACACCACTCTTAGTTGATATTTATTTTGATTCATGACTGCTTAGCTAACTCTTTGCAGATCCAATCAAGAATTTTATTCTGGTCTAGCCGTATTCTTAGGTATTAACAATACCTTCAAAAAATTGGAAGGCCTCAATTTCTATGCTCCTCGCAGACACATGTGAAAGAAATCATGAATTCATCTAATCAATGGGTTGCAATTTGATTTTTTTTTGGGTGGAGCAGGGGTGGGTGGGTTTCTTCAAACGTGGATCTTGCGTGAGTTTTGTAGTTTAACTTCAACTCGAACTATATTTTTATATGAAAAAGTAAATGAAAATATCTAAATAGAATAAGATTTCACTAAGTTTGCACTCACAAACTCTAGATTTTAAATTTGCCTTTGGATATGAGACTCTTAATTCTCACCTTAGTTGGTGACGTGTAATAAAAGTTTGTACTTTTAATGTTTGTTTTCAATCTTTTTCGAGGTTGTCAATATCATTCAGCTTGTTCACTACTCTATGAATGGTTCAAGATTCAGTGATATTGAAATAACGCTGGTCAATGCCGTGATAGTCTACAAGAAAATCACTCCGATTCTTTTTCTCTTTTCCTTTAAAGAAAAGATGAAAAAAGTCTAAATCGTCCTTAACTAGAGGTCTTGGGTTTAAGTCTCGAAATAAAAAAAATCTTCCTAAGAAGCGCTTTTCTCTTTAATGGGCCTTGCGTATATCAAAATTGAATTAATCGAAAATAAAAATTTCGAACACCGAATAAAAAAATTGAAGGCCCCCGCTTTAGTGCTTTGGCCCTCTGGCCGACCCTGATTCTCAGTAGATTTGAATTTCAATTCTAATCCACAAAAATACCCTGAAAAATCTTCAAATACTTTTTTCCAATGAGAATGAAAACATGTCATCTGGAGAAAAAGTGGTATGGTCACTCTCCATCAGGATGGTCAAAAAAGCTTTGAAAAGAAATTCCTAAAGTATTTTCATGGTGGTCCCAATTCAGCCTTACACTCTTTTAAGTTTCAAGTAAATGTGATATTGTACAAATATACCATGCTCACACCGTTCTAATTTAATTGTCTTAATTTAATTAGCCATGAAGTTTAAAAAATAAAAGAATCTTTTGAATCTTATAGTTTTTAATTAAAAATATGTGGGATCTTTTAAATCACGTGGTCTTAAATTTACCAAAACTTACTAAATATAAAAAGAACACTCTTTTTAAAACAAATCAAAAAGAAAAGTAAAACAATTGAGATGAAGGGAGTAATTACTAATCAACAAAGAATCCATAAAAGAAAGTAAGAAACACTCCCAAATTCTTAGGCTAGGTTCTACCTAGTTGAAATGATGTTAAGCATAGCCAGAATCTTGTTCAAATACATGCAAGGCTGTGCTTTCAAGCTTTTTTTTTTTACTATCTCTATTTCAATTTATGTGAATTTTTTATTATTTAGGGAGTCTACAAGGTGGTTTTTTTATCACATTTTTCTTACATTTTTTTAAATTATTTAAATTATAAATTATCATGACTTATAATATTTTTAATATAATTTCTAAATATATAAATTTATTTTTACAAACTTAAAAAATCTATATCAAAATTTAAGATAAAAGTTATAAAGTTTGATTCTCGTATTCTGAAAAGATTCACATAAATTAAAACGGACTTAATATGTACCATATTGTTGGCTAAAAAATATCTAATCATCAAGTCAAACTTTAACAGTGTATATCACCAGAAACTAGAGTATAGAGTTACTCCTATAACTTAGAAGAGGAACAAATATATAATATCCTTCTTGAGCCATCCATCCCACTCAAACCAACCAAAGGAGAACAATGATTTAAGTACTACACAAGCTAACATAATAGCAAGTCTACATCATCCACATGGGGCAATATCTAAAGAATTGAAACAAGAATGAGAAAAAAACATCATGTTTTGATCCGTTAACCATGACCATGCAACATTATGCAATCAATAATTTGCCTTTCAGTTTAGTCTATAAAAACATGATTGCCTGATAAATATCTCCAGGATGGTTTGAACAAAGCATCAGAGTTAATGACGATAGGCTGATGCTGCAGACTCAAAATTGTCCTACATAATCAGGTCATTTACAAATTACAAGGAGCAATCGTCATGAACCAGTTGATTATTTTCTTAACGAACTCTGCATATTTACAAAGACTTAATAATTCATTTTAAAAGGAAAAAACCGGAGTTATCTAACTTAATTATAAAGTGAATACAACAAAATATTATTCTACGAATTCCAGGTCGTCTCCTCTCCGCTGAAACAAGTAGTGTCTGCCACATACAAGATGATGCGGTACAATGTAACCCGAGGAAAGGTTGTCTGCTACTCCCGCCTCAAACGCATCAGACATCATAGATCAAGATGCCACTCTGTTGAAATTAGCATCTATATTCTTGTTTTTTTTGTTATATAAGAGATTTCACCCATAACATGGAGATACAGATAAAATTTTAGGATGATCTCAGATTTAAAAATAGATGAATAAATACTAGTACAATAACAACAACTCCTCAAACTCAAACAAGCTGGGATCGGCTATATGAATACTCACAGACCATGTTATCCATATAAACTCATCATCTCAGGCCAATATTATGAATTTGAATTTTGAATTTACATACCTAGTATGGTCCCACAAGTGGATCTGGAGATGATAGAGTGTATGCAGACCTTATCCTTACCTTGTGGAGGTAGAAAGACTGTTTCTGATAGACATTCGACTCAAGAAAAGTTCATTATATTCTATTAACATATAAATCTTCGTTAGGCTAAACGAACTCCTAGAAAAGCATACAACGTAAAGTAAAAGTTTTAATATAATTAAAATATATTCTCAACTAATAGGTATAGCCTACATAGATCTTTTTCTTCCTATTTTTCGCTAAATCTCCATGGATTCCAAAAGCTTGTAGGTCTTTCGAGACAACTTCATTCCAAGTGATTTTTAGCCTCTCCTTCTCTTTTAGCACCTTCGCTCACCATGATTTCACATATATGGACCAGTGCCTATGGTGATCGACACAAGACATGACTGAATCGTCTCAAACAACATTCTCTTGTTTTATATAACCGCACGTTCATGTTAGCATCCTCATCCATCTTATATTATATTCTTTGAGCATGCACTACTTGAGGAACACTGATATTAGTTAACCGTTGACATATATTCACAAATGCTGTAGCAGTCATTTTTGATTTAGGTAAGATGCTCTACCACAATCAGTATTGATGAGTTTCCGTCCATCACGTACCCCCATGTAAATACTTAGGTATACCTACGTATGCGCAGTACGCACAATTCAGATTTTGATAAAACCACACAACTTTATCAATCACCATAATGCACATTTGTCTTTACAAATAGTAGAAGTCAAGTCATAAAAGAAAAGGGTAGTCGACATTACATATTCATTTCCGAATGCTGAGAATACTAGTCAGAAAATTAGTTGATTCATTCTTCCACTTGCAATTTGGCAGTCTCCTCAAGAAATGACATAATATATGAAATTTATAGAATTTAATATGACAGGCATCCAATCAGTAAGCACGCATAAAAATCAAAATTTTAACAAGGCTGAGAGTTCCACTTTGTGGGGATTCTTAACTATCGCAATTAGTTCAAAATTTCACGAGGCTTTATAGAAAGAAAGAACTGTATAAAATCAGCAGTAGATGTTCATAAATAAATAAAATTAGTCTCTAAGGCTGAAAGATCTTTTCCCTGTTGCGGATCTAAATAACTTTGAAGTGAAAAAGTTACCTCAGTAAAACCGTAAGCGTGGCCAGTGGGCCGGGATCGGGTCGGGACCGGCGGGATCACAAAATTACAACTTTGTGGTGTTGTTCAAAAGTTGCAAATTACATAGTAGAATTGCAATTAAAAAAATTACATTTTGAAAAAAACTTGTTCTAGTTTCTTGATAATTTCCTGTGGTTCTTCGGTTGGAATTGGTATTTGTTGGTCAAATTGCTTCACGTTGCTTCCACCACATTCGGATAAGATTTCGTTGTAGTTTTCGTCTACTTCTTCGTTGATCTCCGATTGATCGCACCTTCTCCGCTCCGCTCGTATCCAATCTCTGAATAATACTACAATCTCCAAGCTGTCTCCGACTAATGAGTGTATGTGCTCTCCTATTTGATATCTGCCGGCAGAAAAAGCGCTTTCAGACGCCGTTGATGACGCTTGAATGTTCAAAACATCTCGGGCCGTCATTGAAAGTGTTGGAAAGGTCTTCTCATTCCCCCTCTAGTATGTTAGCAAGTCTTCACGTCCTTCTTCATTGAGAATTGCTTGGTACGGTATAGAACCCTGCAAAATAAAAATATTAAACTCGCTAATTTGGTTAGTAGCAGTACGACCGCACATTCTATTTCTGAGGCTTTCAATACTAGCCGCATAAACATCATGTCATTTGTGAGGTTGTGTTGAAAAAAGAAGAAGATGGTATGGAAGCCGGTAGGTTACTAACACTTTTTTGTCGGTAAAACCTATATACTTTTTTGCATTCGTCTTCTACGCTAGACAACACTTTTTCTTTAGTTTGTTCAATAAGTGATGGGTGATTTGGATTTTTGGGACTTGGAGGTGGTAGTACTGCTATACAATCGTAAATAATTTCAATAAGTGATTTAGTACCGTCTATTTTAATAGTCGGATTTAATATAGCACCAATAATATAAATAGTGGAAATAGGAATAAAATATTTTTTTATTTTAATAAATATTTTTTTAATAGTTGCCTTATAAGTTGGTTTATCCATATATTAATTAAGCAGTAAAAATATTAGAGCTATATAAAATAATATAGTTGAAATAGTAGGATAATATATACCGAAAAATTCTTTTGTTGCTTGAAAAAATTTCTCTAAAAATACAATAAGTTATGAAATTTTTCCCCAATTGCTATCTACAACCATATCAGCTGGATTTTGATTATGAGAGTTAAAAAATAAAGTTATAGGTTTTCTATAGTCATAAGCAACAAGTAGTTGCTCGTATAAAGAATTCCACCTAGTGGATACTTCTTCTGGAATTTTTCTATAAGGTAGTGCACAATCGTGACAAATTTTTTTATATTCTTTTCTTCGTTGTACTCTATTACTTTTAAAGATAAAGTTTATAGCAAATTGTATTTTACTAAGAATGTCTTGAAAAGTGATAGATCATCCTTTACAATTAAGTTATATATATGGCACGCACATTTTATATGAAAATGATCTGGAAAAGATGGAGTTAAACTATTTTTTAAAATTGTAATAGCGTAATTGTTAGAAGAAGCGTTATCTAATGTAATAGTAATAATTTTATCGGTTATTTCATTATAATGGCACACTTGATAAATATTATCTGCAATAAAAGTACCAGTGTGCCTATCATCTATATATCTATACGCTAAGATACGTTTTTGCATAGACTATTTATAATCTATCCAATGACATGTTACCGTTAAATAATCATGGTCGTTAGTACTACGACCTATATCAGAAGTGATAGCCACTTTGTCATTAAAATGATATAATGAATAACGTAAATACTATTGATAGTCATTGCAAATTTAAATACATCTCTCTTAACAATTGATTTAGGAAAACCTTTAAAAGCAGGATTATACATATCTCTAATGTAATGAATAAAACCGAGAGATGGAGGAAATGAAAAAGACAAATCCTCAACAACAACTAATTTTGTTATTGCTTCCCTATCTCTATGTTTATCGTATTTAGTGCCTACAATTCCCCCCGTCATAGGGTTAATTAGACCCTGTACTTGGTCCGGGACAGTATGTGAACCTTGTCCCGGTGGAGCGGACGTTTGCGCACCCAGTTTTGAAGCCTCGTATTGGGCCTACCTAGCTGGATGAGCCATTGATACGTGTCTCATTAACCCCCCCCCCCCGTCCCACTGTGACTTTTTCCAGTTTTAAATTTTAAAACATCTTTATAAATTTTATATCTAGCTACTTGACTACGTCCCTATCAAAAAATGTTCATGCATCTGATTTTAATTGTCGTTTTACTGGACCTCGTCTCATACTATGGGGAATAGGAGGCATTTCAGTTGAAGGTACACTAGTGGGTGTGTTGTCATCTACATTAGTGGGTGTATCATCTAGAACATCGTCTAAACTAAAGTCTTCTTGAGTTCCAGAAAATAGCTCCTCGTCTAAATCTAATATTATCAACAAAATCATCCTGTGTAGGAATATGATTATGTCTAGAAATAGGACCCTTGCCATTGTTGCCCCTATTAGAAGAAGCATGACCCCTATTCGTAAGCATACGTTTAAATCATTACATTATAAATTTATACTTATACTAATAAATAATTAAAGTAAATGAAATTAAGTGCACTAAATAAAATAAACATACAATAATAATTTAATAAAGGAACGAATGTACCAAACGCCGACGTAACGTAGACGTGTAATCGAGAGGTTGAAAATTGAAACTTTGCTCGATGAAAGATTCTCAAGCTAGTTGCCAACTTCACTCCCAAATGAATAAATAAAATTGAATATTTAGTAGACAATGTAGACTTGTAAAGAGATAGATTGAGAGATTGTAGGGGCCGGGACGGGTCGGGACGAGACCATGTCCTGTCCCGGTTCAAGTCCTGATACCGCAATTTTTTTTAAAAAAAGATCAGATTCAGTGCGGGATCGGGGCGGTGTCAGGGCAGGACCGGGCCGAGACCGGACCAACCTGGACCACTGGCCAGCCATAGTAAAACCATGATATCTATTCTTTAGTACTTGTTTTGACAAGTGGTGGATTTACATTGTTTTGCGGGGGTAAATTGTCATCCTCATCTTTCCAAGTGTTTTATGCATGCCCTGTTAATTTTTTTACTTCATATTTTATCCTTGTCTCAAGGGTCTCAGAGTAATCGTTAAAGTTATTTTCATGTGATCAGGAGGTTATAAATTCAAGCTGTGGAAATAGCCACTTTCAGTAATGCAGGATAAGACTGCGTACTATAGACTCTTGTGATTTGACCCTTTCCCAGACGCCGCGCATAACGAGAGATTAGTACACCCTTTTATTTTTTAATCCTTGCCCCCACTCAACTCCTCAACCTGCAAATATAGTCAAACTTGTCCACTTTAACTGAAAATTTTCTAAATACTACAGATGATGCATCTGACTAGCTGCAATAAAATACTGATACCTCGTACGACTTTTACTACAAAAGAAATTCAAAGAGAGAAAAAAAGCACCGGTATCTTTTGTAACATAGTACTAACTGATACTGTATAATGAATTCATGACATGTAGGACTCTTGGACTTCTCTTATGAATATGTTTGGCCCGCTCAATGAAAATTCTACATCCACACCTAGTTTTTTTCTTCCCCTATTTGCACCTCTGTTCTGGGTATATTTGTTAACAATCCTTGTGACATTGCACTCAACAGATTTAAATCTCATCTTCTCTAAAAACTAGCCACCTTTTCGTTCTAATTGGATTAACTAAACCAGAATAAAACTTCTACAACAATTAGTTTCAGTGTTTATCCCTCTAAGGAATAATTTCGTGAGTTGATAAGATAAGATGTGGATTACAAAGTATTGATATACGAGTGTATTATGATCTTGGGTTTACTAGTGCCATAGAAAATTCCTCTGAAACCTCTCCGGCTTCTTGTCACATTAGCTGGTGCCTAAAAAAGTACTCCCTCCGTACTTTTCTTTTTGGTATGTCACAAAAAAAATGTCAATCTTTCTGTATTTAGTAAGTTTTTCAATTCAAGTCAAGTTTAAGACCACGAGATTTAAAAGATCTCACACATCTTTAATTTAAGACCACAAGATTCAAAAGTCTCACTTTGTTTCTTAAACTACATGTCAAGTCAAACTAAAAAGCTTAAATTTGGACCGAGGGGGTAACATTATATATATGAGAATGATCGACGGTATGTTCTAAATTGACATTTCCATTCCTCTCCAAGTCTCAAAACTCTATTACTCCCTCCGTTTCAAAAAGATTTTTGACTTGACACAAAGTTTAAGAAAATAGAAAAGATTTTTGAATCTTGTGATTTTAAATTAAAGATGTGTTGAATGTAAGGCGGCCAGTGGGCCGGGACGGCCCGACCCCAACCCGACGCGTAAAAAAAACGGTAGCGGGACTCAAACTCGGGACAAGACAATGTCTCGTCCCGCCGGACCCGAGCCCGCCCCAGGCCCGCTCGCCCCGAGCCCGAGCCCGCCACGAGCCCGACCCCGCCCGAGAGCCCCCCTTTGCAAATATAACCGTTGCACCAACGACCATTTTAGATTTTGGCCGTTGGGCAACGGGCATTTTAGGCCTCCCCCCTCCCCCAACCCCCCCTACTCCTTAATATTTATTTTTAACCCATAAGTTATTATATTTATACTTTAACCCAATTTTTCAACTATAAATAACTCATTTTCTCTTCATCTTTCTCACAAATCTTCCTACAATCTCTCAATATCTCTCTCTACAAGTCTACATTGTTTACTAAATATTCAATTTTATTTATTTATTTGGGAATTGAGAGTGAAGTTGGCAACTAGCTTGAGGATCTTCCATCGAGCAAAGTTTCAATTTTCAACCTCTCGATTACACGTCGACGTTACGTCGGTGTTTGGTACATTCGTTCCTTCATTAAATTATTATTGTCTGTTTATTTTATTTAGCGCACTTAATTTTATTATCTTTAATTATTTATTATCATAATTAAAATGGAAGAATTAAGAGATATGTTTAAGGGTAAGGGTAAGGGTGCTTCTTCTAGTAGGGGCAACCAGGGCAAGGGTACTTCTTCTAGTCATCTTATTCCTACACATGATGATTTTGTTGATACTCAACATTTTCCTACAATACCATTAGATTTAGACGATGAGCTATTTTCTGAAACTCAAGAAGACTTTAATTTAGACGATGATCTAGATGATACACCCACTAATGTTGATGACAACACACCCACTAGTGCACCTTCAACTGAAATACCTCCTATTCCCCCTAGTATGAGACGAGGTCCAGCAAAACGACTATTAAAATCAGATGCATGGACATTTTTTGATAGGGACGTAGAGAATCAAGTAGCTATATGTAAAATTTGTAAAAATGTTTTAAAATTTAAAACTGGAAAAGGTCACGGTGGGACGGGGGGTTTAATTAGACACATAGTAAGTGCTCATCCATCTAGGTATGCCCAATATCAGGCTTCAAAACCAGGTGCGCAAACGCCCGCTCCATCGGGACAAGGTTCACATACTGATACTGTCCCGGACCAAGTACATGGTCAAATTAACCCTATGACGGGGGGGGGGGGGGGGGATTGTAGGCCATAAATACAATAAACATAGAGATAAGGAAGCAATATCAAAATTAGTTGTTGTGGAGGGTTTGCCTTTTTCATTTCCTCATCTCCCGGTTTTATTCATTACATTAGAGATATATATAATCCTGCTTTTAACAATTTTTCTAGATCAACTGTTAAGAGAGATGTATTTAAATTCCCGCATGAATATCAACAATATTTACGTTATTCATTATATCATTTTAATGGCAAAGTATCTATCACGTCTGATATAGGTCGTATTACTAACGGTCATGATTATTTAACTGTAACTTGTCATTGGATAGATTATAAATGGTCTATGCAAAAACGTATCTTAGCGTATAGATATATAGATGATAGGCACACTGGTACTTTTATTGCAGATAATATTTATCAAGTGTGCCATTATTACGGAATAACCGATAAAATTATGACTATTACATTAGATAACGCTTCTTATAACAATTACACAATTACAATTTTTAAAAATAGTTTAACTCCATCTTTTCCAGATCATTTTCATATAAAATGCGCGTGCCATATATATAACTTAATTGTAAAGGATGGTCTATCACTTTTTGAAGACATTCTTAGTAAAATACAATTTGCTATAAACTTTATTTTTAAAAGTAATAAAGTACAACGTAGAAAATAATATAAAAAAACTTGTCACGATTGTGGACTATCTTATAGAAAAATTCCACAAGAAGTATCCACTAGGTGTAATTCTTTATACGAGCAACTACTTGTTGCTTATGACTATAGAAAACTTATAACTTTATTTTTAACTCTCATAATCAAAATCCAGCTGATATGATTGTAAATAGCGATTGGGTAAAAATTTCCGAACTAATTGTATTTTTAGAGAAATTTTTTCAAGCAACAAAAGAATTTTCCGGCATATATTATCCTACTATTTCAACTATGTTGTTTTATATAACTCTAATATTTTTATTACTTAGTGAATATATGAAAAAACCAGCTTATATGGAAGTTATTAAAAAAATATTTATCAAAATAAGAAAATATTTTATTCCTATTCCGACTATTTATATTATTGGTTATGTATTAAATCCGACTATTAAAATAGACGGTACTAAATCACTAATTGAAACTATTTACGATTGTATAGAAGTACTACCACCTCCAAGTCCCAAAAATCTAAATCACCCACCACCTATTGAACAAACTAAAGAAGAAGTGTTGTCTAGCGTAGAACACCAATGCAAAAAAATATTTAGGTTTTATCAACAAGAAAATGCTAGTAACTTACGGCTTCCATACCATCTTCTTCATCTTCAACACAACCTCACAAAAGACATGCTGTTTCTGCGGCTAGTATTGAAAGCCTCAGAAATAGAATGTGCGGCCGTACCTCTACTACTAACCAAATTAGCGAGTTGGATATTTTTGTTTTGCAGGGTTCTGTACCGTACCAAGAAGTTATCAATGAAGATGGACATGAAGACTTGCTGAAATACTGGAGGGTGAATGAGAAGACCTTTCCGATACTTTCATTGATGGCCCGAGATGTTTTGAACATTCAAGCGTCATCAACTGCGTCTGAAAGCGCTTTTTCTGCCGGCAGATATCAAATAGGAGACCACATACACTCATTAGCCAGAGACAGCTTGGAAATTGCAGTATTATTCAGAGATTGGATACGAGCGGAGCGAAGAAGGTGCGATCAATCGGAGATCAACGAAGAAGTAGACGAAAACTACAACGAAATCTTATCCGAATGTGGTGGAAGCAACGTGAAGCAATTTGACCAACAAATACCAATTCCAACCGAAGAACCACATGAAATTATCAAGAAACTAGAACAAGTTTTTTCCAAAATGTAATTTTTTTAATTGCAATTCTACTATGTAATTTGCAACTTTTGAACAACACCACAAAGTTGCAATTTAGATTTTAGACAATTGTATTTGTATTACAAAAAAATCATATGTCTATTAAATAATATAAGAGGCACAAAAACAGCCTTGTGATGTTTTTATTACATTAACTTGTCTTGTTTATTGAGTTTTTTTTATACATATGTTATTTTTTAAAAAAAAAGGAAAATCCGCCGGAACCCGCCCCGATCCCGACCCCGCCCCGACCCGATTCCGACGGGATCGGGACGGGACTGGAGCAAGTCTCGCCAGACCCGACCCCGACCCCTTCGCCCGTCCCGCCCCGACCCCGACCCCGGCCCACTGGCCACCTCTAGTTGAATGTACAAAAATGATCTTTAATCTTGTGGTCTTAAAGATATCATATGTAAAATTGGAATGAAAGAGTAGTCAAAAAAAGGAAAGAGACTTTCTTTTTGAAACGGACCAAAAAGGAAAATAAAACAAACTTTTTGAAACGGAGGGAGTAGTACTTATTGGGTTCCATAGTGCTAAGTCTTTGAACTGAGCTCCCAATGACAAACCTAGGTAGGTGGTAGATAGGGAGGTCACCAACTCTACAATTGAACATTTGAGGTAGTTGTACAATGGTGTCCATCTCCATTTCTTAAGGTTAATCTTGAGCCCTGACACTACTTAGAACCATAAGAGGATCTGTCTCAAGTACGTGAGTTGTGAGATATTAACATCACAAAGGTTCCAAAGGTTTCAATGTGGATACTGCTCATATGAATTAGACTAGTTTCAGCCTTTCAGGAACATTGGAAACTTTGTAACTATAGTCTACAAGTTTTTTAGTGAAGAGGACATAGAGGATCATGATGTTAGGAAATGTAAGCAACAATCCTATGCTTCAACACTAATTAAGAACTACCCCCTTGAGGGTATCCAAATCGACTTTCGTCCTTCTTGTGTTTAAAATTGCAGATCTCACTCCTATATATATGCTGACAAGTCGAAGTTACCCAAGACCTCAAGAAGAAAGTTTCTATTTTTGATTAAAAAAACACTAGTCAAGTGAATGCTTATGTCAATGAGATGAGCCATGAAATAATCATTAACAGATCAGATTAGCAATCAATTAAATTTGGATCCTCCCTGAATAGGTTTACCACAGATGAATTCAATGAAATATTGCTTTAACAATGGAATAACACGATCCACAACCAACTTAATTTGGATTTTTTGATGATATCCCGGTGTTAGGTGTCCAACTCACGCGAAAAAACAAGAATTTCGTATATAACTTCTTTTTTACAAGTTATATATTTTTGTAAGCATTTGCGGATCCAAGATTTTTAGTTAGGGTGTTCGAAAAAATAACAAAAGCTAAATATAAAAAATAATGTTATTCTTGAGAATCAAATCTAGGATGCTAGAGACAATTTTGAACACCCTGGACTACTTGAGCTAACATTTTGCTTTTTTTTTAAGGTATTCAAAAGTTAATATATGTATGTAAACACAAAAAATCTATCATATATATATATATATACTGTAATTTTTTGTCACGGGTGAACACCCTGAGCACCCACTAAATCCGCCCCTGTTTGTAAGTGTAGCAAAAGTTTGTTTCCTCTACCTTATGCTTAGTGAATTTAGGTTGATACCCTACTTTGCCTTTGCTTTTCAAAACTTTATTACGTAAAAAACTTTCGCTAACGAAATATGGATTAAAAAAGAGCCGTTTGATTTAACAAAAATAAAAACTTAATTCTATATGCTCCCAAAGCTGAACTTTTCACTAATACTTTAAAAAACTGATAAGCACGAGAAAGTAATGTAGGGGTACATAATAATGGAAATACTATATAAATATTTCTAAAGTTAATCACTTGATTTTGTTTAAAAAAACACGAAATATATATTAACACCGCTTCGGCAATTACCTAAAATTAATTTGAAAAAAAGATAACTCAAATTAATCTTTGTGAGGAAGACATTATTAACAATATCGTGACAGGTGTAGTAAATTATCAGAGTGGCGTATTGTTAATGCACAGTATTAACAATATGGAGGTGAAAACTGAGTAGCAAAAGAGTAATTACCAGTGTGTAAGTGTCATGCCAAATGTCAGCTAAGTGATTCTAAGACCTTCTCCTGCACCTTGCAACCCCATCTTTAATTACCCTCAACCTTTGCATGCAATTCTTCCCCATTGTAATGCACATGCTGCAGCCCATTTCTGAACCAGGGGAAAGGCTTGAAATGCAGTTTGCAAGGAAAACGGTAAGATTGCTAGAAGAAGGGAGCAGACTTTAGGAGTACGTAAGGGCTGATGAAGGATATGATGCTAGGGGGAGCTAGGTAGGGTTGAGGGGTTCCTTCGGAGGAAAATTATTGTATATACAAGGTTAAATTTCTTTTTTTATGTATATATAGTAGATATTGAACCCTCTTGACAACTTCGTAGATTTACTTCTTCACATTTTTTAATCCCCTTGATGAAAATAACGCTCCGCCACTGATATTAGGGATGGCAAAAGAAGAAGGGGGTGAAGACTCTGGAATCTATGGGATTCTTAAAGATTGGTTGATTACATTACTGAAAGGTCCAGATTGTCTCCTTTTAAACTAATTAAAGATCAGCCAAGTGCAATAATCCAGGGTTTGAAATTAAGCAGTAGCTTGAGGAGAAAAGGTAAAAGTTGTCCTGAAAATTGTCTTATCAACACCTCCAAATAGTACCAGCTCAACCTGATCTAGTCATTCAAAATTATTTCCAGGTCCCTTTCTAACTGGATTCATGTAATAAAGAATCATTTAAAAGATAGACAACCATACATACTTGTTATGTGCTCGACTTGTATCTTCTAAAATCATGAACTTTTGTTTATACTGAGACTCCTGAAGGGCACTTTTGAAGCTACACCTGCATTAAAAGGCTAATGTGCTTAATCGGACCAAAGAAAAGTTGGCATACCACTCATTTTTCCCTCCCATTGTGAAAGCATGAATGCTTTAGTCCATTTCTCAAAATAACAAATAGAAATGAAACACCAAGGTCTCAGATGTTCTATATCTGCACGAATACTTGACCAAGCAAGATGTCATAATGCTGTAAGAACCTCAAGTCCTCAGAGGAGGAATTAGAGCATGCAGATGAACGGAGGACGTAGAAGACAAATTCCATATGGAAAAAGCTCGCTCTACTCATATAAATTTAGGAATTAGTACGCATACACATTTTGCATAAAGTTTTTTTCAAACTACAGTGAAATGAACAATCTTTGAACAAAATGGGTAATAGAGACACGAAAATTTGCTTGTCAAGCACAATAAGATCCAAAATCTTTTCTACTGTGGGTTCAGAATAACATGCACCACATCTAAAAACTAAGGACAAAGAACAAATGCCCTAGATATACAGTATAAATTAAAATAGTTGAGCCAATAGATTGGATTCCTGGTTGTGCATGCAGTATTCACTGTCACAAAAAAATAACTGATGGAAGCCTTGTTTGTAGGAATTTAATGCAGCAGAAAATGTTGAAATTGAAACTGGGATATTAGAATCATATGTGTTAAATATACAAAATATACACACAATATACATGTGTATATTGTGTATATTGGTCTCGGCTTTGCTCTCCAAATTACTCTCGGGTTTGGCTGAATTGTACCATGTAATTTATGGTAAATATTTAGTATGCTAGTTTAGGTAATGTTGTAATATAATTAGTATTGTATTACCATAATTATTGTATTATCATAAATGTATAGTTAGTATCCAAGTAGAATAAGGTTTTAGGAATAGAATATGAATAAGATTCTCCTATTATGAAAATATGTAACTTGTATATATAGTCTTTCAATTAATGAAAATAATCAAGGGGATTATTTCTTTCATGGTATCAAGAGACTAGGTCTTGCTTCCACCCTTGCTCTTGGTTTTTGTGCCATTTCTCGGCCACAACAGTCTCCGTTTTCCGTCCCCCTTCACCGGAATTCGTGATATTATTTACCTCCACTCTTCCCAAATTTTCCATCCTCTCCCTTTGCTCTTTCGTTATGTCTAAGAACAATTTTCATCCTGCCCTCATGGTTTCTAACATCAAGAACAACATCCCTATTGTTCTTGAGACGGAAAACGTCCAATATGCGACTTGGAAAGAATTATTTAAAATTCACGCTATCTCCCATCAAGTCATCCATCACATAATTCCTCCCGCTGCACCTATTCCCGCGGAGGATCCTCAGTTATGGATTACTCTTGATGCTACCGTTCTCCAGTGGATTTATTCCAGTATTTCGGTTGACCTCTTACATACGATCATTGAGCTGGACACTACGGCTATGGCTACATGGAATAGATTGCATGACATATTCCAAGATAACCAACATTCACGCATTGTCACACTCGAGCAGGAATACTCTCAAGTTTGCATGGAAGAATTTCCAAATGAGTTGGAAGACCAACTCCGTAACGTTGGCGCACCTGTGACAAATAATCGTCTGGTTCTACAATTGGTTGCCGACCTTTCTGAGGCCTATAATGGCGTCTGGCAAGGAATTCTCTGTTGCATTGACTGAACTACTTGTATACTCAACTAATAGCTTTGGCCCCTTCAAAAATATGTTTGTACATATAAGGGTTTGTCTTTTGTTCCTTTGTAAATTTTTGATACACCTATGAGGTTCCAGTTAGTATAGATGGTTGTATGTCTTTTATAGAGAACCATGTTTTTGTACAGGTTCTGCAGTTTTTGTGTACCACTTTTGTTCCTGGAGATTACCCCTACATTGATATAACTATTATCTTATTGTTATTTTGAAAAACAACAACACCTCAACTGCTAGCTCTGAAATTCCATGCTTGCATGAAACCTACTAGACTACAACAACAAGAACAACAACAAACCCAGTGTAATTGCAGAAGTGGGTCTAGGGAGGTTCACTGTCATGACCCAAACCGGAGGGCCATGACGGGCACCCGGACCTTACTTGCCGAGTACCATTAATCATATATTTACTATCTAATCGTAATTAAGCATGGGCCACGAGGGCCGTCACAAAGTAACATGCTGACACATAGAAATAATAAACTGGAAATGAGCTACGTAAAATCTTACAAACAGAAGAACTCAACCCATACATATATACATACTAAGGTCGACAAGGACATACACGACTACGATACACATGACATCTGTGTAACATCCCGTACCTTCGGATCACGATTTGAGTCGCTAGGTGTGTGTATATAGACCCGAGCGTTGGGAAAATTTTGGTCATATTTACGTATGCTAATTAGTATATAAAAGGATGCAATCCCGAAATAATTTAGGACTTAATAAGTGTGACGATAAGGATTAATAATAGTAGTTGTATGTCCCCAAAGAGGTTATGGACTAGTGTCATATCACAAAATTATGACATTGAATATATGAAGATTTTAAAAATCATTAAGATTTAAGCGTATTGGGATCACAAAATTAATTGTATGTGTAATTGATTGATTAAGTGGATAAATATAATTAGTGGAAGACAAAAAGGGAACTATTTCAACGTGAGTGCATTTCGTTATAAGAAAGAATGACTAACGGTCCGCTTGGGCAGCTCAATTGGTTTCAAGGGGGATATTTGGAATAAGAGACCAAGGATCGAATCCCGTCAGCGGCAGTGTGGGGGTTTCTTCTTGAAATAAAGGAGGACCCTTGTGTGTAGCGTGGTACTGGTCTAACCTTTGAAATCAATTGAGTCACCATGATTTACCTCCTTCACAGACCTGTCGGACCGGGGTGTGGGGGCTCCTGGGGTGGGAGATTCCACCTTTTGGAATAAGAATGACTAACGAATGCACCTATACACATGGATAAGATGTGGAGGTTTCCCCTCAGATTGAGTTACATCATTTGGGTGCAATGATTAGCGTGGGCCCCACTTAAGAGAAGCCACTCTCTCTCTCTCTCTCTCTATATATATATATATATATATCATATACACGGACTAATAGGCCCACTTGCATTTAAGAGAAGTCATTATATATATATATATATATATATATATATATATATATATGTCCTATAAACTGATTGAGAGGCAGATGCAAAATCAAAGTTAGCTTTTCTTTTATTATTTCTTTATTTTGGCATGTTTCATATAAAGAAATATAACCGCGATATTATTCCATAAATTATTCTACTCCTAGTAGTTAAGAATATTCATGTTATTGATTCCTATGTTAAGAGCATGTATAAATATGTTCCTAAGTCCTTATTGAAAAATACAGAAAAGATGTTGATATTCACAGTGATAGCCGAGGGCACAAGGATATTATGTCACTCAGGATATTTTATTGTCATTCATGCATTTTTATTTGCATTATATTCATATATTACCCTGGACCCACCTGTGTTATATACACTACTATATGGTATGAATTATATATATGTAGGGGATGAGAAAAAGGGAAAGGTGTTATATACGCGTCACCATCTACAACTGGTACAGATATTACGAAAAGAAAGATGCCCTTGTGTGTCCAATATTGATTCCCTTGTGTGGCCAATATGATAATGAAATTATGCCCACAGAGGTTGTTATGGAGAGGAAGATGCTCTTGTATGGGCAATATTTATATATATACCGCATTTGCATTGTGCATAACATTTAGACATATGTATTAGGACACTCAGAGGCATTTACTGATGGTTAGCTGTTTCTATCGGTTGTTGCTGTTGTCATTTGTTTTTATTACCTATCTTGGTCGACTATTTCTGTTTCAAATTATTATATATATATATATATCTATGTTATGATGTTTCTTATTCCTGACATACTCGGTACATTAGTCGTACTGACGTCCCTTTTGTCTGGGAGACGCTGCGTTTCATGCCCGCAGATTAACGTACGCAAGGCGACGATCCACGTTAGTAGGTTGTTGACTTAGCGGATTTTGGAGCACTCCCCTTGTTTTGGAGTGTAGTCTAATTTTAGTACGGTATATTTTTACATGTGTATATGGGTATGGTGGGGCCCTGTCCCGACCTGTTGATGTCCTGTACTCTTTTAGAGGCTTGTAGATAGGTGTCATGTGTGTAGTAGTTATGTACGGCCTCGTCGGCCTTGGTGTATATATATATAAGTTGGGTTTCTGGTTTACTGTTCTATGTTTATATATGTCAGCGGAGTACTGAGTGACGGCCCTTGTGGCCGCAAATAATTATGGGTAGATGTTAAATGTATGATGAGTGGTATCCGGCGGGTAGGGTACGGGTGCCCGTCGCGGCCCTCCAATTTGGGTCGTGACAAACTTGGTATCAAAGCATGTCTGTCCTAAGGAGTCTACAAGCCGTGTCTAGTAGAGTCTTGTTTATGGGTATGTTGTGCACCATACTTATAAACATGAGGCTATCTGCCATTTAGGGATGGTTTATATTCTTTCATCTCATAAATCGTGCAGTAGAGCTGAGTTATAAGTATTTCGCTCCTAATCCGTCTCGTGTTTATGATTCCAGTGATGCCTACAGCAAGGAAGAAGTTCAAAAGTGTGAGGGCGTTGGATACGGCTGCAGGCGAAGGTGCTAGCCGATTGCCACCCGCTAGTGAGGGCCAGAGTGAGACCCACAATGTGACTCATTCGTATGATTCCCGCAGTTCACCACCATCGAAAAAGAATAATGGAGTTGCAGTACCCCCAGTTCCTCCACTTGATACTCCAGATGTGGATCTTGATATGCAAAGTGTTGTACAATTATTGACACGATTGGTGGCCGCCCAGGCTCAATGTCATATTTCCAGTCCTTCTGATAGAGCCGCTAGTGCGAGAGCTGGGGATTTCATTAATCTAGACCCTCCGGTATTCACGGGATCAGACCTGAACGCGGACCCACAATTTTTTTTGGATCAGATATAGCATACCTTGCGGGTAATGGATACTACCGATATTGAGTCAGTAAAGTTTGCTTCTTATAGACTGCGAAATGTCGCGATGACTTGGTATGAGACATGGGAGCAATCTAGGAGACCTCGTTCTCCACCAGCAGGATGGAGAGAATTTTCAAAGGCCTTCTTACAACATTTTCTGCTAGTCGAGCTTCGACGGGTCAGACAGGACATATTTCTAAGTCTTGAGCAGGGCAACATGAGTGTTCGAGAATATAGCTTGCAGTTTAATTCATTGGCTAGATATGCTCCTACGATTATAGTTGAGATGAGTGATCGGGTAACACAGGTTTGTTACTGGCTTAGGGCCGCACTTGGTCAACGAGTGTACTACGACTTCTCTGAATTCGAGTATGAATATTGTTCGCATTCAGTCTTATGCACAGAATCTGGAGAATCGTAAGAGACAACAACGGGTAGATCGAGAGCGTAATAAGGGTCAGCATAAGAGGGCTCGATCCGTAGGTGACGTGAGGGATTTCAGAGGTGGGCCCATGCCACAACTTTATAATCGCCCATCGTACCCGACAACTAGTTCATCATTACCATTTTAGAGGTCAAGGGTTGATCGGTATGTTCAATCGGAACCAGGTCAGAGTTCACGAGCATTAGGGTCTTATTATAGAGGGGATTCTAATCAGATGAGGTCGTCGTTGGCTCGATACATGCAGTGTGGTAAGAACCATATAGAGTCGTGCCAACGAGGATCAAATGTGTGTTATTCTTGTGGTGAACCTGGTCATATTAGGCGAGACTGTCCGACAGGAGACGAAGGTGTTAGGGCCCAGCTAGTCGGATCTGCAGTAGCTTTATCACAGTCAGTACACCCGTCAGGGCAAAATCATCAGACAACATCCGGTCGAGGCAGAGGTAGGGGTGGAGCAACTAATTTCGGTGGTGCTAGAACCACACTTATGCATTGATGGGCGACAGGATCAGGAATCATCATCTGATGTCATTACAGGTATATTATCGGTATTTTCACACAATGTGTATGCGTTGTTAAATCCAAGCTCTAATCTTATCATATATCACCCCTTTTATTGCCTGTAAATTTGGTATGGAGCCTGAGTTGATAAGGAATCCATTTGTGGTATCTACACCAGTTGGTGAGTCGGTAGTTGTTAGACGAATCTATTGAAATTGTGCAGTATTAGTTTATAGCCGTCAGACCTTAGCGGATTTGGTAGAACTAGAAATTGTTGATTTTGATGTTATTATGGGCATGGATTGGCTAGCATCGTGCTATGTTAATTGTAACATCCCGTATTTTTAGGTTACGGTTTAAATCGCTAAACGTGTGCAAGAAGACCCGAACTTTGGAATTTATGTTATTTATGTATGCTAATAATGAGATTAGTATATAAAAGAATTAGACCCCGAAATAATTTTAGACACAACAAGTGTGACGACGGGGATCGGGAATAAATTTGATATGTGCAAGAAAAGATTATGGACTAGGGTCATATTACAAGAATTATGATATTGAGTATACGAAGGTCTTATGAATTTTTAGAATTTAAATGAAGTGAGATCTAAAATTAATTATATGTGTGATTGATCAATTGCGATGTATGATGCATGTGTGGCGTGAAGGTGTGAGCCACGAAACATGGCAGAATGCATGTAATTAGGAGGTGGCATGCAGGGGATAAATTAATGGCTATGTGGAGACTTAATAGTGAGACCATTAAATAGGCACCTAGGAAGTCTCATTTAGTAATCATTATGTTGGTTGGAGAATTTCCTATCATTTTAACCATTTGCTCATTAGAAGACTTCAACCCTTTGTTTTGTTTGTGTACGAAAAACAGTAACCACACTTATTTTTTCCCCTTAAGATTTACGTACCCTCTCCAAACCTTTCATCCTTTTAATTAGCAATTTTAACCATTTCATTTTGGCTAACATTATATTGTTTTGAAAATTCCTTAAGGACTACATATTCACTCGTACATAGCAGTGGCCACTTCTTAATATTTCAATTAGAAGCCTTTCAATTCTATTATGTTAGGGAAAGAAAACACTGCAACTTGGGAGGAGTGAAACGAAGTTCACTCTCGTTTCAACGACAAATTGACAAACCTTGAAGTGTAAACTAAGGTATGTTAAGGCAAATTATTTCTTTCTTTTGGCATGTTCCATGTAACAAAATATAACCGTGATATTGCTCCATAATTTATTCTACTCCTAGTAATTAAGAATATTCATGTTATTGATTCCTATGTTAAAAGCATGTCTAAATATGTTCCTAAGTCCTTATTAAGGCATACAGAAAATATGTTAATATTTACGGCGTTAACCGAAGGTACAAGAAAATCATGTCATTCAGGATATTTTATTGTGATTCATGCATTCTCATTTGCATTGCATTCATGTTTTACACAAGACTGTATATTGGGGACGGGAAACGGGAAACGCAGACCACCTGATCAGCTGGGATATGATAATGATAAAGCCTGTGTGGCTAGCTGTGTGGCTTAATGAAGGAAGATGCCTGATTAAGGGCTAATATATATATATATATATATTTGATGTGGGGAGGAAGATGCCATTGTGTGGCCAGTATATATGTATCTACCGCATTATGCATGACATATAGACATACTATGCCCATAGAGGCTGACATGAAATGATGCCCACATAGGCTGTTATGGTAAGAAAGATGCCCGATGAGGCTAATGTAAATGTATACTGCATTGTGCATAACATTTAGACATATGTATTAGGGCCCTCAGAGGCATTTACTGTTGGCCAGTTATTTCTGTTTCAGTTGTGGTCATATCCCTGTTATTCTATTGTTCATGCCTGACATACTCAAGACATCACCGTGATCGACGTCCCTTTTGTCGGGGGACGCTGCGTTTCATGCCCGCAGGTTCACATAGGCAGGGTGACGGTTCACGTTAGTTGATTGCGGATCCAGCGGATTTTTTTTGGAGCACTCCCCTTGTTCGGAGTGTTGGTCTAATTTTGGTACGGTGCAATTTTACTTATATATATGGGTTTGGCGGGGCCCTGTCCCGACCTTTTATGTTGCTACTCCTAGAGGCTTGTAGACAGGTGTCCTGTAGTTAGTTGTCATGTGTGGCCTTGTCGGCCTTGGTATGGGTATGTATATATGAAAATTGGATTTCTGATTAAGATTTTCTATAATGTTTTTTTCACCTTAGTCAGTATTTAATTACGATTAGGTGGTAAATATACGATCAGCGATACCCAAAGGGTGGGATTGGGTGCCATCGCGGCCCTCCAGATTGGGTCGTGACACTAATGTTGATTGCCAAACAAAGATTGTTAAATTTCAGTTCTCATGCGAGCCAGTTCTTGAATGGAAGGGTAATACGGAGACGCCAAAAGGTAAGTTTATTTCATACCTTAAGGCAAGGAAGATGATCTCCAAAGGTTGTATATACCATCTTGTTCGAGCTAGAGATGTCGATGCCAAACCACCTATTTCTCAATCAATTCCGATGGTTAATGAGTTCCTTGATGTATATAATACATAAATGATACTAAAATACTCTGAGTCTATCGGAGTGACGTAAGGTCGTTACACCTTCGATTAATATTATGAATATTAACATCTCTCCCATATACCACACTAGGGATTAGGAACATATTTAGACATGATTTGACGATAGTAATGAATAACATGAACATCCTTAACTACTAAGAGTAGAATCATTTATGGAAAAATATTACGTTTACATTTCGTACTTAGAACATGCCAAAAGAAGGAAGGATTTGCCTTAACATACCTTTATTGGTCTTCTTAACAATTCAATCAATGAAGCTCATCTAGCACCTAAACCTTATTTTCCAAGAACCCCTTTTCTTCCACCTTACCTTACTTTGAAGAAAGTCCGGATTCAATACGTGACAAAATAAAACAACGAGATTGAAGCGGTGCCCAAAATTCGTATGTTGTTCTTAAGAAAAATTACACTTTGCTTTCTTGAAATTGCAAGTCATGATGTTTCTATAATCACTGTCACATTGCTGCCCTGTTTGATTAATCCCAACATCTTATTTTGTATAAACTTATTGAAGAAGTTGATCCATCTGACGTGCATTTAACAATTTTTTTAAAAAAATTATTCCCCTTTCCTTCTTTTCTTTTATATCTCTATAAAATGTAAAACCGCGCCCTCGTGTATATACTCTTGTTGCTGATACTAATAGATAAGTTTCATCCACAATTCCCTAGTGCCTTTGTTACATGGCTGATTTGTATCCAAATAAATAAGTTGAATTTAACACTTGAACCACTATGCTGCCACATGTCATCCACTCATGACTAGACAAAGCATGATAATCACTTTATGCCCCTAATTAAAGATCTTTATTATCCCTTTTTCCATGCATACACTATTATTCCTAATAATGCAACCTATACCAACTAGTGCATAGTCACTTAATGTTATCTCACATATTGACACATGAAAAAAAGGTGATGCCACATCAGTTATTCATCCAGTCACTAATTAACTCCTTTAGACCACACTCCACGTTTAACTCATCACACACCCAATTAATTCCTTGAACCTAATTTACTTTAAAAGTAATCGTTTAGCACACTTCATATATCCATTATCATAGTCATGTGATATAACACTAGTCTGTAGCCTCTTTTTCTATACATAAAATATCATTTCTAATCATCATTGTCACACTTTTAAAATCTTAAATTATTTCGGGCCGCATCCTTTTATATACTAAGCTCTTCATTTGCGTACGTAAATATAACATAAATCCTCCAAGGCTCAAGTCTATTTGCATACGTCTGGCAGCTCAAACTATTGCCCAAAAGTACGGGGTGTTACATTCACAAACACTGAGACTGACTCGAAAATCCAATGGACTGCTCCACCAGTCCAAAACCCCATGCAAATCGAGTCTACCATAGTATCTACCCACCAGACTCTCTTGGAGGATCAAATACTGGACAAACCAATCTTGAAAGCTCTGAGAACTGGCAACAAGGATCTAGAGGCCATGTCAACCTCCATAAAAGTGCCAAAGTCATATGACATAACTCTAGATAGTCTTAGGTTGATAGAGTTCAATGTGCCAATGAGTGAGCTGCTAATAGTTCTTTGCCCCAGACTCCTAACTAAATATGCTCTAGGAATCAAGTTCTCAGTGGATCCAACCACAAGGAACTTTGCAACAATGCTGAACCCAACATTGAGCAGACCATCACCCCAACACCTAGTGACCAATGCCAATCTAAAGGAGAAGTGGGTAAGGAAAGAGCAGGAAAACCCTAAAAAATTGTTATTAATGAACTTCATAATATGGAATTCTAGGGGTTCCAACAATCTGGAGTTTAAGAGGCACTATATTGTCATGAATAACCTCTACAAGCCTGTAATGCTTTGTCAGCTAGAAATTAAAATAAATGAGCATAAGTATATTGCTCAGAATTTAGGGTTTAATGTTCACCTTCAATGTCCTTCTGTGGGGAACTCTGGAGGGATTGTTGTCATGTGGAAAGATGATCTCTTGAGGGTTGAAGAGATCACCATCTCTAGTCAGGGCATCCATGCACTTGTGAAGGTATTGAATTCCTCCTTTACTTGGCTTTTATCTACTATCTATGCTAGTAACTACTTTGCTGATAGAAAGGTTTTGTGGGATCAGTTGTGTTTCATTGCTGATCATACTTCTGATGGATGGTTAGTAGGGGTGATTTTAATAAAGTCTTTATAGCCTCAGAGAAATTTGGAGGCAATCTCATTAATATGCTAGGGCTAAATGCTTTCGGAACTGTATTAAAATTTTTGGGCTAGTAGATTTAGGCTTTAAGGGTAGCAGGTTCACCTAGACTAATAAAAGATATAGGAATAGGCAGAACCTTATCCTGGAAAGGCTAGATAGATATTTTGTTAATGACATATGGCTTAATATGTACCCTAATGCTACTGTCACTCATCTTCCTAGAACTCACTTTGATCATTGTCCTTTACTCATTAAGTTATCTAATGGTCATCTTAACTGTAACACCCCGTACTTTCGAATATCGGTTGAACACATAAACGTAGGTAAGTAGACCCGGGCCTCGGGAAGTATAACAAAGTTTATGTTATACTTACATATGCTAATAAGGAAATTAGTATATAAAATATGTGATCCCGAAACAATTTTGAATTTAACAAATGTGATAACGGAGATTAATAATAATAATTGTATATCCCCAAAGAGGTTATGGATTAGTGTCATATTACAAGAATTATGACATTGATTATAAGAAGGTTTGACAAGTCATCATGATTTAAGTGAATTGGGATCAAGAGATTAATTGTCTGTATAATTAATTAATTATGGGATTAATTAATTATAATTGGGGGACAAAATTTAGTGGGACATTACGTGGAGCATTATAATTGATCTCTAACTGACTAAGCCTTATAAGCATAGGTGGCAGCTTTGGGAGGTTCACAACAAACTCCAACATTCATCTCTTTTCCATCAATAAACAACATTCATCTCCCTCAAAGCTTCTGTAGAAATCATTCCCTGGAGAGGAATTGTCACACTTCTATCAGAAAGAGGAAATATCAGTTGGTGAGTTCTCTAAAAATTCTCGATCGAATTTGGAGATTTTCCGCAAGCTTCTACTCACCAAAAGGGGAAACATTCATGGCGTCTTGGGCCTTAATTCCAGCAAAATTAAAGCCTTTAACCAGCTTAAGAACTCAGAAATCCAAGCCGAGACCTAGAGTTTCGAGGAAGTGCTGGAAGTCAATTTTTGGGGTCTGGTTTCTGCTTGTCGGAACTTGAATTGGGCGAAAGGTTTTCCGACAACACTCGTCATTGCGCTTAAAAGAGGTATTGATTCTTGTTCCTAAGTTTATATAAATTATAGAGCATTATTCTTACTAGTGTTAAGACGATTATCGAAAATGCTAAGTTTGGGTTGGGTGTTGTCGGGAATGCTGTAATTGTAAGGTGTTGGGGTTGCATGTGAAATTATTGTACTGTTTTGGATATTATAGCAGTAGGAAGAAGGATTAAGAAGTGCTGATTGTGTGGTTATATGCATAGGTTTCGACATAGAAAAAGTATAGATTCTACGCATACAAAGTATTCACTAGAATGTCTCAATGAAGCGATTTTTAGTATATTTATCTGATTATGATGTAAATCATTCATATGGTGTAGATAATCATTCGTAGAGCTTACAAGGATCCGCAGAACTTAGATAATTTTGACAATAAGGTATGCAAGGCTCTTTCCTTCTTTTGGCATAATTCTATGTGCGAAACATAACCATCGTGTTACTACATAAATTACTCTACTCTTAGTAGTTAGGGATGATCAAGTCATCGACTCCTATGTTGAAAGAATATCCAAGTATGTTTCTAAGACCTTAATAAGGCACACCGGAAGAGATGTTGATATTCCCACTATTAACCAAAGGTGTAAAGGATAGTATGTCACTCGGGATGTTTTATTATTATTCATGCATTTCATTTGCATTGCATTCATATGTTACCCTGGACCACTTGTGCTATGCATATTACTACACGGTAAATATTATATATTATATATATATATATATGTATGGGAATTGGAGAAAGGGAAAAAGGTGTTATATACGCATACCACATGCAGTTGGTACATACTATCACAAAAGAGCCCAAAGAGGCCAATATGATGTGATGATGTGATGCCCTTGTGTGGCGATATAACCTGATGCCCACAGAGGCGGTTGTGGGAGGATTCATGTGTGGACATTAGTATACCACATTTGCATTGTGCATATATTCATTAATCATTATATGGTATGATGCCCACAGAGGCTGTTATGGTAAGGAAGATGCCCGAAGAGGCCGATGTATATGTATACTGCATTGTGCATAACATTTAGGCATGTGTATTAGGGCCCTCAGAGGCATTTACTGATGTTCAGTTGTTTCTGTTTCAGATTATGATATATCTCTGCTATGTTATTTCTAATGCCTGACATACTCAGTACATCAGTCGTACTGACGTCCCTTTTGTCGGTGGACACTGTGTTTTATGCCCGCAGGTTCATATTGAGATGGTGACGGTTCACACTAGTAGGTTGCTGGTTCAGCTGGTATTCGGAGCACTCTATTTGTTTCGGAGTCGCGATCTGGTCGTGGTATGTTTTACTCTTTAGAGGCTTGTAGATAGGTGTCATGTGGTAAGTTGTCATGTAAGGCCTTGTTGGCCTTGGTATATAAAAGGATAAGTTGGGCTTTTGAGTTGAAACTTTATATAATCTATCACGGCTCAGTCTGTGTTTAAATATGATTAAGGGTAGAGTGTAGATGTGGTGCCCGACGGGTAGGGTCCGGGTGTCCGTCGAGGCCCTCCGGTTTGGGTCGTGACAAACTTGGTATCAAAGCATGTTTGTCCTAGGGAGTCTATAAGTTGTGTCTAGTAGAGTCTTGGTTATGAGTGTGTTACGCGTCACACTTATAAGCAGGAGACTAGAGGGCATTTAGAATTATTTCCTTCCTTCATAATCTAGATCGTTCGATAGAGAGGAGTAGTAAGAGTACTAGTTCCTAATCAAATTTTCTCATTTGAAACTGCAGCAACGTCTACAATGAGAAACACCTCGGATAATAAATATGCGGGTACTGTCGCAAGAAAAAATGTTAGACAAATACCACCCGCTGGCACGGGTCAGAGGGTTACAGAAATTGAAAGAAGAGAGGTGAATTATACTATAGACTCAGACCCATCAGAAATTATGGGGTCTATAGAGGAGGATCCATTTGAAGATCCCTATGAGTCACCTGCTCGACCGCCCTCGGTTCTTCCAGCGGAAAGTGGGGTGAGTAGAGTTCCGACTTCACCAAGGACTTTAGTGTCAGTATCGGGCCTCATCGACCATGGAGTGGGTGGATCAGCACAGGGACGGGTACAATTGGATTTCCCTCAAATACCACGCCATGACCGGGTATGTATGTCGCTCAATGACCCCGACCCTTCCGAGATTCTGGATAGTCCACAATCTTGGGGGTCTGTTAATCAGGGCTCGCCGGTCTATGTTATGGGATACACGCCAGAGGAAGAAAAGAGGAAGGAAAGGAGAAGGCGAGTGGTTAGTAAGGATAAGAGGGTTCCACTCCAAAGTGTGTCGGATCGAGGCTCATATATAGGTAGGGATGGCAACAGATCGGATCTGGACCGGATCCTACTAGATCTAGATCCAGATCCATTTTTCATACATGGATCCAGATCCATCGGGTCCATAAAAATCAGATCCAAATCCGGATCCACTGGGTCCACTGATCGGATATGGATCCATATGTAAAAAAATTTACCTTGCTAAGATTTTTTTTTTGAACTGACAAATGATTTTTACTTAACTAACAGTTTACTGTGTTTCAATTTTGAAATGTTCAAATGAGATATTTTTTCGTTGTCTCATTTTGATTGTGAGCTATTAATTGAAAATATTGGACAATGACAATAGTTGTGAAAAATGATGACTAATATTTCCACAATGCAGAACTTGTATGTGCTTGGAATCTTCACAAATGAAGTGAATATAATTTTAACTACTTGTCTATGGAGATGTTAGTCATTCACTAATATAACATTGATTTTATTATCAAAGTTACCTTTTTATTTTTTGGGTTTTGAGTTAACACGGGGATAAATTAAACTTGTTTTGAGAATTAAACTTGCAAGGATGTGCTTAGCAATTTTAAGAAAATACTTATAAAATTACATTCTAGGTTATGAATATATTTATTAAAAAAATGATCCATGTGTCGGATCTGGATCGGATACGGATCTCAAATACAAGATCCAGATCTAGATCCGATCCTGATCCGTCCGGTCCAACTTTTGAAGATCCATATCCTATAAAACGGATCTGGATTCACCGGGTCCAGGATCCACTGCCATCTCAATATATAGGACCAAGATAGGATAGTGCAGATACACCAACAAGATCATAAGGCCGTCCTAGTACCTATCCCGATAATCCATAAGATCTCTAAATTAGTTACCTTTAAATAAATGACGTATTGTGTTTAATCGATATATGGTTATATGTTTGGATTAAGCAAAGGAATATATGGATTTTGTATGTAGATTGATAAAATTGTCGTACAATTTGGTGTGATTCTAGTTAAGTCATGAAATGACTTTAAATCTGTTTGTATGCATAAGTTAGGCAATAATAACCTTGATTGAACTGATTTAGGAGTGATTAATGTTTATTAGAGATAATTTCGACTTAATATGGATCTAACCTGAGGCTATGGGTAGGCTATAACTTATTGGTTATAGTGAAAAGACTTGTGTAGCTCCTATTATCTTTTTTCACATAATTATCATAGTAACATTTGCTTAGTATAAGCCTAGAAAGTATATTGGCTTACTGTTTTTGGTCTTTCCATGTGGTATTCAATGATTTGAAGTGATAAAGCCTAAGTGTGGTTTCCCAATAACATGTTGAGTTTCAAAATTGATCTCATAATATGATGGTCTTGCTATCAATGGTCTGTTGCCTTCTACAAATGCATTCTACAAATGCATACTATGGTGTAAAATGCCAGTTGTTTCCTGCACTAGTTCATTGTGCCCAAAATTACCTAAGTTTGTTTAGACTTAAATCATGTAGGCTTGTATATCTATTTTACCATCTTTGTAGCCTAAAATACGTGACTGATTGTTTGAGATTACAAGTGATGAGCATGTTGAGTCTGTAAAAACCATTCATGTACCTCTTATGACTTCTACTAACAATTTAAGTTAGACAACCATTTGTATGCTCTAAAAATTATTCCTATCCCACTCATATGTGCGGTTCTTGGGTGCTGGTGTGGGTATATTTGCCTCAGTGACATATGTGGTTATGATTTGTTTTATTATGTGATCTGGACATGATTAAAAGACATGTTCACATTTTAGTCTAAGTTAAGAATATTAATCTTCAAGGGCTCAAGGTAATGGCCATCTGAATCAGGGTACCATGTTAAGCATTATAACTGCCTATTGCTATGTGTTCAGTCTAAAAATATTAGTTTGAAATCTTATCACCTAGTTTAATACCTATTTGAATAAAATCTAAAACCTAGGAAGTGGTGTGTCATGTAGTGTTTTGATGATCATGTTTTGGATAACACAGGATTATGGTAGTTTTCATGCTTGTTAAATTGACCTGCTTACATGTTATACATATGTTAAAGTACTGTGTTAAGTGCTTGGTTGCAGCTGTCTAATTAGAAGTCTTAAGTTAAGCCAAGACCATGTACCTGCCTATAATTCTGTAATGGTTAGAATGCCTTAAAATGCTACCATGCATGCCAATGTAGCTTGAGAAAGATCTTTTAATTTGGTTCCAATAACATGTTTCCAATCATATCCCTGTTTAAGGTCTTGTTTCTGCTTCAGCATGACAGAAACTCATTAATAGGCTAGAGATGGTTATCTGAAGTAAATCAAAGCTTGTCTATTACTTAATGTTATGTGTTGTTGGTTGTAGGCCATTAACTAGGCAAATATAGATATAATAGACTAAATGTTGTTATGATGCCTTGTATTGTGAATACAAAGACCTTTGATTATCAACTTAGAACTAGTCTATTGAGAAATTTCTAGGTGCAATTGAGTTAGTCTATCTGCCCTTTCCCTGTACCATGTGACATGTTTTGAGTTTGGTATCTGATTTTGTCCTAAAAAGACATGTCATTAAGCCTACAATCTAAAATAGGGACCATGTTAGTCTAATTGGTTCCAACTTGATTTCACTAACTGGTTGGCCCATGAGTGACATGTTTCCCTTTTAATATTCATTCCCAGAATTAGTTTATGGGACATGTGCCTGATTATAGTAAACCTACTAGATATACTAACAACATTACACCTAGTTTTAAAGTTAGTTTAGGTTGCAAATGAACTTGTAAGGGTTTGTTTATCTATGATTTCTGTGACAGTATGCCTGCTGTGATTAGTTTATGAATGTCATGTTTGCTTTAAGTTGTTCCTGTCACAAATGTTATAGCCCTATGAGTACGTGGGGCATGAACTCTACCACTTGATTTTGTTGTGCTGTGACAAGCCTATTATGGTCTAACTATATAAAATGTGTTTACAAGTTAAACTTGAGTCAGGCAGGCTAACACTACTAGTATTCTTTATCTGAAAATGAAGTTTTCAATGAATGGTTTCATTTATGTTATTTTATGGGCTCTTCTCTATGTATTTAGTTGCTGGAAATTGTTGTCACATCATAGGGTGGCTGTTGTTCAAACCTGGAAACATTTACTATCTTCAATTTATTTTAACTAGTGATACAAATCTGATTTCTTCTTTTAAAAAAATATAGAATCTGAACTGGTATTTGAGGCTAAGTTTTCCTGTGGTTGGAAACAGTTAGCTGTTTTTCTGTAAAGGGATCATATTTGCAGGCTTGACTAACTATGTATATGTTTGGTCTGATTTGAAACTTGAACCTTCAAAGACTAATTTGGACTATTTAAATCTGCCTCCTTGTTGTGACTTAGTCCTGCTTATGTATTACATGTATTAGCCTTATTATTACACCATTTTGCTTTCTCTCTGTCCTAGGTCTTAATTGACACCTTAAACACCACAAGTTGATGTATTTCTGTCCAAATGAAAGGTGAACATTGAGACTTTACTTTGCTGCTATACTTTGAACTACTGTCTCTCATGTAGAGCCACTATTTTTGGATGAGAAAATGGTAAGGGTGAGCGGGTCCGGATACCCTAACTTTTTTGAACTACCCGGACCCTACCCAGTAAAATATCGATTCCTAAATTTATTCCCCGAAACCTACCCGTAACAATCATTACCTGGAACCTACCCGTAATAATCATTACCCGGAACCTACTCGGATCCTGTGGTTCCGGGTAGGTTCCCGGGTACCCTGTATGTCACTAAGAAAAATATAAGAAAAATATTCTGGGTAGGTTCCCGGGTACCCTGTAAGTCACTAAGAAAAATATAAGGAAGGCAAATGCTTCTACGTTTTCCTATCAATCATCAAAGTGTTTTAAAAAGAAAATCAAACAGAACACAAAAATATCACCATAAATTAAATAACTAGGAATTTATGTGATACACAGAGACAATGTTTAGTTGCTCAACATCACAAACAACTATATTGAGAATAACCAAAAGACAGAAACTCCACAACTGCGGTTAAAACAAGAAAGACAAATGTTGTCCAACACGCAAGTATACATAAAGAGGTTGATAAAGCAAGAGTAAGTTTTCAGCATTTACCTGAACAAGAAAAGCTGATCCTTTCTCCTCATTATTGCAAGGTGCAGAGCTACGAATGTCATCTTCATTTTGTAGGTCAACTAATCCTGCGGTCTTTCGTGATGTCATCTCATCTTCAAGAAGGTTTGCTCTATCTAAATTATTGTTTCGTGTTTAGTCTCAGATTAGGCGGGAGAGGCGTAGGTGGTATGAAATTCCCCCCCCCCTTTTTATTAACTAAAAAATAATAGAATTATAAAAGTAAAAATATTTAATATTTCATAGGTTTCGAGTATCGGTTCCAGGTTCGGGTACCCTGTCTCTATTTGCCGAACCGGAACAGGACCATACATTGATCGGTTTCTAATTTTACTATCCGAAATCTACCCGATATTATAATATATCTACCCGGACCCCTAGAAAATGGCAGCCTTGAAGGATAGTTACTGCCACAGTAATGAGAGCAATTTCTGGATATTCCAATGTTCACTTTGATATTAAGATCTGAGGCAAAGTGTTGGTGTTTGAAACTGTTTTCATTAGCTGCTACATTCTGTTGTTGGCACTGTTATATTGAGATGGTTGCTGCATATATTTGTTATATTTTGAGGCATTTAGCTACCATGCTTGTTGATATTATGGTTGTTGTTTGATGTCATTTGTTACCACTATTTGGTTGCCACTTACTACTATTACTGCACTTTGATAAGAATTGTTGCCATATTCAAATACATGTTGTTGCCTTCATTTTGAGGCAGATGTTGCTGTAAATCCTGGGTAGGGGCAGAGTTGAAACAAGCAATTGTGTTTGCTGCACTCTAGCTTAAACCAAAGCCATGTTATTTACGTCATATTTCACTCATTTAAAAAAATATTTGTTTACTGTTTTAATATTTATGATGCATATAGGACCTTACAGGCCTAGGCAAGAATCTATCACCCTATTAACTCTCTATTTAAGCAATTAGCTAAGTGAATATTGTTTCTCACAAGATTGGTGGATACTAGAATTGGAAGGTATCACTATATGTTTATTCATTTTGTATGTGGAGTTGTATATGTAATTGGCCTGAACTTACGTCTACTATTTGGAAGTGATCGTAGATTGATATGTATTTTCTCACTGTTTTACATAATAATTTGAATTAATCCATGAGTGTCTTATCCCCTGTTTTGATGAATTAGAGTGACAATAATACTGTAGAAGACCACCTAGTACTACAAATATTTCAAACGTTAGGTATTTTAAGTATGTAGCTACTTTAATTTCCTAGAGTTGATTCAAGTTAGTTAGGATTTTTATTGTCATGACTGACTAAACAATGAAGATCATCTGTGTGTTCATTTTATTGTGACAATAATTAGATACGTCACACCAACATTCGAGGATGAATGTTTCTAAGGGGGAGAGGATGTAACACCCCGTACTTTCGGGTATCGGTTGAACACATAAACGTAGGTAAGTAGACCCGGGCCCCTTGAAGTTTATGTTGTACTTACGTATGCTAATAAGGAAATTAGTATATAAAAGATGTGATCCCGAAACAATTTTGGATTTAACAAATGTGATGATGGGGATTAATAATAATAATTGTATATCCCCAAAGAGGTTATGGATTAGTGTCATATCACAAGAATTATGACATTGAGTATAAGAAGGTTTGACAAGTTATCAGGATTTAAGTGAATTGGGATCAAGAGATTAATTGTGTGTATAATTAATTAATTATGGAATTAATTAATTATAATTGGGGGACAAAATTTAGTGGGACATTACGTGGAGCATTATAATCGATCTCTAACTGACTAAGCCTTATAAGCATCGGTGGCAGCTTAGGGAGGTTCACAGCAAACTCCAACATTCATCTCTTTTCCATTAATAAAAACCTTCATCTCCCTCAAAGCTTCTGTAGAAATCATTCCCTGGAGAGGAATTGTCACACTTCTATCAGAAAGAGGAAATCTCAGTTGCACCTACAAGCTTAACACTGATGACTCCAGTTTTGGTAACTCTAGGAAATGAGGTATTGGTGGGGTTATTAGAAACATCATGTGAGATTGGGTACTAGGATTCAATAAAGGGTTGCCTAATACTACTAATACTTATGCCGAGCTAACAACTATTATGCAGGGACTTAGCTTGCCCATAAGCACAATATCAGGCCATTGGAAATTAATTGTGACACAAAGGAGGTAATTACAATGATTAAGAATAGACACATTCCTTATATGTCTATTATTTTTTAATGCAGGTCCTTAATGCTCAAGCTGGGACATCTGAAATTAAAGCACATACACCGTGAGCAGAATAAGGTAGCTGACGTGTTAGCAAAAGAGGGAGCAGGGAGGGAACTCATTGGTGGTGCAAATGTTTTTGTGGTGGCACCCCCTTATGTGGCTGATGTTTTTTGGAAGGATGTAACTGGTCAAACTTATGTTCGTTCTGTAAATTTTTGTGACTTGCAAACTACGACCATGGAGCCAAATCATATAACAAGCATAAGCCTGGACGCGACCTAACTTGTATATTTTGTTATATATATAAGTATTAATGTCGAATTAACCAAAAAAACTAGGTATGTGGTAAAATCTCTTTTCAAAAGAAAAAAAATGATCCAATCATCAATATGTTACACGTAAGAAGGTGCCTATTGGTCAACGTGATGTATTGCTAATATTTTCAAGGGAGAGATGGTTTTTTTGGCCCTTTATAACTTTTTAGAGATCTTTATTTTTTTCACATAAGAGATCTGAAAAAAACACATAAAAGATGTGAAAATATCATTTTCTTCTATTCAAATTATAAGAGGCTAAGAGATTTATTTCTTCAAAAATAATCGAATGGGACACCGCCATAAATACAATAGCATGGCCATAGTTTGTAACCTTTCTAATAAAGCCTAGTATTTTTCTTCACGGAGCATAAAAAACAAATTATTCGAAGTAATTTTATTTTTAAAAAATTAAAAATAAGGAAGAAATATTTCTCGACGAGGAGCTACCACAAAAAATATGGTTTTCTTAAACTCGTTTACTTGCTAATCTCTGCTTGCACCTTCTCAATGAAGCTAAGCATGGTCTCCAATCCTTTCTCATCTGGAAAAAATAAAAAAAAATAAAAAAGAAGATGGATGGTATTTGTCAATGTTGTTAAACAACAAGGGCTACACAGAATATACATTAGATGAAGTGGAATTAATAAAAATGTTAAAGAGGTTTACCAAATCTTGGTATAGTGTGGCCCTTAGGATGACGAATCACCACTGGATCACCACATGATTCCAAGAGTTCTATCCCATACTTCTTTAGGTAGTCTTGCTCACCTAAAATATCCATTAATAGCCAGTGAATATCGTATTTCTGTTTTATCATTCAGGAAAAGAAAAAACATATTGATTATCTCTTCTTCTTGTTTTCTTAAACCTGTTTTGGCGTGAGAGTGGTCCATATATACAATTTTATAATCTTTATTTAATTTATTTTTACGATGTACCAAAAAAAAAAAGTAAAGAGTGGGGAAAGAGAAGATAAAAGAGAGGAGAGATTTGATGGGATTAAAACTCTGCACCTAAATGATGCAGTTGAAAATGTAATTGATAGTCTGAAAGTAAAATATACAACCTGCTACAGCATATGAAAATACATTTCAGAAAAATAAAAACCTTTTTTAAGTATATAATTAGATCCGAATTTTATACATGTTTTTTTTGGCGACAATAACATGTCGAAGTTCGGCAGCCGAACCCCCCACCCCCGTCCCTTAAAAAGGCATGTTGAGTCATAACATAACTCTTAAGTGTGGATTTTTCTTTAGCTAATGCGAGCTACATAAGTCAATTAAAAAACCTCATAACCGCATATATTTTTTTTGCCGGCTTCATTCTTGTTAGTTGTCACTATCACATCTTGTTTATAGAGCTAGCTTTGATTTATCCAATTTTTAACTATGACATCGGAATTTATGTCCTTTATATCCTCTAACAATTCCTCTAATAAAAATATCGACAAGAATTTGATGAAATCAAAGACTCAAAATTGACGTATAATTGATCTAATTAAGCTAAAAAGTTGGGATATGCACTGTGTTTCGTGACATGCATTTACAAATACTTGAGCTGAATCGTTTCTATAGAATTTCTTAACAAATCCAATTTATTCGAGTCGCCACAAATTGACGAGAATATATAGTTGATTTTTCCTAGTTTGTTAAACAAACATTTCAAAGAAACAAATAACGTGTCATCTAATTTGCACACTACGTTTTGAAATAAATAAATAAATAGAATCACTTTAAAAACAGCCAAAGAATAAAACAAACACAGTGTTGATAATTTGTAGTGACAGAAAGTACCTAAGAAGTGAACGGAGGGGCATGTAATTCCTGACGAATAAGCTTTTTCGGCCACTGATTTATTCTGCAATTTAGCACCTCCAATTATTATCAGATATTTTATTTTCGGCACCTTTGTAAGTGCCACTCCCTGCCAATATTACACAATGTAATCATCATAAGCTGGAAAAGTTTAATTGAACGCCAATAATTATAATGTTATGCTTCGAATTGTGACATATTGATCACTTACGATCAATATTTTCCTTTTACACACAAAAAGAGCTAAATAAAAGAATAGATCAACGAGATGGAAAAAGAATTTTAATTTATGGCCTAGTGTTTACCTTATCCTGCAACCCAGGCAATGCTGCAGAAAGAATTGCCCCCTGAATTGTATTAAAAGACAGATATACTCATAATCAGATTGTGCAAATTTTCTATAAAGATGCATGTATCACAAATTTGAAATGTGAAAAAGAAAAAGAAAAAAAAAACTTAAAAGAGTCAACAGTCAAAGCCATCCAGAATCAAGAAGAAATGCAGAAAAAGGAAGAGAAAAAATAAAATAAAATTATGTGCCACCTATTTGATTGAACAGAGTTTTAAAATAAAGAATTTTTTTGTTATATTTATTAAATTACACTTATTTTAATGATTACTTTTGTTGATTTTTAGTACATATTCAAAACTAGGTGAGATCAAATAAAAATAAAATATAAATAATGACATTAAATAATTATCGAATAAAAAGAAATAACATTCTTTTTGTGTCAAAGAAAATGTCACCTAAATTACGATAACTTTATAACAGCGTCAAAAGAATTCAACCTTTTTACCGTAAGAAGAGAAAAATCATTTTTTTTCATTCAAACGAAACCATCATCAAAATCTTCCAAAAGAAACCTAAAGCCCTTGTACCAACCAAAAATCCAATAAACAATAAGGGGAAAAAATTAAAACATACCTGGGAGAAACCAAGAAGACCGTCGAAAGGTCCATGTTTAATCATGCACTCTTCTATGTATGCAAGACATTCATCAAAATTCTGATACTCTGTAAATTCCTATATTGAAAAAACAACAACATTTAATTATAAAATAAAAATCATTTTAATTGGAAGTTGATAAGAACTTTTTTGATGACAAGGGAACCCGCACAACCATAAAGAAATTAAAAAAAAAAAAGGGACCTTGTTGAATTGGAACCATTCATAATAAGGAGGGTCAAAAATACCCTCGACATCAGATTTGCCTTGACAGGGAGAAGGTGCATCAACAAAAACAAGATCCAATTTCTCCACCACTTGAGTTGCCCATTTATCAAAAATTTGCTTCTTCAGAATTGCACCACTGGTTCGAAATCCATGAAGACAAAGAAATCTGGGTTTCCTCTGATTGGTGTTGGCATCACCTTCACTTCCCATGATAGGAGAATTGTTTTTCAGAAACTAAAAAGACTCTGTTTTCCTAAATTTAGAGAAAAGTTCCGCAGATATTTTATAGGCCTGGGTTGGGGGGAACGCGTAGTTGGGAATTTGGGGCTCGTAGGATATTTTTATTGAATTTTAGATTTTCTAAAAGAAAAAAAATAGTTACATTATATCTTTCTTTAATATAAAATAATTTATCCTGCCTTTCTTCCTGGGATATTGCGTGGATGGTAAGCTCTAGCAATGATTATCTTTTATTCAATTAGATTTTCTATTGAAAAAGTGATAGATTATCTCTTTTTTAAGAGATAAAAAATTTAGAAAAAATATTTAATATTTATTATTTGGTCTCGATATATATACTAAAAATAAAAATAATAAGAAGTATATATATTTAAGCATGATTTGCTGAAGATTTTGTAAATTACACATCAAATTTTATTTTTTATTTTTTTCTTAA
Organism: Anisodus acutangulus; assembly: GCA_029783415.1. Taxonomy (NCBI): domain Eukaryota; kingdom Viridiplantae; phylum Streptophyta; class Magnoliopsida; order Solanales; family Solanaceae; genus Anisodus; species Anisodus acutangulus. Next base: position 39,750,764 of record CM056498.1, read on the forward strand.
AGTAGGGGGCTTGTGCGGAAAAGTGGAAAGGGGTTTAAATCCTCCACCTTAACAACGGTATGGAGCTTACCTAGTAAATAATCTATTAAAGTGTGTGATTATCTAATCAAAAAATTTAAGCTGTTAGATAGAACATACTTTTAATATTTGATTATATTCTCAACACGCCCCCTCACGTGTTAGCCTGATTTTTTTTTCATGGTCCAAACACGTGGAAATTCTTTTTGAGAATAGGTGACGGTGAGATTCGATCCCAAGACCTTTGGTCTGCTTTGATACCATATTGAAGTGTGTGACCATCTGATCTAAAAATTTAAGTTGTTACACTTTTAATATTTGATTATATTCTCAATATAATACTCAAGCCTACTACACATGTCATATGCTTATTAGGTTAGTGCAACTAAAGTGTAAGAAACTATTTTCTTTTCTTGAACCTCCAACTTAATCATAATATAGTGGAGGTAAGTTTATCATCAAAGCAAAACTCACTTGTTGCACTTCAATTAATCTTTTTAATCTCTTTTTGTCCTTCTCTGTGACAATTTTTGCTAAATTTTCCTGTATAGCATTATTTAAACAATGTTTTTCTTCGATCAATGTTATGATAAAATAAATAAAAATTTACAATGAAATGAAGAGATAACATAATGATATGACAAAAAGGAATAGAGAAAGACATTTTACTAAAAAAAAAATTACATTTTGACGTAGTTAAGTTACATGTTATTCATAATTCTTAAAAAAAAAATTGGTTCATTTTAATGTTCTATTATTAATCTAATGAAAATAGATTTCTTAGAATATTGAGTACAGAGCATCTCCATATATGACTCTTAAGTAATTTTTTATTAATGAATATCTTCATTACCAAAAATAAAAATAAAAAAAACAAAGACATTTATTTCAGGGAACCCAATGTAGAAGAGGGCAAGGAAAACGTGATGTTTATAATCTTCAACATATTTCATTTTGACTTTTAACATTGGCACGTGCTTGTCACTGCTTAGCTACCACGCTGCCACGTGACCCAGCTACACTTTCTACAGCCGTCGCTGCATTAGCCTACATTGGTTTTACTTTGTGTTTTTTTTTTTTTGGTTTCGTATTCGATGTTCGGTATCTGCATTGAAGTCTGACTAAGTTTGGATTTACTCCGCGTAAGGCCATTCGGGAAAAGCGCTCCTTATAAAAAAAAATTCTATACTCAGGATACTAACTCAAGACCTTTAATTAAGAAAGACACTATCACATCCGCTGCACCACATACTTTTATGGTTATCTGATTGATTTACATTTAGTAGAGCATTATTTTTTTTGGAATTGTTGTATTAGATCAGTTTATGTAACAAACTGAATTTCTCAACACAATACTAAGGTGTTATATACTATATTGATCTCAATATTGGAAGATTACAACTCTAGAATATAAATAACAAAAGGAAATCGCAGAACAACATAAGGAACATGATAAATAATCAGAAGGGGATGAGGAATATAGACTCTGAAAATTGGGGATGAGAAGCACAGTTTTTGCCTTAGCATAATCACAAACAACATAAACTGTTCTTCTAAGTCGTAGTCCTTTTAACCAGTTGTTAATTAGGTTTGTGTCCCAAATCAATCTTTGTGAAGGCCTTCCAATTCTATTGCTTCTTCTCAGCCCATTAACTGGTTGTGTGACATTGGGCTGGAGCTGGTTTATAACAATACTCCCGTACTCAATAAGAACCTTGTCCTCAAGGTTAGAGTCAAGAAATAATTCAACGACCGACAATGGTAAACTAGATACAATGATATAAAATTCCATAGTTGCAAAGGCCACTGGTCGACAAGTCTGCTTGCAAATAAAAACGAAAACAATGTAGGTTTTCGTTGGGTTCATGTACGCAGCGGAATTTGAAAATTTTGTATTTCAAACCCAACAAGCGACGAACTGTAGGATGATTATGTAGTAATATATAACACGTCAATACATAACATGTATATAACCGTAATACTTTGATAGAATACTTACGGTTTGAAAACTCTGGAGTCTTTTAGTAATTTCCAAGGGTGCGCACGCAATTGATCCTCGACATCAAGTTCCAAGAACTCCGATGTATACCTCCTTCGAACAGCTAGGAAATTCGGCACACGTTCAAGAGAGAGTTTTATTCTAGGTCTCTAAGACTTAGAATAATATATGAATAATTATTTTTTTTAATAATGAATGATGAGGTGCTCTATATATGTGTGAAATTGGGGCAAAATTCAGATTTTGGATTGAGCTCAAAGCCTGGCCCAAAACGAATTGCAGATGGCCAATCTGATTTGACCTACTGCCCAATTAGCGCCCCAAATTGCTTAATATTTACAGTTTGGTCCCTAAAGTTTCTGGAAAGTTGATTTTGGGAATGACGGAAGGAAGAAACTTTCTGCCTACCGTTTGGACTGTTTTTACCAGCCATTACTTGGTTGTTAACTACTCCATAACAGTCCTCCTTCAATGACCATAATTAGCCTCTCTAATGGCTATTAACAACCCTCTCTAATGCCATTAACAGCCCTCACTAATGCCATTAACAACCTTGTTTGTGGCAGTTGAGGAGTCCCTCCTCCATGCTATATATTGATGTCTTTTGGCTCAATTGTGAAGCACATAAAAAAGCACGAAACAGTGACGAAAAATATAAAAGCACAAATAGTGACGAAAAACAGTGAGGAAAGACACTCATATACACAACAGACACACACTATATACACAGAGATAAAATAGAAGAGAAAGTCAGTCCACAAACGTTGGACGAAAATAGAAACTCTTCCTTCCTTTTCCATTTCTTCAGCAAGTCGATTCGTATTTGTTTTCTTCGTCAGACTCAACCTATTTGCTTTGTAGTGTTGAGATTAAAGTGTTGTTTTATCTTAGGAGACTATTGCCCGCTAACGTAAAAACATATATACGGGACAATCTTGTCTTAAGGACAAAGTGCAATCACTCAACTCAACACACAGTTGTAACCATCCAGATTTAGTGTTTCTTGATTTCAGGTTATCAAGATTCAACACTCAACAAGCTTGCGGCAGTTTTCAGGTTATCAACATTCAAGACTCAACAAACTTGCGACAGTTCTGAACACTGGCCTATTAGTTTATCCTTTCGAACACTTGTAATATTTATTTACTTCCCGTACTGCTTTACTATAATAGTACCTAACAATTTAAGACAAAATTATATTAGTGTTCGAAAGTTGTGTGACCAAATCTGGATATGGTTGTGGTTTTCTAGTTGAAGAGAGTGATGATTATGCTGTTGAAGGTCAACATGTTCATGGTGTCACCGCTCTTAAGAGTGGTGGGAACAAGCGCTCACGAGAGGCTGATGATGTCAACTGGGACAAGAGGAGAAGGCTGAAGATGTGGTTCTATCTTGCAACAGAAGGCCTATATTTGTCCCAGACAAAGAATCCGAATTATGGTAAGGAGGAAATGGACACTCAGTCCGATGAAGTGACTGAAGTGGGCCAGAATCCGAAATTGGGATAAGTTACTTTTCTTCCTTGTCAAGAATAAAGATTAAATGATGTTTGATTAAAAATGGCTTAAAGTAAGGAGGAATATGAAAATATTCTCACGAAATAATTTATATTCCTTACGCTTTAAAATCAGAAGTTTAATCTCATCTTCATTCCCGTTTAAAGATTGGACTTTGTAAACGACTTAAAAAGATCCGTTCTTTTAAGTGTAATTATTAAAAGTGTGTAAAGTATGTTCGCACATACGAAGGAGAAAGATCCATTGACTGTGCGAAAACTGTTAACACTCTTAAGTAAGCGCCAAGAATTGTCTAGGCACCAATCATAAGGGAAGAAGACTAAAAGCTAAAGACGTTGAGCCTGTCACACTATTTGGCAGAAGATCCTTCATAGGATAATATTGAACACTCAGTCATACAAAGCCTCCCGGCGACTGGAGTGGGCCAAAAATTCCTTTGATATGATGATATTGGACACTCAGTCATACAAAGCCTACGGGCGACTGAAGTGGGGCTAGAATTCATTTCATAGGAAAAGTAATGGACACCTAGTAAGGTGGGCCAGAGTTTCCAGGTCTTAAATGATCTGAAGGCCAAAAGAAAGGCAGAAAAGAAATTGAACACTCAGTCTGCCAAAGCAACTGGAGTGGGCTAGAGTATCGAGATCACATATGATCCGGTTACGCCCTAACCATGGGCAAGAGGTTGTTCATGTGAAGCAACGCCGCCTCTAAAATCAAAGGGGCTGAAGAGGTTGTCCTCAATAGGACTTCAAAGAATGGGATCACTCTAAAATGAGGTGATACATGTTCCAAACTTGGTTTAAGGGACGTTGTTGGTCAAGCTGGTTTGAGACTACTCCAACAGGTCTATAATAACTAAGAATGGTACAGTATGTCTGTAGCCAAATGAATGATATATTTGTAATTCGTGCATCTATGCCATCATAGATTAAGACACGTTAAATAGAAAGTCATTCAAAAGCTAGCGAAGTTGAGATTGTTGCCTTTTTTTGACATAAACCCTCAAAATGAATGTGAGGTAGGCGAAGAGGCAAAATCACCTTTCCAAATTCTGTCAAAGGAATAACGAAAGAAGCATCGCTCATCTAGAACTTAATCACACCTACTTGGATGATTTAAAGTTTATACAAAATAGAGAGGGGAGACAAGTACTTTGCGACCTTCATTGATAATGGTACAACGTATGGAATCCTTTGTTTGTTAAAAAGCAAAGATGAAGTTGTTGAAGCGGATAAGAACTACAAAGCAGAAGTTGAAAATCAACTAAGCCTACGGATTGAAAAATTCGTAGCGATATAGGGGGAGAATGTGAAGCATCGTTCATTAAACGAATGTTCATTACTCATCTCAGTCCAACGGTGTTAGCCAAGCGCAAATCCGTATGCCTAAATTATTTGGTACAAGGCAATCCTTATCGCTAATTCGATTCTCAACAGAAATACGCATAAGGATAATGATAACTCTCCGTGTGAAACATGGAAAGGATCTCACATACAAATGTTGTGATGTGGGGTGGCTTGGTAAAAGTTGGAATACCGAAATAGGTCAAGTTGTACCTAAGACTGTAGATTGCATATTCACTGGATTTGCAAATAACAGTGGTGCTTATCGCCTCTTGGTGTCAAAGAATGCTGAATTATTTGAAGATAACTTTCCTTGAAAAGGAAAAAGAAGTAATTGCTCGAGGTTAGCAAGAACCCGCGAGGGCCTGACTGTCCAGAACTAGACGTTCCATATCTACAGGACTCAAAAGTTATTGGCTATCCGAAACTTAATATTCCAATTCTGCAGAACTCAGAGATTCTAGATGTTGAACCGATACGGAGCAAAGAATGGGACAAAAGACTTGTTCCAGTCCTTCTAGCTTGTATCGTTGAGAATAAACCATGGACAATTAACAAATAATTGTCATCTCCAAAACGCTGCTTTGGAAAGAAGCTACAAAGAGAGAATAGATTCCATCATATAGAACCATACTTGCGTAATGGTTGATCTTCCTCCGAAAAAAGAACCTTTGGGTTGTGAAAGAGGATACTCAAAAGTGAGTACAAAGTAGATGGATCTAGTGACAAGTATAAGGCCTCGGCTACTTGTACATGTGCTCCCCTGTGAGTAGCTTAACATCCAGGGCCATTGCAGTCTTGCGTGGCATGGTTGTTGAAATAGCCTTTCTAATCGGAGAGTTGGAAGAAGAAGATCAGAGTTGGTTTGATGGACTGTTGGGCTTCTTCTTGAACTTTCATTTTGGTCCCTGAAATGTTTACATTTTGGTCCTGGAAGTTTCAAATAAAACAGAAGCAATGAATCTGACCACAAAAACATTGACTCTGAAGTTAGAAAGCCAACAGTTGGAAAACCAATAGTCTGAGAGTGGAAATTATATTGAAACAAAAGATATGAGTATCTCAGATGACATCTTAGGAATTGGATTTCTAAGACATCTAACGGACTGGTCTAACTCCAAACTCAGTTGTGAGATAATTGACAAGTCTCGTTAATTTCACCAATGGATATGAATCATAGAACTGATTGGAATCATGGTGCACCCATAGACAAGGAGCGATATGCACAGGTCACGTGTAGTTCAATGTATTGTACACACTACAATCGACCTAGTATCAACCTACAAACAGATCCGTTGAACTAAGGTTCACTGATGATTTTAATAAATGATCAATAGAAGGCGTTAAGTCGGATATGACAATATCTTAATTATTCGCTTATCTATAGGTTATGGTATTCTGGATATCTAGCCATTCTGGGAGAACAAAGTGATGTAAACTGGACATTAGATATGAATAACACCAATGCCACAAGTAAATGTGTATGGTGGGTCTTGGGAAAATCCTCTAAGCAAACTTGCATCGGTCGATTCATGATGGAATCGGAGTTTATCGCTTTATACAAAGCATGAAAGAAGTTGAGTAACTTCACGACTCATTAGAGGACGTCCCTTATTGGGAGAAACCCGTGCCTTCAGCAGTTATACACTGTGGCTAGCCGGTCGGCTTCAGGAAGGACACGGATGACGACGTCTGGACATTTCTGTCAGGATCTGTCGGAGACATAAGACCGTATGACAGTTGATCATCACGGGTATAACTTCCTTGTTTACTAACTAAGGGACTACCCGGAGATCAAGGGTTCTGCCTGTCTAGGGGAATGGGCTTAAAACCCAAACAATACGAACCTTTGCGGTGGTAACCCAACCATACTGATTGGAGTTCCCAAGAATTTGTTTCAATGGGAAAACTAAGCTGTAAAAGGTTCAGTTGAGCGCTTCGGTGGAAACAAGAAGCACTTTGGATGATGATTTCTGTACGAAAACATGAATCCAAAGTTGTTCCCGCGATAGACATTAAAGTGCTACCTGCATGGTGGGTAAAGGTTAAGCTTCCAAACCTTTAAACGATCCTCAAATGGTTGAGGTTAAGGTTGGGGAACTTTTAATAATTTCTAACACTCGTGAAGTGGGGTATAACAGGATACCTTGTAGAAAATCACCTATTTAAATGCTAGGACAGGCCGCCTTAAATGAACGCACTTAAGAATCCAAGTGTGTCCACGGCCCACAACGGACAAAACCATACATGTGAAAATAAATAAGGAGAGTTATTGTGTTGGTATCATTGTCTTGGCTTACATTAAATACTGACGGTTCAAGACATCACGTTCACCGCGTAGTAAGTAAGTCCGGTGGTATTCAACTAGGGAAGGTTCAAAGCAGAAGCTACCTCTCCTGATGCAATATCTTTTCGCTGAAAGATTGCTAAAAGTAGACACTTTGTGTGTGCGCCAAAATCTCTCTTTCATAGAGGGGATTGTTGGAAATTTGCCTTTGTCGGGGAGGTGCATCCACCCATATTTAATGAATTAAACACTAGTGTTCCACATGTTGGAGGCTTCGTCTCTTCTCACATGCATAATCTACTAAGTGAGTAGATGACCGTAGGGCCAAGAATCGTCAAATTTCATTGAGAAATGAAAGAGATATTGGTCCACGAAGTAAGGTGTTTGAGGCATGGAAATATGGTGTGGGACAAATCTATCACATCGGTGGAAAAAGGAAGAATTGCTCTATTTATAAGTCTCTAAAATGGTTAAGGGTTTGGGACCCCAAGGGGTATCCCATGTGTTTAAAGAAGGGAGGACCTAGATGTGCTTGTGTTCAAGGCTAAGCCCACACGCGCTCCGTCGTCGCCCACCCGTCCCGTCCCATTCGGCTCGGGCTCGGGTCACGAGTCGTGGGTCGTGGGCTGTGGGGACTTTCTGATATTATCTTTTTGGACCCCAAATTACTTAATATTTACAGTTTGGTTCCTTGGCTCAATTGTGAAGCACATAAAAAAAGCATGAAACAGTGATGAAAAACATAAAAGCACAAACAGTGATGAAAAACAATGAGGAAAGACACTCATATACACAAGATATACACAACAGAGACACACTATATACACAGAGACAAAACAGAAGAGAAAGTCAGTCCACAAACGTTGGACGAAAATAGAAACTCTTCCTTCCTTTTCCATTTCTTCAGCATGTCGATTCGTATTTGTTTTCTTCGTCAGACTCAACCTATTTGCTTTGTAGTGTTGAGATTAAGTGTTGTTTTTATCTTGGTAGACTATTGCCCGCTAACGTAAAAGCATATATACGGGACAATCTTATCTTAAGGACAGAGTGCAATCACTCGACTCAACACACAGTTGTAACCATCCAGATTTAGTGTTTCTTGATTTCAGGTTATCAAGATTCAACACTCAACAAGCTTGCGGCAGTTTTCAGGTTATCAACATTCAAGACTCAATAAGCTTGCGGCAGTTCTGAACACTGGCCTATTAGTTTATCATTTCGAACACTTGTAATATTTATTTACTTTCCGTACTGCTTTACAACAATAGTACCCAACAACAACAGGATCAGCTGGCAAGGGAGTAGTGATTTTCGGCATTGCTTGAACTAGACAGCTTTTCCACTCAGTCCATTCATCCTCCAATTTGGCCAGTCGTTCGCTACCAGCTCTCTAATCCAGTTCCCAAACTACCTGTTGGTTACCGAGTTCCTGAATTTTGTTATCTAATTGAAGGCTCTGCCAAAACAAAGAAGAACGGGAGGAGTCGTGGGCACCAATAGCCGAGTCTAAGGTGCCTATAACCGGAATAATAGCCCCGATCTCGCCTAGATCCGCTCCAACTCAACTCGCAGTTTGGACAGTTGTTCCTGCAAGTCATTTCTTCAGCTGACATTTTGTTGTCTTTCTGCATTCACCTCGTTGAAAGAAGTCTGAATGCGGTTCTTTTCTTGCCGAAGAGACCTCAAGTGTTGCAGAGCAACGACAACCTCATCATGGCTATTTTGGCCGTTCTATGTAAAGCAAATAAATCATTCAGAGCCAAAGCCATGTCTTGTAAGTGGTGGCCAGAATCGGGGAATCCGTTGTTTCTTTTGACAATGGGAGTAAAGAGTCCCTCAGAGCATGGAACTCTTATTTGTTGGTTGGAATTCCCCTAGTGAGAAACTCTTCGATTCGGTCTCGATGGATGCCAACAGGCGAAGCTGGTGGAGATGCAGTGTCGACTGAGTTCTTCCGGGATGATTTCTGCTGGTACCTCTGAGTCGTCAGTTGGGAGGGCTTCAGCCGAAGGATTATCTCCAGCGATCTCCTATACAGAAAGGACAAGTTCAGTATAGAGGTAAGATATCGGAGGCAGTGAAATACCAAGCATAAGAGAAAGGGTATACCTCTACGACTGCCCTAGCATAGGAAGCCTCGGCTGCTTTGGCAGAAGCAACTGTGGCTTAGAGGGTAGCCGATGATGGGCCCTACGAATGCACGGGAACATGATCCAAGAAAGACGATCTGCCAATATGAAGGGGAGCATCAAGCGCTTTATGCAGCAGTCTGCGCCTTATCAGTTGTGGTCCGTGGAGAGCAAACATAAAACATAAATATTAGTATCCGATGCGAAGGTGTTTTAGCTAGCCGAGTAGTATACCTCAATTTCTTCCTCTTCCTCAGCAGGAACAGGAATGCCAGGTCTGTGGGGACCTTCCTCACTATAATCTCGAATGACAACCCCTCCACTTCGTCGGGGTTGCTTGGGCACTAGTTTCCCGGGTGATGGGGCCTCGGTATCAAAAGTGATCTCCAAATCAACAAACACTGAAGGAGATGGGGTTGCTGAAAGATACATAAGAGATGTTAGCCAAATATTTATGCCGACGTATATGTAGAGTACAATTTATCTTTTCTCTTCGTCTGCCGCAACCGGAGGAAAGACCTTGAGCCAACAGGCCTATCCGATTTAGAGGAAGCAATTTTCATAGTGGCTTCTTTTGGCCACGGTTTAGAAGTTTTTAGGTTCTTATTTTTTCTCGACATGATCAGCCGATCAAAATAGACATCTAAAGGAGATTGAAAAAACCTCTCCTTAGCCGTATCCCACCAATCATCAAAAGCGACGGTAGTATTCGCTCTCAGGGGAAACGACTGCCAGTCAAACAGGGCGAGCCTGTCAAGAATATGATCGACTAACTTCTTGGCCTGTTCTGCATCCAGAATGCATCGTTGGGTTGAACTGACAATACTACGGTGGGGCCACGACACGTGCTGAGTAAGGCCGAATTGCCTTGCTACAAAGTTTAACCGATATGGCTCCGCGGTCAACTTATTATTCCTAGAAGTAGGTTTCAAACCACCCAACAAGTCCCTGGCCGGGAGAATCCGCCCCCATATGAGAACCATAGTCCTCCGTTGGGAGAAAGTAATATCTTCATCAGCTACTTGACGGACCTAGTCAAGGGTGGCCCATCTCTCTAGGACCGGTTACCAATCTGTATAATGGTCTCTAGACAGACAATGCAGGGTGGAGACTGCGGAAAAAGCATCCTGGGCACAAGAGGTGTTCTGCGAAGAGTATCGGCTAATACTGGTGGGTTTAACGGAAAACAGCGGTCATCAAATTTATCAGGGATAAATTCAGGAAAATAGAGAGTGATCCACAACTGAATAAACCACAGGGGACCGACTAAGGTATCCAGGTTTTTTGAATCCCTTAACCTCACTTGGGCATCACCCAAAGCCATGTAAAGATAGGTCAAGAAAAAAGACCCAGCTGACATCCCTCCCCGAAATAGCTAACGCCATATAAATTTCCAGCTCTTTCACAACTGCACAAGAGCCCGTACTGACAAATATCAACTAAACCAAAGAAATAGAAAAATATGATACTCGGCATCATCGACTGGAAGAGACGATATCCGGCGGTTGTTGGTTATAAACTGGTCGTATCTTGAAGAAGTCTTTGATTCCTAAATCAGCAACATCTATATCGCTTAGGACAGACGCCTCGACTCCCAGAATCGGAAAGCCAAGTATCACCGTCACATCAAGCAGTGTAGGGGTTATCATTCCCCAAGGGAAAATACGGCATTGGCAGCAGTCGACCAGTAAACAAGAAAGGCATATATAAGACCGATGTTGTAGGGGGAGTCAAACTCCGACAACGCAATAGCATCGTGGAGACCTGTGCGCCTCCATTCAGCTTCTTTGGCCGACTTCACTTGGTTCAACAAAACAGAATAGTTGGCAATCTTGGTCGGCCAGGTGTGCAGACTAGCCGGACAATGGTCATCGGTGAACCGGTTACAGGTAATCGGAAGGTCGTAGTTCACCGAGCTTAAATGCTGAGAAAGAAGGAGATCACTTTGTTCAGCTGTACCAAAATGGTGAGAACCAGTTGCTCATCTACGAAGGCAAAAGTGGGGATTAGGTCATCATCAGCCAAACCGGTGCTATCTGATCCCACAGATAGAGAAGAAGATGAAGACATGGTTTTTCTTTTTCTGATGAAGAACTAGGGTTTTCTGAAGAAGGCAAGAAATTTGAGAATGGCCGAGAAGATTGAATGAGAAACCCTTTTGGTGGGGGGATGCCTCTCCTAAATATTTCTTTTTTCTTGGAGATATGATTGACATTGTTAGGAGTCTTGTCGTCCAAGACGTGCGACTAAAAATCTGTCAGAAACTAATTGTGGAAGCCGAGACGTTTCTGTGGAAGGAAAGAGAACTTTTTAAAAGACCATCATTGCATACATTTAAGGAAAACGTGATTGAAATGACACCTACAGCTGCCATACAAAACGACGACCATTTTGGAATACATCAACTCGACAGCCGCACTCGAGTTAATGTAGGGGGCAATTGTTAACACTCAAAAGTGTTTAGCCGAATCAAGTGACAGCCGAAAGTGGAAAAGGATTCTAAATTGGTAACTGAGCGGAATCATAGCCGAATCTGTTAGTCCCTACCTTCGGCTAGAAAAGCATCATCGGCTATTACAATAGTCTAACCGAGTCATAATTTTGAGGAACGGTTGAGACCCACACATACTTGGACGCCTCGAAGACCAATTTAAAGGACCTTCTAGAAAAGGTAGCAATCAGCAACAGCCTGAAGGGAGTGTCGTCGATCGTGCTAGAGGTCCAGACGAAAAAATCGGCACCACCTCCTCATAGTTGGCTAGTAGATTTCGTGGGTAGTTCGATGACTAACATAGGGGGTCACGTTTATTTTTCTTGTACTATAAATGTAAAATCACTTGTATAGAATAACATAACACAATCAATCAAAAAGCTGATTTTTACATATCTTCATTCTATCTTTATCGCCTTTATTGCACTCTAGCTGTATTTATGTTTTTTAACACTTAGTTTACTCAATCTCCATTCTAACACTTTCTGGAGTAGTTGGAGAACCCATTGCTGAAAGTTAGAGTTCCGCTTTCGGCCCAAATCGTTTAATTGAGGAATCAATTTATCATCTGATAAAACGGCAAACACTTAGGAGGAAACAGAAATTTAATGATTATGCTTGTTAGATTGCCAAAAATGATGCAGCATACAATGTAATTAAAACAAACTTATTATAACTATTAGTTGATGAAATTTTACAAAGGTAAAGTGAATATATTCGCTACATTATATAATACTCATAATAGTAGTGCTCTTAGATCAGTTGCTCTTGATCATATTCTTATTCCAGAAATGGAATTCAAGTATGATTCTTAATTTCTTGTGATAAAATAGGCTAAGTACATGCAAAACAAAGATTTAGGATATCGCAAGATCTATTGCTGCTCAAACAAGTCAGGTAAGCGTTTAAATTTTAGGATAGACTGATTCACAAATTATATGAATTATGAAATCAGCTCGAAAATAGTAATGCATCATCGACTTGCTGAGGTAAAATCGATTTTCTTGTAAACAACACCAAAAAATTTTCACTTCAAAATAAAGAAAAAGGAAGGAACTAATTATACCAGAAATCATCATAACTGATGTATTCATTTTAAAAGATGAATTTTCTACGATGAATTGAATGCTTTTCTTTTACATAACGAATAGACTAGTAATTAGCAACAACAATAATAATAATTATACTAATATAAGATTTGCAAATAATCTTATGAGATTTAGGTGGAGCTCGGATATTCAGATTTCCCCTGCATGCGTTCGAAGATAACGTTATTAGCCTTTATTTTAAAATTGTTATACTAGTCTTATATACTCGGTGAAAGAGGGGAAATGGTTGAGAAATGGGTGGAACATCATTTATAAATCATAAGAGTTTATTAAGGTCGGGGTGCATCAAAATTGTTGAGACTTAATTAATCTATGACGTGATTAACTAAGATAAATAATACGTATACGTCGTGCCACACAAAGAGATGAATATGATAGAATTTGGTGTATATCACGGTTATCGAAAAGTTCTTTACCAAAATTAGAGTATTAAAGTAATGTTGTATAATTATCACAATTGTAGAATTTTTGTACGAGTAGAATTAAAATATTTAAAGTATAGTAGAAATATGATTTTTCATATTTGGAGATTGTAAATTGTATATATATCTATTCATTCAATAAGAATAATCAAGGGATTAATTCTTTCATGATATCAGAAGTCTAGGCCTAACTTACCTCCTCCTACAAAAACTTCCGCTACTCTTGGCCTACCTCAATTTTCAAGAACCCTTCTCGGTTTCCGAGCCGTTTCTTCCTCCTCCCTTACTAAATTTTCTTCTACATCCCTAATTCTCCTATTGTTCTTTCGTTATGTCTATGTCAAAGAACATGTTTCATCCAGCCCTTACAGTTTTCAACATCAGGAACCACATCTCTATTGTTCTTGAAATGGAAAACGGCCAATACGCGATGTCGGCGGAATTATTCAAAGTTCACGCACGTTCGCATCAAGTCCTCCATCACATAATCCCCTCGGTCCCTGGCGTGGAGAAGGTGCCTACTCCCGAGGAAGATCCTACGTTATGGACAACCCTTGATGCTACCGTTCTCCAGTTGATTTACTCCACTATCTCTACAGACCTCTTACAGACGATAATTGAACCTGACGCTACGGCAATGGTTACCTGGAATAAGGTGCGTGATATATTTCAGGATAACAAAAATTTCCGAGCTTTCACTCTTGAGCAGGAATTTTCACATGTCAACATGGAAGATTTTCCTAACGTTTCAGCCTATTGTAAACGACTCAAGGAATTGACGGACCAACTCCGCAACGTTGGTGCGCTTGTTACCAATGACCGTCTCATTCTCTAGATGGTTACCGGTCTATCTGAGGCCTATAATGGTGTTGGCACACTGCTTCGTCAAAGTAATCCTCTACCACCATTTTATCAGGCCCGTTCCATGCTCATGTTAGAAGAGGCCGGTAAAAGTGATCAAAATCGTAAACATAACCCCAGCAACAGTGGCGGCAAAAATGATCAAAATCGTAAACATAATGGCAAAAACCGCGGTGGCAATCGCGGTGGTAACGACGACGGACGGAACAGTGGTGGCAACAGCAGTGGGCCTTGGGGCAGTGGGCTGCAGGCTAACTGGTCCCAGCCATGGGCTCCCTGGCCGTGGAGCTGGGCCAGCGGCCATTGGCCCAACAACCCCTATTTCTTGCCCAGTCCATATCCGAGTAACTGGGCACAGTTTCAGCAACAGTCCACGCCCAGCTTCTCGGGTCCAAATAGTGGCGGCAAGTACTCTTTTGGACCGGAGCCGCAGGCAGACCTGCTTGGGCCTCGGCCTCCCAGACTTTTCATGCTGCGGGCCCAAATCAGATCCCGACACCTACAGATATTGAGGCAGCAATGCATACACATGGATTAACTCCTCAAGATGTGAATTGGTACATGGACACCGACGCCACTTCTCACATGACGTCCGATCAAGGTACTCTCTCATCTTATTTCAATTTGAGTAACAAACGTGATATTTTTATTGATAATGGCAACACAATTCTAATTTGAAGTTATGGACATACTACTTTGTCTCCCCCACATCCACCTCTAGTTTTGAAAAATACTCTTCATGCCTCTAACCTAATTAAAAAATTGGTGTTTATTCAAAAATTTAACACTGATAATTGAGTTTCTGTTAATTTTGATCCCTTTGGGTTTTCTGTGAAGGATTTCAAGACGGGGATACCTTTAATGTGATGCAATAGTAGGGGAGAGTTGTATCCACTCACAACAACCACCATTTCTACAAGTCAAGCCATACCGTCTATCTTTGTCGCCCTTGCTCCTTCCTTGTGGCATGCACGTTCGGATCATCCGGGGTCGTCTATTATTTCTTCTTTACATAATAGTAATTTTATTTCTTGTAAGGGTACACGTAGTACTCTACTTTGTCCTTCTTGTCCGTTAGGGAAACATGTTAGATTGCCATTTGTAGCCTCTACTTCTCGTACTTTGATGCCTTTTGACATTATTCACAATGATTTATGGACATCTCCCGTTCTAAGTTCTTTGGGCCATCATTATTATGTTCTATTTTGGATGATTATTCTAATTTTTTGTGGACCTTTCATTTAGCGAAAAAATCTCAAGTTTTTTTCACATTCTTAAAATTAGAGCATTCATCCGTACACAATTCGAATGGAAAATTAAAAATATTCAATGTGATAATGGCAAAGAATATGATAATGGATTATTTCGGGAATTTTGTGATGCTAATGGCATAATCTTTCATTTTTCTTGTCCTCATACGTCCTCACAAAATGGAAAAGTCGAACAAAAAATTCGTTCCATTAATAATATTGTCCGAACTTTATTAGCCCATGCTTCCATACCCCCTTATTTTTGGCATCATGCCCTACAAATGGATACTTACCTCCTTAACGTACTTCCTAACAAAAACCTAGCATATAATTCCCCACTTAAACTTCTTTACAATAAAGATCCTTCGCATTCTCATCTTAGGATGTTTTAGTGTTTATGCTATCCTCTTTTTCCATCCACTACAATTAACAAACTTCAAGCCCGTTCTACCCCTTGTGTGTTTTTGGGTTACCCATCTAATCATCGTGATTATAAGTGTTTTGCTTTATCCTCTAATAAAATCATAATTAGTCGCCATGTGATTTTTTATAAAACTCAATTTCCATTTGCTAAACTGTGTAGTTCCGTGCCTACTTCGTATACTTTTTTAGATGACAGGGTCTCACTGTATGTTATACACTATTTATCCGAATTGTCCCATGACCAAAATCCGCCAGCAGGCCCACTGCCTGCTGGCCCATATATTCCCGTACCCGCTGGTCCTACAGGTCTGCCCAGTGGGCAAGTATCGCGGCCCAGTACCGATCTCGGTACTATTCCGTCAATCCAACCCACTCGCAGTACAGTTTCAGTTCATGTTTCACATGTTTGGCCAGCAGGCCCATTGCATGTTGGCCAGTCCGTACCCACTGTCCAAAATCCACCTAATTCTACCTCAAGTCAAGGACCCGTTACTCGTAGTCAAATGGGTATTTTAAAACCAAAATGGCATTTTAATATCAATTCTACTGTCTCTAAATCCCCACTACCACATAACCTTGTGTCTGCGCTATATGACCCAAATTGGAAATAGGTTATGACTGACGAATATAATGCTATTATTGAAAATAAGACGTAGGAGTTAGTACCCCGTCCATCTGGTGTTAATTATTCGGTCTATGTGGATTTTTACTCAGAAAGAAAATTATGACAGTTCTTTTGAGAGACATAAGACTCGTCTTGTAGGTGATGGTAAAACTCAACAGGTTGGCGTGAATTGTGGTGAGACGTTTAGTCCGGTGGTCAAACTGGATGCCATTCGCACTGTTCTGAGTTTGGCTCTATCAAAAGCATGACATATTCATCAGTTGAATGTAAAGAATGTTTTCTTCTATGGTGATCTTAAGGAGACAATCTATATACATCAGCCCTTGGGTTTTCGAGGTCCCAATCATCCTCATCATGTATGTTTGCTGAAGAAGTCTTTGTATGAGCTTAAGCAGGCCCCGCGGGCTTGGTATAAAAGGTCTTCAGAGTATGTATCTACTATTGGATTTTCTCACAGCCGGTCTGATCATTTTCTGTTTATATATCGTTGTGGTACTTCTTTGGCATACATTTTATTGTACGTAGATGATATTATATTGACTGCTTTATATGATAATTTGCGCAAGTCTATCATGTCACTTCTCAGTTCTGAATTTGCAATGAAAGACTTGGGACCCTTGAGTTATTTCTTGGGTATTGCTGTCACGCATCATTCAGCTGGTCTATTTTTATCTCAAAGGAAGTATGCTGTGGAGATTTTTGAGAGAGCTAGTATGTCATCTTGTAAGTCTACTTCCACTCCGGTTGATACCAAACTGAAGCTGAGTACTACGTCAGGCACACCATATGAGGATCCCACCCACTATCGCAGTCTTGCAGGGGTACTTCAATATCTTACTTTCACGAGACCTGATATTACTTATGCAGTTCAGCATGTGTGTTTATTCATGCATAACCCACAGATTGAGCACATGCATGCGCTCAAACGCATTATACGGTACATCTAGGGCATACTTGATTATGAATTGCATTTATATCCTTCTTCTGTCTCTACTCTTGTGTCATATACAGATGTTGATTGGGGTGGCTGTCCTGATACCAGACGCTCGACATTTGGTTATTGTATGTTTCTTGTGGATAACTTGGTCTCGTAGTCTGCGAAATGCCAAACTACATTATCGCGATCCAGGGCTGAGGCTGAGTATCGAGGCGTGACTAATGTGATATCTGAATCATGTTGGCTGCGTAATCTTCTATTAGAATTACACTTTTCTATTCAGAAAACTACCTTGGTCTATTGTGATAATGTTAGTGCAGCTTATCTTTTTGGCAATTCGGTCCAACATCAGCGCACTAACACATATCGAGATAGATATTCACTTTGTTCGCGAAAACGTAGCTCGTGGACAAGTACACGTTTTACATGTGCCCTCCAGATATAAATTGCTGACATCTTTACGAAGACCTTCCCTCAGTTCTATTTGAAGATTTTAAGGACAGTCTCAGCGTACGACAACCGCCCGCTATGACTGCGGGGGTGTGATAGAATACCTTGTATATCACGGTTACCGAAAAGTTTTTTACCAAAATTAGAGTATTAAAGTAATGTTGTATAATTACCATAATTGTAGAATTCTTATACAATTAGAATTAGAATATTAAAAGTATAGTAGGAATAAGATTTTTCATATTTGGAGATTGTAAATTATATATATCTATTCATTCAATAATAATAATTAAGGGATTAATTATTTCAGAATATGTTTTGAAAATATATATAATGACCCAATCAGGACAGATTTAGGTGTTGGTGAGGGTGTTCACATTACACTGTATATTTAGGTATATTTTCTGTGTTTATGTATATATATTAACTGTTGAACACCATGAACCAATGTAAATAGTTAGCTCAAGTGGTTCAGAGTGTTCAAAATTATCTCAAATATTCTAGGTTTTTTTTTTCAAACACTATGAGAAAATTCTGGATCCGTGACCGGACCCAACTCAATTTTTATCGTCAATCTAAAATCAAATATGTTTATTATCTTATTCAAAAAGTGGAGTAACTGTTTATCAAATCCGAAGTCAAAGGGTTAAGTGAAATATAGTCGCATAACAATTACTTACAAAAATTATTCCTAAAATTTAAGAGGTCAACGGTCAATCCGCATTTGACACACAGCTTTATCCTGCATGGCACCATCTCATTGGTTGAGCTTACAAATCAACCGAATAGTCAAATGCCAACTGTCAATGGGGTCTACATTCTGAGCACAACTCCTATTACCTGGCAAACTATTGGCCGTTGGATTCCGTAATCGAACGGTGAATATGTACTCCCAACGTAATCTTACACCAAATGAAAAAGGTAACAGACTCTGACTCACAGCTATTTTCCTTAATTGAACCCAAAAATTCGAATACTGGACGAATTTTCAACTGTTTATTATCTTTAAAGTTTAAACAACAACAAACCCCACAACGTGGTATCGGGAGATTAGAGTCTACACAGCTCGGTTGATCAGCTGTTTTCGGGAGATCATATTTATTGATAGGTAGATAGAGGGCTGTTTTCGGCACACCGCATATTTGTTGATCTTTAAAATTATTCTTAAATCTAGGGTTTCGAGGTTTCCTCAATCTATACTTTTTAATGGCTTCTAGCTCTCATAGAGGTGGTGATTTCTACGGTGCTGCTTCCTACAGATCCAGGTATCATCTTCTAAATGACAATTCGTTATTGTTGTTATTGCTTTTACAATTTGAATTGTAATACAGAAGTGTTATGTAACAAAAAATTACCAAACACACCTAATTTGCATTTTTGGGTTATTTTTGAGGAATTAAGATGTTTTTGTTTGTATTTGATTGATTTAGAGATGGATTGAGTACGAGGCAAGTAGGTGGTTCAGATGAAATACAGTTGCGGATTGATCCGATGCACGGAGACCTAGATGACGAGATCACAGGTCTTCGAAAACAAGTAAAACAGCTCAGAAATGTATGTTTCCTTACCACCTTGCCTTGTTTTTTTTTAATTTTGTTGGAGAATATATTTTGCATAACTGGTGGCGTCTTTGAGATTTATGTGCTTGTCAAATTTGGTGATGTGTTATGTCATGGATCCATTTTAGACAAGTTGATGTGTTACGTGTTGGAACATTGATAAAAATATTTATTAGAAAATGAATATGAGACTTGCTAGGCTTAGAGGTACGTGTTTAAACACGCTTCTTTGAGAGCAAACCGGAATATAGTGGCAGCACTATCTCCGGGATTCAACTATACGAGTTTAAAAAATGTTGCTCTTATATTCTTGAATCTAGGATTTCATATTTTGATCAATGTCTCCCTTGTGTGCTTTTCGATTAAAACAATTGCTTACGATTTCCAAAGAATTTAGGACATCAGGAATGAATCTAAATTAAAATTTCGCAAATTCATAAACCACTGTAGAAATTCAAAAGACTCAAATCTATTTAATAAAATTAACTGTTTCAAAATTTATTGAAACATTATCTAACAATCTCCCACTTGTTTGAAATTATGAAACACTTGATCTTGTGATATGCATCAATCATGATGTCTTTCAGATTTGATAATAAACCCGCTATATTTTAAGCTTCAAGTGATTGTTACAATGGTAAATCTAGACATGTTCGTCTCAAATACAATCACGTGAGAAGATTTTTGGAGGATGGCATAATATCTCTTCAATATGTGCCGTTTTGGTCTAACTTAGTAGATCCTTTGTACATAACCTATAGATAAACTTGCTGATCCTTTGTCTAAAATATTACAAGTGTTGGTTGTTGAAACTTTAAACAAATGAGGATAAAGCCTATTGTAATAATTGTACTCAATGGATGCTTGAAATTTCTTCAACCAGAACACATGGGTCGGTGTAGGGGTTTGAAATTTAGATGCTTTCAGCTGGTTTCCGTATGTTAAAGAGTTGATGGGGTGGAGAAGGGTAGAAGGACAGACCTTGTTGTTCATTCTTTCTATGATTATCAGACCCTGCAGGCCCCTTTGTTTCTAATTAGCTTGATGACAGAATCTGCAACCACTATATTTCTTACAATTGCCTCCCACCTTAAGTTGTGTAAATACTAAAGGTCTTGCGCATTTCCTGATGTCTACATTCTGAAATGTTTGTGCATAGAATTGTGTTAGCAGCAAAAAAAACAGATCCTGTCCTGCTCTTCTACCATCATCAAACCTAGCATTGCCTCCATACAAACATGCTACCATTTTACTCTGACATTTTGACAGACGGTTCAGAACTATTTTCAGAAATTGTGTCACAAGCACCAAGCTAGCTTCCAAACTTTTTCCCAGACTTCTGTTTTTGCCACCACGAGGTTCTTTTGTGATCGCTATACCATTAAAATCTGCCCTTCTCTTTGTCACTAGGAAAAGCGTACTGAGATTGTGGTCCTCTCATTTATTGATCATGTTTCCCCACTGTATGGTATCAAATATGTACTTCTCTGTAGCTGCTATTTAGGAGTGCCTTTACAACTGCTAAGCTCTGAAGTTACCATCCTCCATTTTCTTCACAAGGAAAAGGCTACCTGCATTATGGATTCCTCCCTATCACTTTCCAGTTCCTGTTTCCTTTTTTTAATGTTCTGAAGTAAATAGGGTATCAGAAGGTTGATTTATCTGGGATTTTCAAATATCCAAGACCGAGGCGTTTTCAGTAGTTAAGGTTGATATGGTGATAATTTAGAAGATCAAACTAATTGACGGAATAGGAGGTTCAAAATGTTAGAAGGAAGTAAGATGAATTCAAGGATGGGCTGATGCAATGGCAGAAACTTTTGGTGGAAAAAATGAAAAGGGTGTTAATTCTTTGTTATATACTCATCAAGTACGTGTTCATATTGACTTTACTCAAAAGGTATCACTTTTTTCTTATAACCGCATTTTGTAGAAAGGACATACCCACTGTAGGATGTTTCACTATTCTGAATTAGAATTTAACTAAGGTGTCAAAATGTAACATAAATAAGAAAGAAAATAAAAAAAACAAACATGGAGAGAGATGACTAGATGGCTCTTCCTATTTTGGGAAAGCGCTTCTTTCAAGTTCTGAAAAAAGTTTTGTTTTACATCTTGCTCATCAGTTTTGAACTCTACCACTTGAGTCATTGCATGTGATGTTTAGAAACTTTGTGCTCCCGCATGCTCTTTCATGTTGCCGAACCATTTTGTGAAATAGAAACAAAATTGCGCATTGCTATTTGACATTGACACTGAAGCACCTTGCTGCAGTCGTGATTGTCAGTAGGCCATGGAAAATGTAGGATTTCTCCTGGCTAGGTAGTAGAAACTTACGAATTTTCCCTGCAGGCTAGGAAATGCAGGTAGTGAGAAACTTTTAACTTGATATTACTTTTGTATGAATTAGGTATGGAATATTTTTTCTTGGTTTTCTCTGTTTTCTTTTTTGCTTGAGCGGGAGAGGGGGATTTGGTGTCTCCCTGTTACATAAATTTGGCTGAACTAGTTATATGTCTGACATTTAAGTAAGTTAGAGCTCGTGGGCATGTTATATGAAATGATGGTGAGGCTTGTTGGTGGTCTTTGAATCAGTATTGGTTAGTTATCTGCCGACTATTTGAACTGTCAATTACTATGGGTGGAGATGTATAAAGAGATAAGTAAGGAGTGTGATTCTTTTGGCTGAAGAACCTGAAGTCGTTGTCTTTCAATAGGCAATTTTCAGAAGTTAATGCATTATGGTTGCTTCTGTTGATAGGGCAACTGTAACTGTTTGTAGACTTGTGTTGGTTGTGGGGATCTATCCTCTGTAAATATGGATTTTGCACTGCTCTAGTGCTATAATAACAAAGTTACCAGTTTCTAAAAAAATGGTTGCTTGGAAGCGACTTTAAAAAAAGGGAAGCCCGGTGCACTAAGTTCCCGCTATGCGCGGGGAGTGACTTTATTAAAATAAATAAATAACAAGTTTCTTCTTTTCTCTGACAACCTTGCAATTGTTTAATGTGCTTTCTGTTCATCTTTGGCAATGAAAGCCTGACCCTTAAATCTTCCAACTCATACTTTCATTAGCAATACTGTTGCTTGGTTTTTAAGCATGCTTTATTTGTGCTATGGCCTCCTCTAGATTCTAAACTTTGTTTCTTGATCTTCTATTCTGAATTGTTGTGTATGAACTTCCTAATGGTAATAAATTTTGTTATGTA
The DNA here is from genome assembly GCA_029783415.1 of Anisodus acutangulus. Taxonomy (NCBI): domain Eukaryota; kingdom Viridiplantae; phylum Streptophyta; class Magnoliopsida; order Solanales; family Solanaceae; genus Anisodus; species Anisodus acutangulus. Next base: position 39,773,399 of record CM056498.1, read on the forward strand.
CTCAAATGTGTACGTTGATGTATCATACCTCGTATCATATTCTAACCCTATTGGTTAATGTCCTTTTGGCAAATAGATCTGAGAAAGATATTTGAATAGAGATTGTGTTGCATGTTATTTACTTGTTTGCTCATTTTCCTCTTATTTGGGTGGATATAGCTAAAGTATTAAAAATCAGATGCATTACTTGTCTAAGGTTTTCTTATCCAAAAAAATAAAATAAATTACTGTCCAGGAATGGGATAGACTTTTTACACCCGTATTAATTGAGGGAATTGCCGAGGGTTTTTCGGAAACAACCTTTCCGCCACAAAGGCAGGGGTAAAGGTCTGCGTACATCCTACCCTCCCTAGACCCCACTAGTGGGATTACACTGGGCATGATGTTGTTGTAACTACACATTGTATAAGACACTTGAACACTTCTGACGAATCTAATACTTAAATTTTGTTTTTAGTTGTTTTTCCTCGTTATATAAAGACATACTGTCACAATGCAATTTAGTGCATCATTTTGATTCTTTTATATCACAAAAAAATACATTGTTAAGGAAGCAATAAGTCTTAAATTTGTCTTTCATATTGATGTTCGAATCTTGAATTTTATATAGAAGATGAGGTTTAGCAAAACAACGATATCCTGATATCAATACCCTTTTGTGTAATGATCAAAATGTTGGTGGTTTGCAGAGGGTTCTCTTTTAACTGGATAAGCATTTGATGGAGAGTGGGGAAAGGAAACGAAGATTTAGTGTGTTACCTTTAATTGATCAAATAGTATTGGATAGAAAAATATTATCTCACTTTTACATTTCCACTGGTAAGACTGGGCTGGACAACACTCAACTGTTGATATTCTGGTTCCTTGAGGCACGGTTTGCATAAAAGAAAATTAAGAACTTAAAAGTATTGGTTAAGTATTTTCTCACTTGTTGGTTTCAATGGAGTCAATTGCTAGATTAAAAAGAAGTTTGATTGGATATGGAGAAAGTACCAACTTATTTCTAGTGCGATCTATAAGCAAGGTTGTGTTTTCATAATAAATATTACCCAGCTTTGAATCCCACGACTCCTTGTTTTAGTGGTTAGTTCTGTCTACATTTGTTTTTGATATGGCCTAAATTGATGCTCTATCATGCTGACATACTTCTGTCACACCCCAACCTCGGGTGGGGGGTTTGGGGTGGGTGGCACCCGATGCCTGGATTGCCCGTGCGAACCACCTGAATATCATTATGTGAACGTACAACCGACAATGCCTCAGAATGATAACTGTGACATACATGACATGAAACCCTACAAGCAGAAGATTCCAACCTAGCATATATATATATATATATATATACATACTAAGGCCAACAAGGCCATACTGAACAAACTGTTCAATACATGACATGTCTACAAAGCCTCTAAAAGGAAACGTCGACATAATACATAAGTCGGGACAGGGCCCCCGACATACCCAAGTACCAAAAGGATATAAACATGACCCTGACTCGGTAATGCTCCAGGAGGAGATCGAGCTCACCAAAAAAAGCTGATATCCGGAAGAGATCTACGGTGGAGGGTGCTCTCCTCGCTTATCTGAACCTGCGTGACATGAAATACAGCGCCCCCAAGCAAAAAGACGTCAGTACGAATAATGTACGGAATATGTAAGGCGAAAATAGAACACAATAGTAAGTAATCATAAAAGATAGAGATACGAGTAAACCTAACCCCTGAAATGCCAATGAGGGCCACAACATACATACGGATCATTCTTATCTTATAATCTTATTCTATGTCGCTATATCAATGTCGTAAATCTAACAGCTCGACTGCCCAACTGATCAGTGGTAACTGCCCAACCGGCCGTAGCTCGGTGGTAAATAACGCGCCTGCCCAACCGGTGGTAAAGAATGATATATAGCTGCCCAATCGGTGGTAACTTTCCAATCGGTCGTAGTCCGGTGGTAAATAACGTGTCTGCCCAACTGGTGGTAAATAACGTGTCTGCCCAATCGGTGGTAAATGCATATACCATAACTACCCGACCGGCCGTAGCTCGGTGGTATATACGTGCTTGCCCAACCGGTGGTAAATACATCACTGCCCAACCGATATTCGTTTGGTGGTATTCATAATCTACGAAAATAGTAATAACACCTTTGGCTTCTGTAACTAGTAAGACTCTCCTCTTTCCTTAGAACGACACTTGGTCGATTACACGACTAACTCTTTTGTCACGCTCCTTCTAGGAGTTACATAAGAGATGAGAAATTCAAATAACCAACTTTACAAACCAACCTATACAGGATACGATATCAAGACAGAAAAGTACTCATGACAAGGGACAATAAATAGCAAGAATAGAATGCTTTTTTAAATACTTCGAAAAACCGATAATCGCTAGGAAACATGCCAAAAAGAAAGGATACCCATTACATACCCTTAATGTCGATTCTACCGACGACGATAAACTCAACCTTCCTTACACGTCAATCTACAAGAAATGATAGTAACACTAGTGTTAATCTACGAGAAGACAACGACGAGTGGCATGCTCGCTATACGATTAACTATGCGGCGTTTCTCCCCACCCTCCTTCCCTCCAAAACAATACATATAAAATATACACAACCTCAACAACACCTCCGGATCTCCATTACAACAGTAACACAACAAGGCAGCCCAATAAATGACCCGAAAACCAACAATTTATTCCATAATTCGGACTCACGGCTTTCGATCATCGTCACGTGAGTCCTATACGACAAACATTCAATAGCGATCCTTACGACCTCCTTTATGAAATTAAGAAGAGGATACATACCCCGTCTATTTTGCGCTGGACTTTCAAGAAATTCGCAACTACTACAACCACGAGAGAAAGAGAGCGATGAGAACTCGGGAATTCCAAATAAAAATCGAGTAGAAGAAGCTTTTCATACCTTGAGAAGAGCACACGTTGCTGCTTATAAAATGGATTTAATTGGCTGCTACGGATGGAATTATTTGTTGCTATAGGTAGAATTCCTTTGCTACTACAGATAGGATTATTTTTTTGCTAGAGACGATAGAGTTATCTTGATGCTAGAGATGATAATCACATTATTTTGCTGCTAGAAAATATAATCACGTTGTTAGGTCTTCTTCTAAAAGAGAATAAGCTAGCTTCCAAAATTGTAATTCTATGAAAAACTCTCTTCTCTTTTCCATTTAAAATGTGGGGGCCACCTCATAATTCACTAATTGCTAACTCCACCTAAGTAAGCCACCACACCCATGTCTTGAATGAATCACTCTTCTCTTTACATTGAGGTGCCATGTGGAAAGGATGCCACATACTATTTCTCTACTAACCTTTAGTTAGTCCCTTTTTGTTCTACTATCCCCCAAAATTGACCAATTACATATATAATAACTCCTTGACCGAAAATTACTATATAAATGAAATTACTTTAACACACCTCATATTCTCATAATCATGTGATATAATACTAGTCCATAACCTCTTTTGACACGCACTAAAATATTATTTTCAATTCTCGTCATCTACTTATTAAGTTCTAAATTATTTTGAGACTACATTCTTTTATACACTGATCTCTCGATTTGCATACATGAGCATGACCAAAATTCCACATGGTCTGTATAACTTGTTCAATAATCCGAACATCAATGAAACTTACTTTTTCCGATTCATTTAACCTTTAATCATAAACCTTCTATAATCTCACGATGACCTTAATCTCTTCAAGCTGATATGGATTTACTACGACACATCCTAACGCTAAAGTACGGGTGTAACAACTTCAATGCCGTTTTTGAGGTGGATGCTAGAGAGATATCACCGCTCATAAGGTTCTAAATCCGTCCTAGAGAAATCTGAAAATCGGTGGACAGGTGTCATGTTATACATATAGTTCTTTCATGACTGGCTCAGAGAGAGGTTGTCATTCCTATAGCCTGTTTGTGGCTCTACAACAGGAGACCAATAATCGTAAGCTTACCCTTTTCTGGTCTAAATCAACTTGGCCAAAAGAATACTGATTTCTGAATTTGGGGTCAGCCTAAGGTTTTATCTTCCACCTCTGCATTGATGTAATACAACTTTCCGTTTGTCATAGTCCACTGCCAACCTATTCTTCTTCATCTCCTCGCTATCTAGTGTGATGTATCAGCCTGTACCAGAAGCTGCAAATAGTACCAAAACGACATGGCTAGTGCTTTGATCCTTCTGTCTCCAGTTCAAGTTGGAAACACGTGCTCCTCACTGTTGAGAATTGAAGAAGATGGGAAGAAACTTTAGCCATCTGATTGTCATCACATATTCGGATACAACAAAAAATATCATCTCTCTACTCTCTTTTTTTCTGGTTTCCAGCGCTGGCACTGGTTGTTGGCCTCACATGCATCAGCAGCATAGGCATGTCAGTTGCATTATCTTCTTAGATTGGAATTTCAAAGGACTAACATATTGTATTTCTAATTGAACATTGCTTTAGGTTGTAGGGGTTCCTGAAGATCTTTATATCATATGTTCTTATTAGATGCATCTTTTCCAATCTCTCATTTGTTGGCCTTACTTGTTATACCATATTTGTCATGGTTTTAGATTTCTATTCGTACTTACCCTTTTGCTAACATTTATACATATTTCATGTTGCAGGTAGCACAAGAGATTGAGTCGGAAGCAAAGTATCAGAATGATTTTATTAACCAACTGGTATGCCGTGAACTTGTTCTCCCTTCCGAGTATGTTTGACATTCGTTAAGACCATTTTAGTCACTTCTCCGTATATTTCATATGGCTTAACAATTGGTTTTTTGTATGTTAGAGCTTTTTTGGTATTTATTTTCCTATTACTGGATAACAATCTAACATGGAGCCAATAACTTGGGAGAAAGGGGAAAACCAATTAATTTAATCTTATAAATGAGGAAAAAGTTTCCAATGCTAGCCTTTATATTTTGATTGTTTCGATTGCTATTTACAGCCCTCACGACCCTCTCTCACTCTATAATCTGGGAATTGCAATTGTTATTACTTGTAATCTTTAGAAATGACAGTGAACTTGTAACCTTCCTTAGCTATTACCATGCAAGCCTGCCTGAATGCCTTCGTTGCTCTATACTTTCTCAAGTTCTTTGAAGATATGTCCTTGGATCTCCATCAACTGACTATGATAAGGCCAAACTTGATTGTATTTTTCCTTTGTTCTTGAGAGTAATTTCTGTTGGGAAATTGGACAATAAACTGTGTTATATACATCTGATTCTAAATCTGAATGATGTATTTCTAGGAGCTATCCCGTCTAGCAAACTAAATTGCTGCAACTTTAGATTGCTTCAAGCCGTTAGAACTTAGAAGTACTAAACTTCCTAGAGTTACCTTGGCATTGTTTTATAAACGTGTTGATTGGTCAATCTGTCTGGGATTCTCATGGTGTAATGCTTATTTAGTTGATTATGGAATCATTCTTACTTGTAAGTTACATGACTTCCCCATTTCCTTAAAAACTTACACTTTTCCCTTTTATCACAGCAAATGACATTGATCAAAGCTCAAGCAGGAGTAAAGAACAACATGAGACGGTTGAACAGGAGTATCATCTCGGAAGGATCAAACCATGTGATGCATGTGGTTCTTTTTGCACTATTTTGCTTCTTTGTTATATATTGGTTGGCCAAGTTTTCACGGAGATAGGGAAACCCTATCTTTCTATGCTGTTTTGCTGTTTCCTGGCACAAGTTCTGATGAAGACACAAAATCTATTCAAGCCATCAAACAAATGCTAAGCAGTGGCAGATTCTTAGTGATTGGGGGAGCAAGGGTGCAACTGTAGAAACTTCGAATATTAGTCTTATGTAAAGTTTCCAAATATGTAGAAGCACTGTGTGTTGCTATTAGTTTATCCTTTTTCTTTTCATTTTATTTTTCTTTGTAATACTTGCTATATGACAATGACCATTGTGTGCTTATCTGAGAAAAATGTGATTATGATGCAATGGAGTATGTTGTGTAATTCTTTCGTGAAAACAGCAGAGCCTGTTTTGCAGATGATGTCTGACAAAACAGTGTATACATATAATTTTAACTCTTATAAAGTCTACCCTTAGTTATGCTATTCAATGCCTTAACAGTAAGCTAGCAGACACATGCTTTTGAATCATGTAGTTGCTTTGCTTGATCTACAGAGGCTAGCTCCACCTTGCTCAGCCTAACTTGATCAATGACTCTTCTTGCCCATTCTGCAAAATAGGTTTTGTTATGTCCAACCATGCCGTCTTTATGAAAATGAAAGCACTGCAGATGATCTTGTGGGGATGGACACTCCTCGCCTATTGGATCCCACCATGCACCCTGATGTTTCATCCCTGACTGGTTCGCCATCCAGTGGTGAGCATATTGGCCTACACCAGCATTCTCTTTCCACCCTTTAGGGAAGAACTCCATTACACTGCTCTCGCGGTCCATGAAGAGCATATTTGTTAATTGTGCTCCATGTGGAGACGCAACAATGTCAGTGTTGGTCAGCACTTTCACCTGATAAAAGACAATGGTGTTATTTCACTCATTACCTGAATACTTCTGAAGTTTTTAATAGTGTGATGTGAACCTTGCTGATGAAAGTTTCTTGTTAAACTTTAGTTGTATATTTCATTCTGTAAAGTACTGTTGTTCCATTGAACTTTCTGATTGAATGCTGATGGAAACAAGGGAAAACTGTGTACCTGGTCACAGAAAGATAGGTCTTCCGACTGAGCTACATGCAGAATGCAGCCTTCGACTTGGGCACATTCCTTTGCAAATATATCAGTCACAGCAGTTGCATTCTTGAACGAGCGGGAACCTCTTCTCATCAGCAGTGTAAGTCTTATAATTGGAAATCCTCTTTCATTCATCTCTCTACCTTTGCCTGCAGGATTAAGGCCACAGTAACTCCTAGCTTTGCAGCGCAACTGGTCGGACACCTTTAGCTTATTCTCCTGCTTCATTTGGCCTAAATCATGCCTCATGACAATGGCTTTCTCAAAACAGTAAGGTACATCTCCTCTATCAAATCCTTCCACCTTAACTTCACCGAAATTAGCTTGCATAAGTTGTTGAACCCAAGATCCCATTTTTAATCTCAGTTCTCCCCAGTGGAATAGCACCCATCTTGCTGGATTTAAACACTCGTTTTTCATTGACCATCTTACAAGAGGAGCCATTGCACATATTCCATGCCAAAGATTGTCGTGGTTGTAATATGTGTCTGATACAAATGTCAAGCCTTCCAGTAGAATAGCAGAGTCTGGAAGACTTCCTCGCCATGCCAAAGCATATGAATTCTTTGTGCCATCTCTAATATCCCGTCCCTTGAAGCAAAGAAGCCGACCTTTGGATTCCTTAGAAGGGAAATATAAGTGTTCTGTTTCATTTTCTTCGAGTATATCGTTTAAGGAGCTCATAAACCAGGTGTGGCCATCTCTGGCTGTTTCTGTAAATCTAAGGTCCTTGAGGGGAAGGAAAGTTACAGAGTCTTTGAGTTCTGCATTCATGGTTTCGATGACATCGGAGTAATTTTCTTGGGAAAGAAAAGCCCTTATTTGGGACCTTGCTGATAAAGAGAACTCAAAAGGGGATGAATACTGGGTATGGAAAAGGATGATAACCAGGAACAAGGAGGAAACAAAGATGCTGATGAATTTTGTGGAGAAGCATTTGCTCTTGCTTTGAGTGCATGACTTGAGATGATCTTCCATTTTCACGAGTTTTGCTCGACATGAATCTTCTTAACTAGCACAAGAGAAGCCTAGAGAAATGTTATTCTCTTACTTTTAGAATAATCTAGTCTCGAGATTGGAAGTTAATTTATTATAAATAATTAGTTGGCGTAGAACTAGTAGTGACCATGTTAGCAATTCCTAGTCAAGTGATAAGCACAGGATTCAAGATTTAGAAAAGAAATCTATTCACTCATAGATGTATGCTCTGTGAATCTTTTAGTTGAAGGGAGGGTTTAAGGTCATAGATGGAGCCATGTTTCGCGTAAGTTTTATTGTTATTTAGTAAATCTATAGTTTCGTCAAACTTGCATTAAATTCTTCACAACTGACAAACTATTTTATATTTGGGGATCCGCATTCTATGGCCCTTATCAAGATCTATGCAGTATTTCATAAGTTTCAGTGAGGAAATCCATTCGCGCAGTCGGATTGGTCTCTCAAGAGGAAAACAACTATAAATGTTACAAACACCAATAACTACACTTCAATCCCAAATAAGTAGAGCTGCCTATATGAATCCTCACGGACCATATTTCTCCATTTAAGCTCAACTAAACAGCTATAAGTGTTAAAAGGAAAAAATAGTTCTGCACATATCAGACGTTGTGATTTGTTGCTACTCCGCAAAGAGGAAGATAACATGGGAGCTGCGTAAGCTCTACTCTTTCCAGATTCCAATTGTGAGATTACGCTGAGTATATTGTTATTGTTTTATGTTCAAATACCTACTTAAACCTAATATACTACTACGCAGACATAATAACCATGTGAAAAACAATCCCAGTTTCTCTGTGTCATTTGAAAAATAATACACCATGTTAAAAGTGTTAAAAGGACAAAATAGTTCTGCACATATCAGACGTTGTGATTTGTTGCTACTCCGCAAAGAGGAAGATAACATGGGAGCTTTTCTTGAGGGTAAATGCACGGTTTGAAAATAAATTAATACTATTATATAGTGTCGTCGTGACATTGTCGCATATCAGACGTCGAGATTTGTAGCAATTCTGCAAAGAGGAAGATAACAAGGGAGCTTTTCTTGAGAGTAATGCGTAATCTTGAAAAATAAATTTTATTTTGTTAAATGTTTTTGTGACATTCAATTAAACTTGGTTGAGAGCACTGAGAGTTTGTGTTCTGCAAATAATGAAATTAATGATGAACGCAAAATTGGTATTTCATTCCAATTGTCAAACCACATCATTTAAAAATCAAACCAAATTGTTCATCACGTTCAAAAGAGAAAAAGAAAAAGAAAATTGTTCATCAACTTTGTCTTAATGTGTTGATATCACAAACATGCAACGGAAATGAGTTCAATGTGTTTTAAGGACAGAATTTGTGGGGAAACAGATGGCTAACAGATAAGTAAAGCTTTTATAGAGTTAAGTTAGATTAAGACATATTTTACCTTTATAGAGTTGAGCTTTTATAGAATTATTGTTTCGCCCACTCTGCTGTACACACATATTGCTTCTCCATTTCATGGCCTTGCTTTTCTATCATTCCAATATGTTTAGTGTATCTCGAAATCCTTCGTGTCTCTGTAATCTTATTGGATATGTAAGTCATACTTCTTGTTCATCTAATAAAAAATGTATTTTTTTTTGTGTTTCATGTGATGGAATAATTATATTTATTGTAATTATCTAGTAATAATTGTGATTGATATTAAAATCATGTGTATATGGTAGGTAGATTAGATAGTCAACTAATAGCATAATCTTAGCCTAATCATATCATAATCTTAGCCTAATCCTAGCCAAAGATGATGTTGTATTTGTGGTATAATTACAACACCTTTGGAAGATGACAATTGAGGAAAATATTCTTACATGGTATCAAGAGTTTAGGAAAAAGATCCTAGCCTAAAATTATACTCTCCACCGTCGCCCCCCACCCCTACCAACCGGCCGACCACCCAATTTTTTTTCATTCTTCTTTTCCTTGTCCGGTCAACAATGTCTGACTCCCGCCCTTATCGTTTCCAACATCAAAACCCATATTTTCATCACTCTTGAGATGAAAAATGTTCATTACGCAACTTGGGCAGAGCTTTTTAAAATTTGTTGTCGCTCCCATCGAGTTATTCATCACATAATCCCACCGAAAAACTGCAAGGAAAGGGTGTTGAAAACCGATGATGAAAAAAAACTATGGTTCAGACTTGATGCAACAGTTCTTTCGTGGATTTATGCAACCATTTATAGCGATTTGTTGCATACTATCATGGAACCCGATTCCACGGCGATGACGGCTTGGAATCGCTTACGGGATATCTTCCAAGATAACAAGAATTCCCGAGCCGTCACTCTGGAGCGAAAATTCTCCACCACTGACATGAAGAACTTTCCAAATGCATCCTCTTATTGTCAACGCCTCAAAGTTTTATCGGATCAACTCAAGAACGTTGGTTCGCCGGTTACAAATAATCGGTTGATTTTACAATTGGTTGACGGCCTTACCGACACGTATAGTGGCGTGAGTACGCTCATTCGACAAAGTAATCCTCTACCACCTTTTTACCAAGCCCGTTCTATGCTTATTCTTGAAGAGGCGGGTTTCGCCAAAAAGGCCGCAACCATCTCGAATTCCGCCATGGTTGCCGCCTCGTCCAATGAAACTACTACACATTTTGAAACTATTCCACAAAATTGGGGAAAAAATGATGAAACAGTGGTAAAAATCGGGGTGGTAGTTGTGGTGGTGGAAAAGGTGGAGGCCACCAAAATTCCGGAGGCGGCGGAAACTGCGGAAAAGACGGCAGGGGCGGCGGATTACCACAGTGGGCATGGCAATGGCCTTGGGCTGTGCCGCCCTGCCCATTTCCTTCGGGAAATTGGGCCAGGCCCAGTCCAAAGAAAACTGGCCAGCCCACTGCCAAACAGCAGCCCACTTTTGGGCCCAGAAACAGTGGCGGTCCAGCAACATTTGGGCCACTGTCGAACCAGTGGCAAGAAGCCCATTCGGCAGTGGCTAGCCCAACCGATATTGAGTCTGCCATGTACACCCTTGGACTTAATCTGCCCAATGCAAATTGGTACATGGACACCGAAGCGAAGTCTCATATGACATCTCCCAAGGTAATCTTTCGTCCAATTCGTGGTTATGGTTCTACCAAATTGTCTTCACCAAACCCACCATTAACTTTAAAGAATGTCCTTCATGCTCCACAATGAATTAAAAACTTGTTTTCAGTTTGAAAGTTTACTACTGATAATTGAGTGTCTGTTGATTTTGACCCTTTTCGATTTTTCGTGAAGGATTTTCAGACAGAGTGCTTCTAATGAGATGTGATTGTCAAGGGAAGCTCTATCCAATCACCACACCTAATCATCGAGCCAAGTTACCATCCACTTTTGCAGCTTTCGCACCTTCATTATGGCATGAACGTTTGGATCATCCGAGGCACCTATTTTAGCCTCCCTCAAACAAAATAATTTTATTTCATGTACTCAAACACGTAATTCCAATATGTGTCGTTCATGTCCACTTGTAAAACATGTTCAATTTCCATTTGTTTCGTCTAATTCATGCACACTTATGCCTTTTGATATTATCCATTGTGATATTTGAACATCACCCTTTTGAGCTCTTCGGGCCATATATATTATTTGCTCTTGCTAGATGATTACTCTAATTTTTGTGGATGTTTTCCTTGTCTAAAAAATCACAAGTTTTCTCCATATTTCTCACTTTTAGAGCATTCATCCGAAATCAATTTAAATGGAATATTAAAAATATTCAATGTGATAATGGTAGAGAGTTCGATAATGGGCCTTTTTGGGATTTTTGCAATGCTAATGATTTAACATTTCACTTTTCATGTCCTCATAACTCCTCTCAAAATGGGAAGGAAGAAAGAAAAATCTGAACCATCAATAACATTATTCGAACATCTCTTGCCCATACTGCACTACCACCATCTTTTTGGCATCATGCACTACAAATGACAACATATATACTGAACATACTTCCCCATAAACACATGTCCTATCAAGCTCCTCTAAAAATCATATACCTAAGGGACTCATCTTATTCTCATTTACGGGTATTCAGGTGCTTATGCTATCCTCTTTTTCCATCCATCACAATCAACAAACTTCAACCCCGGTCTACTCCTTGCATTTTTTAGGATATACTTCTAATCATCGAGGTTACAAATGTTACGATCTATCCTCCAATAAAATCATTGTGAGTCGTCACGTAATCTTTGATGAAACAATTTTCCCATTTATCAAAATGCATGGGTCCGGACCTCATATCTATGATTTTTTAGATGATGGCATACCATCGTATTTGACTCAACATTTTTTTCATCCCAAATTCATTTTTTTGGCCAGTCCAGAATTGTTGGGTGAATTGGGCCCAAAAACAGTGGTCCAGCCGCAACATACCACTGGCCAGTGGTCTGGGCCATCTTCCCTGAGCCCAATTTTTGCTGAAAGTAATGGACCAATGCCACAAATCCCACTGCCTGGCAGTGGCTTGGGTCGTGCCCAACTCTTGGCAGTTTGGGTCACGACCCAATTCACTGCCCACTTCCAGGCAATTCCATTCCTTCCGTTGGCCCAACTCCAATTCCGGCCCAGCAGCCAGTCACCCGTAGTCAAAACGACATTGTCAAACCCAACACCAAATATGACCTCCACACCTGGGTTTCAAAATCACCATTACCTCGTAATCCTGTGTATACTCTTAATGACCCGAATTGAAAAATGGCTATGGATGATGAATTTAATGCTCTTATAATAGGACGTGGGAGTTGGTCCCCCTTCCCCCTAATGCGAATGTAATTCGGTCTAAGTATATTTTCATTCACAAAAAAAAATCTGAAGATACTTTTGAGCGGCATAAAGCCCATCTTGTAGGTGATGCGAAGACATAATAGGTTGGTGTGGATTGCAGTGAGACGTTCAGTCCGATGGTTAAACCGACAACTATAAGAACGGTTCTTAGTTTGGCTCTTTCGAAGGCGTGGCCGCTTCTTCAGCTAGATGTCAAAAATGCCTTCCTCCATGGAGAGTTAAATGAAACATTATACATGTACCAGCCTTTGGGATACAAGGACTCCACTTATCCAAATCATGTGTGTCTGCTAAAGAAATCATTATATGGGCTGAAACAGGCCCTCCGGGCCTGGTACAAGAGGCTTGCAAAATTTGTTTCGCATATTGGGTTATTTAACAATCGTTCTGATAATTATTTGTTCATCTATCGTCAGGGTAATAATCTTTCTTACCTTCTTTTATATGTGGATGATATTATATTGATTGCCTCATCCGATGCTTTTCGCAAGTCCATCATGTCATTGCTTGGCTCTGAATTTGCTATGAAAGATTTGGGGCCACTAAACTATTTTTTAGGGATAGTTGTGACACGTCATGCAGATGGTTTATTTTTATCCCAAAAGAAGTACGCAACAGATATTGTTGAACGTGATGGCATGTCATTCTGTAAGCCGTCAGCAACTCCGGTTGATACTAAACCCAAGTTGAGCGCCTCCTCCGGCAAGTCATTTGTCGACCCGATACTTTACCGCAGCCTGGCAGGGGCCCTGCAATATCTTACATTCACAAGGCCAGACATCTCTTATGCGACGCAACAAGTGTGCCTATTCATGCATAATTCGATGGAGGATCACATGCATGCTCTCAAACGCATTGTGTGTTATATTCAAGGTACTCTAGAGTATGACTTGCATTTATATCCATCGTCGACATCTACCATTGTGTCTAACACAGATGCCGATTGGGGAGGATTTCCGGACACCAGATGCTCCACGTTTGGTTATGGTATATTCCTTGGTGATAACTTGGTATCTTGGTCCTCCAAACGGCAAGCAACGTTGTCCAGATCCAGTGTCGAAGCAGAATACCGAGGCGTTGCCAATGTAGTGTCTGAATCTTGTTGGCTTTGGAACCTTCTTCTAGAACTCCAATGTCCGATTTCGAAGGCAAAATTGGTGTATTGTGATAATGTTAGTGCTATTTATCTTTCTGGGAATCCGGTCAACCATCAATGCACTAAACATATTGAGCTGGATATTCACTTCGTTCATGAAAAAATCGCTCGCGGACAAGTGCGTGTCTTACATGTTCCGTCACGGTACCAGATTGTAGATGTTTTTACTAAAGGTCTTCCGCTGGTATTATTTGAAGATTTTCGGAACAGTTTCAGCATACGCCTACCGCTTCGACTGAGAGGGTGTGATAGAATAATTATATTTATTGTAATTATTTAGTAATAATTGTAATTGATATTAGAATTATGTGTATATGGTAGGTAGATTAGATAGTCAACTAATAGCATAATCTTAGCTTAATCATATCATAATCTTAGCCTAATCCTAGCCTAAGATGATGTTGCATTTGTGGTATAATTACCACACTTTTGGAAGATGACAATTGAGAAAAATATTCTTACATCATGCATATCCTAATTGATTTAGCACCATAAATATGCTATATTTCAATGTCGTCTTCTCTTTGAAGCATCAATTCACATGTGTGACTATAAAGGACAGCCCGATGCAGTAAGCTCTCGCTATGCGCGGGGTCTAGAGAAGGGTCGGACCACAAGAGTCTATTGTACACACGTATAACTATCTCTATCATTTTTATTCAATTTTTTGTTTGTGTTTAGTAATATGCTTTTATTTTAGAGAATAATCTGAGTAGTGTTTTAACTTCAATTTTTTGCATCTGTCCAATAATTCCTGTTGTTAATTATCTTCTGATTAATAAAAAGATATACGGTTTATAATGTTACAGCCCTCGTCCTGAATGAGAATCTTTGTACTTAAAATGAGAATTGTTTTTGATAAGTGACTAATTTGGAGTTTTGTTTGTGAAAATTCCTCCTTTCATCCCAATATACATGGTCCTGTAACCTTTAAATGTTTCAGTTCTTTCCTGTAACCTTAAATGTTTCAGTTCTTCAAATTTAAACAATGAGGGTAAATTATAGTTATGTCACCAATTTAAAGTTGTTATATATGATAATCACAACAAATATTAATATCAAACGTCATATTAATATAAACACCAATATCAATGAAAATATATATGATGTTCACATATAGTTATGTCACCAATTTATAGTTGTTACATATGATCATCACAACCAAAAACTTTCACTAGCATATTATTAACATTACTCAATTAGTGTCATTGTTTAGATCATTATAATATTGTTCCACTAATTGCATGATGACTACATATTGTTTAATTAAGAATATAAGTTTAAAATTTTAGAATTAGTTCAATTCTTATTTAATAAATAATTTTTGATCGAAAAAACATGCGTCACATTGTATATTCTACTAATATTTTATAGGTGAATTATAAATTAAACGTTCAGAATTCGCAAAATATGTGTCACGTTGTATATTTTACTAATATTTTGTAGGTGAATTATAAACTAAACGTTCAAAACTCGCAAAACATGTGTCACATTGTATATTCTACTAATCTTTTGTATGCACATTATAAACTAAACGTTCAGAACTCGCACATAACTCCAACGATAACTTTTTTCAAACCCAACGTCCAAATAATAGTTTAGTTTACCATCTTCAATGAGGTTTAATCCTAACTCGAGTTCACGTCTTCCCTTCTCTAGTAAATTTATGTACTATACCTATTCCGAGTACCCAGGTATGGTGTCAAAATTATCCTCAGGTAAAGTATTCTCGAGAAATTTTCCTACGAATGAGGCAGGTCTACCTCCCTCATTTTCGTTTTCAACCTTGTGCTCTGAGGTGGTGCCAAAACTACCTTGAGGTGAAGTATTCTTGAAAATCTTTCCTATGAATGATCAGACAGGTATACCTCGTTCATTTTTCTCCTCATGTTATGATGCTCAATTCAGACCAAATATGTATAGCAATTGATATTGTTTACAGTACATTTCTTGGTTAAGAGTCTCTACATACCTCAAATATATTGAGAAGAGTTTACATAGGTTATATTGTTCTATAGTTTGTGTATCATTTTCTTAATTCCAGTCAAGTCTTAACCAAACTGCTTTAAATCTCATCTATGAGCTCCCCTACATGTTCTATTTTTTTTTGAGATATCACCCACATGAAATAGAGCTCAATTGCGGTAATTCAAAATCTGAACAATCATCTTCTTCAACCTTGAAAGTTGCTATAAAATCGATCTAAAATCATGTTAAATTTTAACGAAATTGCTTCAAATTTCAGATATGAATTCTCCTTGACGTTTCGAATTTTTTTGAGGCATTGACAACTGCTACATTCCATATAACAACTAATTCTTTCAAGTTATTATATATATATATATATATAGCCAACACAAAAGTTTAGTCTATTTTAGACCTAACTAAGAATTCTGCTAGACTATTTCTGGCAGTGTCTTCTTCTTCCTTTTAGACGAACAACTGCTGTAATTTGATCCAAAATCATGTCAAATCTTAATCAAACTGCTTCAAATTTCATATATGAGCTCCCCTCCACATTCCGGTTCTTTCAAGATATCACTTACGTAAAATAGAGCTCGATTGCATTAATCCAAAATTTAAACAATTATCTTCTTCAACCTTGAGAATTGTTATAAAATCGATCCAAAATCATGTCAAATCTCAATGAAGAAGGACGTGAAGACTTGTTGAAATACTGGAGGGGGAATGAGAAGACCTTTCCGACACTTACAATGATTGCCCGAGATATTTTGAACATTCAAGCGTCATCAACGGCGTCTGAAAGCGTTTTTTCTACCGGCAAATATCAAATAGGAGAGCACATACACTCATTAGCCGGAGACAACTTGGAGATTGTAGTATTATTCAGAGATTGAATACGAGCGGAGCGGAGAAGGTGTGGTCAACTGGAGATCAACGAAGAAGAAGACGAAAACTACAACAAAATCTTAACTGAAGGTGGTGGAAACGACGTGGAGCAATTTGACCAACAAATACAAATTTCAACCGAAGAACCACAAGAAATTATCAAGAAACTAGAACAAGTTTTTTTCAAAATGTAATTTTTTTAATTGCAATTTTACTATGTAATTTGCAACTTTTGAACAACACCACAAAGTTGCAATTTTGACAATTGTATTTGTATTACAAAAAAAATCATATATCTATTAAATAATATAAGAGGCACAAAAACAGCCTTAGAATATTTTTATTACACTATCATGTTTAATTATTGAGTTTATATATATATATATATGTGTTATTTTTTAAATTAAGTGCAAAAAAAAAACCGCCCCGACCCGATTTCGACTGCATCAGAAACGGGACGGGACGGCTACGAATCCCGCCGGTCCCGACCCGACTGACCCGATCCCGGCCCACTGACCACCTATACCTTATACTAACTTGGTTTTCTTCATTTTTAGAAGGTTTATTTTGCCTGCTTTATTTCCCCAGAAGGTTGGTTCGTGTTGACTGAAACTGGCTGTAACACCCCGTACTTTCGGGTCAAGGTTTAAAATCGCTAGGCACATTTAAAATCGCTAGGCTTGTGTAAATAGATCCGAGCATTGAGAAAATTTTGGATCATATTTACGTATGCTAATAAAGAGATTAGTATATAAAAGGATAAAATTTTGAAATAATTTTGGACGTAACAAGTATGACGACGGGGATCAGAAATAAATTTGGTGTGTGCATGAAGAGGTTATGGACTAGTGTCATATTACAAAAATTATGAAATTGAGTATATGAAGGTCTTATAAATTACTAAGATTTAAGTGAATTGAGATCAAGAATTAATTATGGATTAATTAATTTAGTATGGAGTGTAGATAAAGATAATCAATTATGTAGATATACTCTATTGGAAACACCTTTACAGGTGGTGTCATGACATGAAATAAAGGTAGTGACTAAGGTATAGTGGTGGTTGCCTTCGAGTAAATTGCACTGTATTGCTGGAAATATTAACTGTTCCCTACACTTCATCTAAGAAGAGTTACTGTAGATTTTGTATGAGTTAAGAGGAGGAGAGGCACCAAAGTTTGGACCCCAATTTTTGTTCACATGAATTAAACACTTTGTTATTTAGAATCGTGAGCAGCAACATCGTTATTTTCTTTTGAGGAAGAAGAAGTTGGCAGCAACTAAGAAAGACTTTGCAGCACATTGTATTTCGTTTTAGGAGGTATGTTAAGATAATTTTTTTTCTTTTGGCATGTTTCATGTAACGAAATATAACGGTGATATTATTTTATAATTTATTTTACTTCTAGTGGTTAAGAATATTTATGGTATTGATTCCTATGCTAAAAACATGTCTAAATATGTTTCTAAGTCCTTATTGAGGCATACGGAAAAAATGTTGATATTTACAGTATTAGTCGAAGGTATAAGAATGGTATGTCACTTAAGATGTGTTATTGTTATTCATGCATTTTCATTTGCATTGCATTCATATTTTTCCCAAGACTATATATTGGGGATGAAAAACGGGAAAAAATGAATCTTGGGCCTAATTCAACCCCAAAAATTAATTTGTATGGTGAGGATTATCCAAGTCTATATAAGGAGTCCATGCACGCTGCAGTTAACAATGTCTGGTCGTGTGGGGAGTGTTAAGAGTCCCACGTCGGATATGAAATGAGAACATGGACTCCTTATATGGACTTGGACAATCCTCATCCTAGCTAGCTTTTGGGGTTGAGTTAGACCCAAAATTCATTTTTTACAGTTATATTGAGATTATAATGTAGAGATTAAATCGTGAAGGGATTAATTATCTAGTTGATATTTTTTTTGTTTAAAACCCATCCACCTAGGCTATACTAACCCGAGGAATTTGGTGTTTGGCATGACCTCTAGCTATCTATGTAATTACCCAAAAAATACATGGAGGAGGACGTAAACCATGACCTCCAAAGCAATATGAAGAATGAGTGTGTTCATCCTTGAATAGAAGTTGAAATAAGCACATCTAAGCAAAAGAGAGGAATCCCGTCTAATGTTACAATTGAAAAGGATCACTTGAGTATACAAACTAAGCCCTAGACACCCCATGAAGGATTTAGTCATGATCAACTAGGAAGTGACTCTTCTTGGTTTTGATTCTAAAATGGATGTACCCTAGCTCTTTGATCATTCTTCACCAAAGCTTTAACATTCTCTGGAAATGGAATAGCTTGGATGAAGAATCTTTCGTTTCTGGCTTAGAGTCCAACTTTAGCAACTTTACCTGCGACAAAATTAATTTTTCTATAACAATTGTTGAAAATATAATCAAATATTAAAAGTGTGTTCTATCTAACAACTTAAACTTTTAGATCAGATGGTCACACAATTCAATATGGTATTAGAGCAGGCCAAAGGTCCTAGGATCAAACATCACCACCACCCATTCTCAAAAAAGAATTTTCATGTGCTTAGACCATGAAAAAAAATCAGGTCAGCACGTGAGGACGTGTTGAAAATATAATCAAATATTAAAAGTATGTTCTATCTATCTAACATCTTTAAACTTTTTAGATCAGATGGTTACACACTTCAATAACAATGATGAATTCGACACCTACCCTGAGTCGATATAATTTTTTAAACAATAGATCAAACATCCATAACTTCTATAAATAAAGAGTTCGTCTATAAGGGTATATGAGTGCTTTTTCTTTTCTTTTCTTTTCTTTTTACTCTAAAAAGGCCTTTAATATCATCCCATTATGAGTCATCTTTTCCTTTTAAAACTCCCACTACAATGAGAACACTGGGTCATAAATTGGACGAAATTCTACATCTTTTAACACTTTTTTTTTATCTATAGATCTGCAGTTCAGTTCTATCTTATCCCCAGGCAGAGAAATCTGCTAGTTAAGTCCTAACTAACTTTAGTTTTCACAATTAATGGTACATTATAAAATATATATATTTTTTTATCAGTTGTTCCACATCGACAACTAAAGAAAGATCTTTCCTGATTATAAGTGATTGGGAATTAATACTGCTTGCCGAGCTTGGTAACGCAAGCTTGTAACCCAAGTGGGGTATTAATGTGGTGGAATGTTGGACTGATCCAGAAGGTTGGGCTTTGTGGGATATTCTCTGACCTGTCCTCTCCAAGGATAGAGTTAGGCTATGCGGCATAAGCGAAGCCCTGGGTTTGCTTGGCTCTTTAAAGTGGGGTGGATTGCGTGAGGCTGGTTTCACAGCAACAAACAACTCCTGCTCTGTCCAGTGAAGGATAACGGGTCGGTGTTCACTGAGTCCAATGAAAACCTGATGGGCTGCTCCAATTAAACCACTACTTTTTGTTGCTAAAAATGGGCTTGGCCCATTCAACGTGTACCTCAATATTATTTTATTCTAAAACCTTGATACTGTGGGTCATTTGCACTTTTGCTCCTATTTTGTGCTGATATTTAATTCGCTTCTCAAGACAAATAACTTTTTTACGGAGCATGTGTTTATATTTTCGCGTTATAATATTCCACAAAATATGTTCCGCAAAGAACTTATGTCCTGCTAGGTATAAGTTCGATTGTTAAGGGTAAAAATTACAGATCAACTGAACAACTACTAACATAGGACATGAATTTATTCAAAACATTATACAAGAAAATTACATGATTTCTTTACCAATAGATCAGACAGGTAAGATTTGGACCATTTCTGTTTGGGGAATTAGGTTCTCTTTCTTCTTCTGGCTTTGTTTCACTTCACCATAGATGTAAGAAACAAATCCCCAAAGAGAGAGGAAAATAGCAAGCCCCTTTGTAGCTTGAAATCCTTCATGATATAAAAGTACACCTAATAGTTCTGTAAGTGGAAGTAAGAAAGCAATTAAAATTCCACACAGCAATGAGGAGCCGTATTGGATTACTCCAACGATTCCTAGTGTTGAAAATTGCCAAATAATGGCACTCCACACTAGCACCAAATAATATTTTGCTTCTCCTAGCTCAAATTGGCTTGCCTCCCTCGAAATCGCCTGTAAAAATTGCATCCACATTTATGAAAACACTTCATGTTTAGTACTATCTTGTCCCAATTTGTTTGATACTTTTCGTTTTTCGAGAGTCAAACTTTTTAATTTTGACTCTATATTTGAATATAGAATCTTTAAATTTTTTGAAATAAAATTTACATATTCGAAAACTAGTATTTCAAGTCACCATAATTAATAGTTTAAATTATTTAAAAAATTAAGGTCAAACAACAACTCGATTGACTCTCGAAAAGCGAAAAGTGTCAAACAAATTGGGAACTAGGAGTATGTAAATTGAGTAGGAAAAGTAATTATCTCTCTTGTGTCCTCTATTGAATGATTTAGTAATGAAGTGCTCTTTAACTATAGTAGAAGATGATTAACAGCATACATGTCGGTATGAATTAAATACACATGCATATCCTAAAAAATTGAGTTTCAAGCCCTCACAATGTTTTTTAGAACCCTTCAGTACTAATTTAATTCATGGTATGCTCTGCCAAAAATGAAACAACCACCTTAAATGGAACTTGTTGTACCTGAAAATCCTTGTTAACAATCATTCCAACAGTGCAAAAAGCAGATCCGAATATATTGAGAATCATCTGAATCTCCAACACCATAGTATAAGTAACAGTTTTCTGAGTCTTCATATAAATCAACTCCAGTAAAGGCAACGCAAGCCCCGTTGACGCCGCAGCCAAAAGAGTCATTACAAACCCCAAAACATACTGTTTAGTTGACTCTCCTGATGGTCGATCACTATCCGCTCTAAGCGCCAAAACCCCCGCTCCAACGATCAACAAAACAACCGCATTCGCCGAATACGCAGTTAATTTCTGCTTCACTATGAGAAAAGCAAATACTACAGTGAATCCAAGTTGTGCCGCATAAATAACAGTTGAAGTAGAAACAGGGAGTTTTGCGGGACCCCATGCGTAAAGATAACCGGCTAGGCCGACAAGTATGCCTAGCGCTGAGGATGCTGTAAACTCCTGACGAGTCACGATGAGAAATTTGGTATCAGAGCCTTGGGTTTGACGACGGAAAAAATAGGCGATGATAAGAACAATGAGGAAAATTGGCCATCCAATGCATGCTAACCAACTAGAAAGCCAAATTCTTCGGCCACCGTGGAGGAAGTAGAGACGTGAAATTAAAGGACCACCGCAATAGCCTATGCCTAGAGTGATACAGTTGAGTGCAAGTATAAGTTTTCTCCATTTGCTACTGCCTTGATTGTCCATTTTTTTATTTTCGTGCTTAGTTTCTCTATATTGAGATATAGTGTATATGAACTCCTAGTAGAACAATAAATAATTATGAGGATAAGTAAATGATTGAGGGCGTCGTCACTAAACAGGGCATGCGGGGTCGTTTAGGTATCATCATATGCTACAATGAAACAACTCTTCTGGCTTTAGTTGTTTGTTCTCTCAAATTCTTTTGTCACTCGACTGTACCTCCATAAGCAGAATTTTGTCCTTTTTGTTAGAATATTATTATTAATATTATTATTAATGATAGTATCATTTTATGTATGGTAAGTAGTAAAATGATAATTAGGAATATGTAAATTAGGAAGAAAATTATTATGGATTGATTAGGAAGATTAGAGGCTTGATTCTCTCCTCTCATTTATGTGTATATTGTGTATATATTATTCCCTTAATGGAAGAATACAATTGGGAAAAATATTTTTAAATTATTACATGGTATCAGAAATTTAAGAAAAAGATCAAACATATTTTTTCTACCAATTTTAGGCCTTCTTCGTCCCAAAAACCCTAGCCTTGGCCGAAAATTTTCTTCCATTTTCTTAATTTTTCGGTACTCCATTACTGATCATCCTAGATCCCAACCAACTATGTCTGAATCAAAATCATCCTTTCATCCTGCCCTTGCTATCTCAAACATCAAAACCCATGTTTTTGTTAAACTAGAAATGGAAACCGTTCATTATGCAACTTGAGCGGAATTATTCAAAATATGTTGTCGTGCTCACAAAGTTCTTCATCATATAATTCCTCCAAAAGATGGAAAAGTGAAGGAATTAACATCCGATGCGGACAAAGAATTGTGGGATACACTTGATGCCATAGTTCTTGGTTGGATTTATACAACAATATCCAATGACTTGTTGCATACAATAATGAAACTGGATTTAACAACCATGGCGACCTGGGAACGCTTGCAAGATATCTTTCAAGATAACCAAAACTCTCGCGTTGTTACATTGGAGCAGGAGTTATCAACCATTGACATGACAGATTTTCCTAATGTTTCTGCATATTGTCAACGCCTCAAAGTGTTGGCAGATCAATTGAGAAACGTGGGTTCATCGGTTACTAATAACCGGTTAGTCTTACAATTGGTTGCCGGTCTCACCGATGCGTATAGCGGCGTGGGAACACTAATTCGTCAAAGTAATCCTCTACCATTATTTTATCAAGCATGGTCCATGCTTGTGCTTGAAGAGTCCGCTTTTGCAAAAAAGGCTTCAACTATTTTAAATTCCGCCATGATTGCCACTTCCTCAAATGGTGGTAATTTTTTTGATCATTCTCAATAAAATAAGGGACAAAAAAGACGTAATAATAAGAATAAGGGTGGAAATCGTGGAAATAACAAAGGTGGAGGCCATCGAAATTCCGGTGGCGGCGAAAATAGCGGCAACACCAACTCCGGTGGCGGGCAGTGGCAGCAGCACGGCGGCAAAACTGGCGGGCAGTGGCAGCAACCCGGTGGAGCAGGCAACTGGGCCTGGCAGTGGCCATGGACTGGACCGCCCAGCCCAGTCCCAACAGGGAATTGGGCCAGGACACCCCACCGGCCCACTTGCCAGTCCCAGCCCAACATTTATTATTCCAATTCTGGGCAGATTAATAGAATGACCCAGCAGGCCCATTTCGTTGGGTCAGTCTCGGTAGGCAGCAACATTGGGCCTTCGCCGACCCAGTGGCAGGAGGCCCATTCAACATTGGCCCATTCAATAGTGGCCCAACCCATCGGATTCAAATTGGTATATACACTCCAGAGCGACGTCCCATATGACGTCCTCCAAAGGTAATTTCTCATCCTATTTTAATTTGAGCAATGATAATGATATAATTATCAGAAATGACCATTCAATTCCAATAAAAGGATATGGTTCTAGCAAATTGTCACCACCAAACCCACCACTAATTTTAAAGAATATCCTTCATGCTCCTAAATTAATCAAAAATTTGGTCTCTATTAGAAAGTTTACTACTGATAATTGGGTTTCTGTTCGTTTTGACCCTTTTGGATTTTCCGTGCATGACTTTTAGACGGGGAAGCTTCTCATGAGATGTGATAACAAATGGGAGCTCTATCCGATAAGTTTACCCAATCAACATCCCAAGTTTCCATGTACTTTTGCAGCCTTGGCACCATCTTTATGGCACGAAGTTTGGGACATCCGGGAGAGTCTGTTTTGGCATCTCTTAAATAAAATAAATTTATTTCTTGTATTCAAACACAGACTCTAAATAAGTGTCATTCTTGTGCACTTGGTAAACATGTTAAATTGTCATTTATTTCTTCTACTTCGTGCACTCTTATGCCATTTGACATTTTACATTGTGATATTTGGACATCACCTATTTTGAGTTCTTCTGGTCATAGATACTATTTACTCATACTAGATGACTACTCTAATTATTTGTGGACATTCCCTTTGTCGAAAAAATCACAAGTGTTTCCACTTTTCTCACATTTAGAGCATTCATCCGAACTCAATTTGAATGGTAGATTAAGAATATTCAATGTGATAATGGGAGGGAATTTGACAATAATCAGTTTTGGGACTTTTTCAACACAAATGGTATAAATTTTCGTCTGTCTTGTCCTCCCACATCATCACAAAATGGGAAGGCGGAACGCAAAATTAGAACCATAAATAATATTGTTAGAACATCTCTTGCGCATGCTTCACTACCCCTCATATTTTGGCATCATGCACTCCAAATGGCCACTTACCTGTTGAATATTCTTCCTCATAAAAACATGTCTTACCAAGCTCCACTAAAAATATTTTATTTACGAGAGCCCTCCTATCTTCATTTAAGAGTATTTGGTTGCCTTTGCTATCCCCTCTTTCCATCCACCACAATCACAAAACTCCAACCCCGGTCTACTCCATGTGTCTTCTTGGGATATCCTACTAATCATCGCGGTTACAAATGTTACGACATTTCTTCCAAAAGAATAATTATAAGTCGTCACGTAATTTTTGATGAAACAGTTTTCCCTTTTGCCAAGATACATGAAACCGGGACTCATACCTATGATTTTTTGGATGATGATAAGCTTTCGTATCTAACATATTTTTTTCATAGATCGGTACCCGCTGGTTGTGCTGGAAATACAAACTTGGGCCCACTGGACCAAAGAACGATGGCCAAGCCGCTTGACAATTCAGTACAGCAGCCTGGGCCTTCGCTTCTGAAGGCTAGTCACCTCTCGGCTCTAGGCCCAATTCCGAACGCAAGGGTCACTCAGCCCACGGCCACTATGACGCCTTGCATTCGGAATTCCTCACTCCCGGCCAGTGGCGTCCAGTCCACTGGCCATGCAAATCGTCCGGTCACTTGTAGTCAACATAGAATTGTCAAACCCAATACCAAGTATAGCCTACACACTCAGGTCTCGAAATCACATTTGTCTCGTAACTCAGTGTCTGCTCTAAAGGACCCGAATTGGAAAATGGTCATGGATGATGAATATCATGCTCTAATTAAAAATAGGATGTGAGATTTAGTACCTCGTACATCTAATGCTAATATAATTCAGTATATGTGGATTTTCAGTCATAATGAAAATTCTGATGGAACTTTTGAGCGGCATAAGACCCGTCTTGTAGGTGATGGGAAAACACAGCAGGTTGGTGTAGATTGAGGGGAGACATTCTGTCCAGTGGTCAAATCGGCAACTACCAGAACAGTTCTAAGCCTGTCTCTCTCAAAAGGATGACTCTTTCATCAATTGAATGTCAAAAATACCTTCCTCCATGGACACCTCAATGAAACTGTCTACATGCACCAATCATGGGATACAGAGATCCCAATTATCCCAATCATGTGTGTTTTCTCAACAAATCATTGTATGGACTGAAGCAAGCCCCAAGGGCATGGTTTAAGCGGTTTGCAGATTTCGTGTCGCACATTGGTTTTTCTCACAACTGTTTCGATAATTCTCTATTTATTTATAGTCAGGGTAATAATATTGTTTATCTTCTTTTATATGTGGATAATATTATCCTAACAACATCATCTGACTATTTTCGCAAGAGTATCATGTCACAGCTTGGTTCCGAATTAGCTATGAAAGATCTTAGTCCACTACACTACTTTCTAGGAATTGTTGTGACACGCCATGTAGGTGGATTATTTCTCTCCCAAAAGAAGTATGCATCCGAGATTGTTGAACGAGCTGGAATGTCATCTTGCAAACCTTCGTCAACTCCGGTAGACACTACGTCTAAATTGAGTGTCACCTCAAGCAAACCATTTGCCGATCCAACATTATACTGCAACCTAGCAGGAGCTTTGCAGTATCTCACATTCACCAGGCCGGATATTACTTATGCAGTGCAACAAGTGTGCTTATTCATGCATAATGCGATGGAGGAACATATGCATGCTCTAAAACGCAGGGTGAGATATATTCAGGGCACTCTGGAGTATAGATTACATCTATACTCGTCCTCTGTTTCCAAACTTGTTACTTACACGGATGCAGACTGGGCAGGTTGTCCGGACACCAGACGCTCCACCTCAGGTTATTGTGTCTTCTTCGGTGACAATTTAATCTCCTGGTCTTCCAAAAGACAAGCCACAGTATCATGTTCAAGTGCTGAAGCATAATACCGTGTTGTTGCCAATATTGTGTCTGAATCATGTTGGATTAGAAATCTGTTACTTGAACTTCATTGCAAAATTCCAAAAGCCACACTGGTATATTGTGATAATGTTAGTGCAATCTATCTCTCAGAAAATTCGATCAATCATCAACACACTAAACATATTGAGTTAGATATCCATTTTGTTCGTGAGAAGGTGGCTCGCGGACAAGTGCGAGTGTTACATGTCCTGACACGTCGTCAAATAACAGATATTTTCACAAAAGGACTTCTGCTGGTACTATTTGAAGATTTTTGGGATATTCTCATCATTCGCCACCCTCTAGCTTCGACTGCGGGGGAGTGTTAGAATATTATTATTAATGATAGTATCATTTTATGTATGGTAAGTAGTAAAATGATAATTAGGAATATGTAAATTAGGAAGAAGATTATTAGGAATTGATTATTGATTAGGAAGATTAGATGCTTGATTTCCTCCTCTCATTTATGTGTATATTGTGTATATATTATTCCCTTAATGAAATAATATAATTGAGGAAAATATATTTATTACACTTTTGTCACCTTTGTTTTCTTTTTACCGCCAATGTTTTCTCTAAGATCGTGTATTTTAATTTTTTATATTTTTAGGAATTAGGATAGACCATGATAGGCCTAATGTAAATATTGTTATTTATTATATCTTCAGTTCTAAATTCATATACTGATGCAATTAATTTGGCGTTATGAGTTTAGCATGAAAGTCTGTACGTTCTTAACTATATAATTTAAGGAAAACAAAAGGATTATTTAACACAATGCTCTTTCACTGAATTTCCTTTAGAGACAAGGATGCCAGACATTAATTTTGACTTTAAAAATCAACCAATTGATTTGAATCTCTAATAGAAGACTTTAGTTTATCAAAACAATCAAAACAGGTAACTAACCGCTAAAGGGACTTAAGAAATAAAAAAAGGAGTACATTTTCATCTAAAGTTTGGGTGTAAAATTCATGCATAAACGACTAACGTTCTGCCATAAGCGTCTAAAGTTCGAATTTGTGCCAACTTCAGCCATTGTTAAACATAGCAATATACATGTGATATACACTGAATATACATCAGTGTATATCACATGTATATTAGTGGACTAAGCGATCGACAAGCGGCAATCTTTGTTGGGCCTCTCGGCGGAGGCCTTTGTGCAGCCCATCAAGTCAAGATACATCGGTGGTGTTGGGCCTCTACGGTGAGGACAGTGACGACCCATCACGGGATTGAGGACAAGAATCAGTGGATAAATATTGTATATTAAGGAAAGTATATTGTGTGTATATTGTAATATATTTATTATCATAATTAGTGTTATACACTTACCATAATTGTATAGTTAGAATTATGGTAGAATAAGGTTTTAGGAATAGATTAGGAAAATGATTGTCCTATTATGGAAATATGTAACTTGTATATATAGCCTTTCAATTAATGAAAATAATCAAGGGGATTATTTCTTTCATGGTATCAAGAGACTAGGTCTACACAAAAGTTTTGTCTCAACTTTTGCCTTGTGGCCGAGAACCCCCCCCCCCCCCTCGGGTTTTCTCTCCAAAATTTTGTCTTTCGCTCTCAAAAACCCCTCTTAAATTTAACCTCCTTCCTTGTTCTTTCAAATATGTCTAAGAACAATTTTCACTCTGCCCTCACGGTTTCCAATATCAAACTAAGTGCCCCTATTGTCCTTGAGATGGAAAACGTTCAATATGCAACGTGGGCGGAGTTGTTTAAAATTCACGCTATATCTTATCAAGTTCTTCATCACATCATTCCTCCCGCTAGACCTCTTCCTGCGGAGGATCCTGAGTTATGGATTACACTTGATGCTACCGTTCTTCGGTGGATTTACGCCACTATTTCAGTGGACCTTCTACAGACGATTATGGAGCCGGATACCACGACTATGGCTGCATGGAATAGATTGCGTGACATATTCCAAGACAACCAACATTCCCGTGTCGTCACACTCGAGCAGGAATTCTCTCTCGTTCGAATGGACGTATTTTTGAACGTTTCTGCATATTGCAAGAAACTAAAGGAGTTGGCGGATCAACTCCGTAATGTTGGCGCACCAGTAACAAATAATCATCTAGTTCTACAGTTGATTGCCGGTCTTTCGGAGGCCTATAATGGTGTTGGAACTCTCCTTCGCCAAAGCAACCCTCTTCCCGACTTTCATCAAGCCCGCTCCATGCTGACGTTGTAAGAAGCCGGTTTGGCTAAAAAGGCGGCTACCGGAGCAAGCCCAGTTGTCATGGTAGCATCCTTTCCTAGTTCTTCGGGTTTTGTTAATAATTCGGGCCAAAACCACAATAATGGTGGCGACAAGAATAATCGCAAAAATAACAAAAACCGCGGGGGCAAACGAGGCGGTTCTGGTGGCGGTTCCGATGATCAACAAGCAGGCGGTGGGTCCCATCCAGAGTACAGTGGGCCACCACCACTGTGGGCCCAGCAGTGGGGCCATTGGCAGTGGAACTCGCACCTTCCACCGCCAGCTTCCGGCGGTGGTGGCCAACACCCAGGCCCAATACCCGGCATTGGCGGCCCATCGCCGATGGCCCAAAGAACGGCACCCATAGCGCGATTCTGGCCCGATTCGGCCACGGCCAGAGTCCTCGCCCAGGACTCGCAAGCCCATCATGCGGCGAGCCCCACTCGGACCGATATCGAGGCCGCGATGCACACGTTGGGATTGACTCAACCGACCCAAATTGGTACATGGACACCTTGTCACTACTCACATGACTTCCGAATCAGGTACTCTCTCATCTTATTCCAATTTGAGCACCCTGGGATAATTGTTGGTAATGGCGATTCTATTCCAATTCTAGGGTATGGTCGAAAACATTGTCTCCTCCCAATCCACCACTCCTCTTGAAAAATACTTTACATGCTCCTAAATTGATTAAAAATTTAGTATATGTCGAAAGTTCACAAATGACAATTGCTTCATTGAATTTGATCCTTTCGGTTTCTCTGTGAAGGATTTCAAGACGGGGAGTCATCTCATGAGGTGTGATAGTAGGGGGGGATCTATATCCTATCATGCCCGGTTTCAGTCCATCAAGTCCATCCTTGCCATCGGCTTTTGCAGTCATCTCTCCTTCCATGTGGCATGCTCGTCTGGGTCATCCGGGATCTTCTATTTTATCAGTTTTAGATAAAAATAGCTTTATTTCTTGTAAAGTGCAGTCGTACTCCAATTTGTCAGTCTTGTTCATTAGGAAAAATTGTTAAGTTGCCATTTGTAGACTCCAATTCTCATACTTCTACGCCATTTGACATTATTCATAGCGACTTATGGATATCTCCTGTTCTTAGTTCAATGGGTCATCGATATTATATTCTCTTTTTAGATGATTATTCTAGATTTTTGTGGACGTTTCCAATTGCGAATAAATCACAAGTGTTTTTCATCTTCATAAAATTTAGAGCGTTCATTCGTACTCAATTCGAAAGAGAAATAAAAAATATTCAATGTGATAATGGGAAAGAGTATGACAATAGGGAGTTTCGAGAATTTTGTGCTACTCATGGGATAAATTTTCGTTTTTCATGTCCTCATACATCTTCACAAAATGGGAAAGCCGAACGCAAAATTCGTTCCATAAATAACATTGTCCGAACTCTCCTACTACATGCCTCCATACCTCCATATTTTTGGCATCATGCTCTACAAATGGCCACTTACCTTCTTAACTTAATTCCGTCTAAAGGTCTGACATATTCTTCCCCCCTCAAAATCCTATATAATAAGAACCCTTTTTATTCTCACCTTTGGATTTTTGGGTGCTTGTGTTATCCATTATTCCCATCCACCACAATTAACAAACTTCAGGCTCGGTCTACCCCGTGTGTGTTTTTGGGTTATCCGTCAAATCATCGTGGTTATAAGTGTTTTGATTTATCCTCCAAGAAAATCATAATCAATCGCCATGTCATTTTTGATGAAACCCAATTCCCATTTACGAAAGTTCATACTCCCGAACCTAAGTCATATAATTTTTTGGATAACCAAATATCCCCGTATATTATTCGGAATTTTTCGGACATCTCCCGTACCCAAAATCCTTCAGCGGGCCCACTGCCCGCTGGACCAACAATACCCGCCACACTCACAGAATACAGCCACTGGAACAGTTCCAGCAACTGGGCCTGCGCAGCCCAATCCTGGAACTGCTCCAGAATCTGATTCCAGCTTTTATCGATTTGGGCCAGCAGGCCCACCGCCTGCTGGCCAGTCCGTCCTGAGCCTAGAAAATTCCCAAAATTCCATTATTTCTTCCTCGAGTCATAGACCGGTCACTCGTAGTCAGCGGGGTGCTTTTACACCTAAAATACATTTTAATTTACACTCCGGTGTCTCTAAATCCCCCTTGCTCCGCAATCACGTGTCCGCATTAAATGACCCTAATTGAAAAATTGCTATGACTGATGAATATAATGCTCTTATTGATAATAAGACGTGGGAGTTGGTGCCCCGTCTATATGGTATTAATATTATCAGGTCTATGTGGATTTTTGCTCATAAGGAGAATTCAGATGGGTCATTTGCTCGACATAAGGCGCGACTTGTTGGTGATGGTAAGACTCAGCAGGTTGGAATTGATTGTGGTGAGACGTTTAGTCCGGTGGTCAAACCGGCTACCATTCGCACTGTGCTTAGCTTGGCTCTTTCAAAGACTTGGCCAATTCATCAGTTGGATGTCAAGAATGCTTTTCTACATGGTGACCTCAAGGAAACAGTCTATATGCATCAGCCGTTGGGTTTCAGGGATCCCAACCGCCCTAATCATGTCTGTTTATTGAAGAAATCATTATATGGGCTTAAGCAGTCTCCACGGGCCTGGTATACACGATTTGCTGACTTTGTTTCGACTATTGGGTTCACTCACAGCAGGTCAGATAATTCCTTGTTCATCTACCGCCGTGGTTCGTCATTGGCCTATATTCTGTTGTATGTGGATGATATCATCTTGACTCCCTCCTCCGATGCTTTGCGTCAGTCTATCATGACCATGCTCAGTTCTGAGTTTACTATGAAAGACTTAGGGCCTTTGAGTTATTTTTTAGGGATTGCCGTCAAATGTCATTCAGGTGGGTTATTTCTGTCTCAACGGAAGTATGCTGCTGAGATCATCGAGAGGGCTGGGATGTCATCCTGTAAGTCCACTTCCACGCCAGTTGATGCAAACCCAAAGCTAAGTGCCGCTGTAGGTGCACCATACGAGGACCCGACCCGCTATCGCAGTCTTGCAGGAGCCCTTCAGTATCTTACCTTTACCAGACCGGATATTACATATGCGGTTCAGCAGGTGTGTTTATTCATGCATGATCCCAGAGTTGAGCACATGAATGCAATCAAACGCATCATTCGGTATATTCAGGGGACACTAGACTATGGGTTGCACTTGTATCCGTCATCTACATCCACACTTGTGTCCTACACGGATGCTGATTGGGGTGGTTGTCCCGACACCAGACGGTCGACTTCTGGCTACTGTATGTTCCTTGGCAACAACTTGGTCTCATGGTCGGCAAAGCGTCAAGCAACGCTATCACGATCCAGTGCAGAGGCAGAATATCGAGGGGTAGCGAATGTGGTCTCCGAGTCATGTTGGCTACGGAATTTGCTTTTGGAGCTTCATTGTCCCATTCAGAAGGCCACCTTGGTGTATTGCGATAACATTAGTGCCATCTACCTGTCAGGTAACCCAGTTCAACACCAGCGCACCAAGCATATCGAAATGGACATTCACTTTGTCCGTGAAAAGGTTGCAAAGAGTCAAATTCGCGTATGCCATGTCCCGTCTCGTTATCAAATTGCAGACATCTTTACAAAGGGTCTACCAACGGTTCTCTTTGAAGATTTTAGGGACAGTCTTAGCGTTCGAAAACCGCCCGCTATGACTGCGGGGTGTATTAAACATAGCAATATACATGTGATATACACTGAATATACAGCAGTGTATATCACATGTATATTAGTGGACTAAAAGCGATCGCCACAAGAAGCGGTCTTTGTTGGGCCTCTCGGCAGAGGCCTGTGCAACCCATCAAGTCGACATCTGGCCGGTGGTGTTGGGCCTCTACTGAGGACAAAGTGACCCATCACGGGATTGAGGACAGTAAATCAGTGGATAAATATTGTATATTAAGGAAAGTATATTGTGTGTATATTGTAATATATTTATTACCATAATTAGTGTTATACACTTACCATAATTGTATAGTTAGAATTATGATAGAATAAGGTTTTAGGAAAATGATTGTCCTATTATGGAAATATGTAACTTGTATATATAGTCTTTCAATTAATGAAAATAATTAAGGGGATTATTTCTTTCAGCATGTCTGGAATATTTTTTGAAACCTCAAACCTGCGAGTGTGAACTTGATTTTGAAGCGGTTAAATTTATAATAATCTCTGATTTTCGGCTATGTCTTAAATAAGAGCCCTCAAGTCGTCTATCTGTGCACTTTTCCGTTACAATAGGGAGTATATATATTATTTTCTCTTCTTTATTTGTATGTGAAAGTATTTGATTGAGCATAAAATTTAAAATAATTTTTTTCCGTGAGTAAAACATATGTAATGTATCAGAATTTCCCTTTAAAAGAATGATTGCGAGAGTTCGCATATCTTCCCCTTTTCCTCTCTCCTTGGGAAAATCACAAAGAGCAATTTGCGGAAGTTGCAAATATATCAAGTGGATATGTCATGTCACTAGAGGGTAAATGGTAATGCAAAGATAAAGTAGTTTTGAAAAAGAAAAAATTGTTATTCTTTTTTAAATAAATTAAAAAATAAGTGAAATACATATTTAGATAGAGTTAAATCTCTCTATAATTGACTTTCGCTATAACAACATTTCGTATAACGACTTGATTTTTTTCATATTATATTTTACTTCTCTATAGCAACATTCTACCTATAACTAAGGCTGGCGGTGGCGGAGACGACCCACCCGGCCCGACCCGTCCGACCCGGCCGGTCCGCCCACCCCGCTCTAAAAAAAAAAATTTAGCGAGGCGGGACTCGAACTCGGGGCGGGACGATGTCTCGTCCCGCTGCACTGAGCCCGCCCCAGTTCGCTGACCCGAGCCCGCTCTGAGCCCGCCTCAGCCCACCCCACCCCACTCTTAACTCCTTTTGCAAAATAACCGCTGCACCAACGGCCATTTTAGATTATGGCCGTTGGCACAACGGCCATTTTAGGCCCCCTCCCCAACCCCCTACCCCTTAATATTTATTTTTAACCCATAAGTTATTATATTTACACTTTAACCCAATTTTTCAACTATAAATAACTCATTTTCTCTTCATCTTTCTCACAAATCTTCCTACAATCTCTCTAATTTCTCAATATATCTCTCTACATTGTTTGCTAAATATTCAATTTTATTAATTCATTTGGGAATTGGGAGTGAAGTTGGCAACTAGCTTGAGGATCTTCCATCGAGCAAAGTTTCAATTTTCAACCTCTCGATTACACGTCGACGTTAAATCGTGCTTGGTACATTCGTTCCTTCCTTAAATTATTCTTGTGTGTTTATTTTATTTAGGGCACTTAATTTTATTGTCTTTAATTATTTATTATCATAATTAAAATGGAAGGATTAAAAGGTATGTTTAAGGGTAAGGGTAAGGGTGCTTCTTCTAGTAGAGGCAACCAGGGCAAGGGTACTTCTTCTAGTCATCTTATTCCTACACAGATGATTTTGTTGATACTCAACATTTTCCTACAATACCATTAGATTTAGACGAGGAGTTATTTTCCGGAACTCAAGAAGACTTTAATTTAGACGATGATCTAGACGATACACCCACTAATATTGATGACAACACGCCCACTAGTGCACCTTCAACTGAAATACCTCCTATTCCCCTAGTATGAGATTTAGGTCCAAAGAAACGACCATTAAAATCGGATGCATGGACATTTTTGATAGGGACGTAGAGAATCAAGTAGCCATATGTAAAATTTGTAAAAATGTTTTAAAATTTAAAAGCTGAAAAGGTCACGGTGGGGCGGGGGTTTAATTAGACACGTAGTAAGTGCTCATCCACTAGGTATGCCCAATACCAGGCTTCAAAACCGGTGCATAAGCGGCGCTCCATCGGGACAAGGTTCACATCGATCTTGTCCCGGACCAAGTACAGGTCAAATTAACCCTATGGCGGGGAATTGTAGGCTCTAAATACAACAAACATAGAGATAGGGAAGCAATATCAAAATTAGTTCTTTGTGGAGGGTTTGCCTTTTTCATTTCCTTCATCTCCGGTTTTATTCATTACATTAGAGATATATATAATCCTCGCTTTTAACGGTTTTCCTAGGTCAATGTTAAGAGAGATGTATTTAAATTTGCGCATGAATATCAACAATATTTACGTTTTCATTATATCATTTTAATGGCAAAGTATCTATCACGTCGATATAGGTCGTAGTACTATCGGTCATGATTATTTAACTGTAACTTGTCATTGGATAGATTATAAATGGTCTATGCAAAAGCGTATTTTAGCGTATAGATATATAGATGATAGGCACACTGGTACTTTTATTGCAGAAAATATTTATCAAGTGTGCGATTATTACGGAATTACCGATAAAATTATGACTATTACATTAGATAACGCTTCTAATAACAATTACGCAATTACAATGTTAAAAAATAGTTTAGCTCCATCTTTTCCAGACCATTTTCATATAAAATGCGCGTGCCATATATATAACTTAATTGTAAAGGATGGTCTATCACTTTTTGAAGACATTCTTAGTAAAATACAATTTGCTATAAACTTTATTTTTAAAAGTAATAAAGTACAACGTAGAAAAGAATATAAAAAAATTTGTCATGATTGTGGACTACCTTTTAGAAGAATTCCACAAGAAGTATCCACTAGGTGGAATTCTTTATCTGAGCAACTCCTTGTTGCTTATGACTATAAATTACCTATAACTTTATTTTTAACTCTCATAATAAGAAGCCAGTTGATATGATTTTAGATAGTGATTGGGAAAAAATTTCCGAACTTATTGTATTTTTAGAGAAATTTTTTCAAGCAACAAAAGAATTTTCCGGTATATATTATCCTACTATTTCAACTATGTTATTTTATATAACTCTAATATTTTTATTACTTAGTGAATATATGGAAAAACCAATCTTATAAGGCAGCTATTAAAAAAATGTTTGTCAAAATAAAAAAATATTTTATTCCTATTCCTTCTATTTATATTATTGGTTCTGTATTAAATCCTACTATTAAAATAGACGGTACTAAATCACTAATTGAAACTATTTACGATTGTATAGAAGTACTACCACCTCCAAGTCCCAAAAATCTAAATCACCCACCACCTATTGAACAAACTAAAGAAGAAGTGTTGAATAGCGTAGAACACCACTGCAAAAATATATATAGATTTTATCAACAAGAAAATGCTAGTAACGTACCGGCTACCATACCATCTTCTTCATCTTCAACACAACCTCACAAAAGACATCTTTGTTTCTGCGGCTAGTATTGAAAGCCTCGAAATAGAATGTGCGGCCGCACTCTACTAACCAAATTAGCGAGTTGGATATTTTTGTTTTGCGAGGGTTCTGCATCGTATCAAGAAGTTATCAATGAAGATGGACAAGAAGACTTGCTGAAATCTTGGAGGGAATGAGAAGACCTTTCCGACACTTTCATTGATGGCTCGAGATGTTTTGAACATTCAAGCGTCATCAAGCTGCGTCGAAGCGCTTTTTCTCGCACGGATATCAAATAGGAGACCACAGACACTCATTGGCCGGAGACGGCTTGGAAATTGCGGTATTATTCGTAGATTGGATCTGGCGGAGCGGAGAAGGTGCGGTCAACCGGAGATCAACGAAGAAGATGATGAAAACTACAACGAAATCTTAACCGAAGGTAGTGGAAGCGGCGTGGATCAATTTGACCAACAAATACCTATTCCAACCGAAGAACCACATGAAATCATCAAGCAATTAGAAATGCATTTTTTGAAAATGTAATTTTTAATTGCAATTTTATTATGTAATTTGCAACTTTTGGACAACACCATAAAGTTGCAATTTAGATTTTAGACAATTGTATTTGTATTACAAAAAATCATATGTCTATTAAATAATATAAGAGGCACAAAAGCGACCTTGAGATGTTTTTATTACACTATCTTGTTTTATTTATTGAGTTTTTATACATATGTTATTTAAAAAAAAAGGAAAACCCGACCCGCTTCGCCTCGACCCGAGCCCGACCCGAGCCCGCCCGCCTCGATACCGACGGGATCGGGATCGACGGATCGAGCAGTCCCGCCTGCATCCGACCCCGCTTAGGCCCGCTAGTCCCGATCCCGACCCCCCGGATCGTCCCGCCGACTCGACCCGCTGCATCTGCCCGCTGCACGAGCCCACTTAATCGCCACCCCTACCTATAACAGCAATGCCATTCATTATAGTAGTACACTCTTTATAAAATTACCTCTCTATAACAGTCATACTCAAATATTGTGTAATAATATTTGTAAGAAGTATATTATGTATAAAAAATAAAATATCAAAATATTTATGACAATCATCAAAGAAAAGATTGAATTCCTTTATGCTGAAAGTTTGTACAAATTTTTTTGTCTATTCAAACGTTATATTATCACTAAGAGACTGGAATATACGAAATAACCTACAATTGTAGAAATATCATTCTCCATTGTTGGAGAAATATCAGAATTCTACAATTTAGAACTTGTTGAGGATGTTGGTAGTGTGTCATCACTTATATCCCAAATTCCATCTCATAACACCAATCAAGCAATGATGCTACCACTTATACGGAGTTTGATGCAACTCTTCCAATCCTTGAAACTTACACTGATGAAAAGATTATTGCACGAGTGATTGGAGTGGAAGAATAAGAGACAACAGATACATAATGTGACAACGAAAGTGTTGATGAAGGGCCTCAACATATTGCAACTTAGAGTGAAATAAAAGAGTCAACTGTTAAGCACTTAAACATCCTTCACTTAATTCCCTTTTGCTGAAAGTTTGGACAAAATTCTTCGTCAATTCAAGCGTTATATTATCGCTAAGAGACTGGAATTTATGAAACAACCTACAATTATAGAATTCTTACGTCAAACTTGAAATTGTATTTAAATTCTCAATTAATTTAAAATGCATATGTTCCTTAGATTTCAATTCTTTATTAGTGGCTT
This sequence comes from Anisodus acutangulus, assembly GCA_029783415.1. Lineage (NCBI taxonomy): Eukaryota > Viridiplantae > Streptophyta > Magnoliopsida > Solanales > Solanaceae > Anisodus > Anisodus acutangulus. The sequence goes on from CM056498.1 coordinate 39,811,240, forward strand.
TTTTCCTTGATTGCACGAGCTAGCCAGCAAGCCAGCAAGCCAGCAAACCCCCCCTTACTCACCTCAACATCTATAAAAAAAAGCTCTTTCTCCTTTTCATTTCATAATAATAAGGTAAGCATCCAGCTCTCGATCCAGAGCTACTGCTTCAAGAATCAACTGAGCTCAGGAAGTCAGGTTAAGACGTCGACTTTGACAGGGGAGATGAAAAAGAATTCCTGTCTTTAGAAGTAAATCCCACTAAACTAGACTTGTACGCTTGACATGAAAAGTTGAGGCAAGCGGAGTCAAAGGCCGAGCCTCAACCAGCAAAGGGGATGGTACAACTAGTCATGAATTTATTTATAATTTATTAGTCTTTTTAATTTTTAATTAATGGCATATGAAAATCAATTGAAATTTTAAAAGTAACAAGTATATTATTTTCGTTTATAGCATAAAAAGTGCGAAAAGATAATTCTTTGCGTACTTTCGTTTATAATAGCTAAACGAGATCCAAACATGAAACGCCAGTATACATATATAATAACACCTCACTGCAGTGACCATGAAATTCTCGAAAAAACGCTGTCATTATAGAGAAGTTTTATTGTATTCAAAGTTGACACTAACTACCTAATTGGTCAAATATTTTATTTGTAAATATCTTAAATTTTGAACACCTTCAAACAGGGAAGAGACCTGATCCAGTGGTGAAGGGTGTTCAAAGCAGCTAGGAATGTCCTAAGTTTTACCCCTTTTTTTGAACGACTCTCTTATTTTATTTTCTCTGAAAACTAACAACAGTTTCTCAATGTAAAGCAGACATTGTTTAATTGTAGTTTATTGTGTTTTTAATTAGGAGAGATAATTTAGGGATATGAAAGGTTATATATAATATAATTAAAAGTTAAAAATTGAAATAAATTGTATTTATGTAAAAAATTTAAAATAATTATAACTTTTGAGAATTACGTTTTTAAATTTTGTATTTGTGTGATTTTTCCAAACAAACAAAAAAGGCCCCATTTTGAACTTAATACGCCGAGTTGGCCGTTCCGCCCAAAGTATTATCAAGCGCTGGTTCGCTACAAAAGAATAGGACTTTTTGTAGTGGCCACTAAGATCTAAACGTTGTCACCAAAAGGTTCTACAAAAAGAACATGGCTATTTGTGGCGACTTTAGTCGCACTAAAGATCAACGGAAAAAAATCATCTTGAGCCTTCAAAATAAATCCCAAAGCATGTATAATATGTGTATAATTAGTAAGTAGACTACATTAGTTATACATTTATTAAACAGAAATTATACGTTGATTATATATTTATTTATACAAATTATACAACAATGATATATTTTGTACATATACTTTAGGGATACATATTCTATACGATAATAATACATTTTCTATACATGTGGTACATTTTGTCTATACATATACAGTAGTAATACATATAATATACAACAATGATACAACTTCTATACATATAATACATTTTCTATACATAAACAATAGTGATATATACAACAATGATATAATTTATATACATATACTAATGACGTCTGGTGTTCTTAAAAGTGTCAAATCTTGAGTTCTTGTTCCAGCTTAACAAATAAATTTAACTTGAAAATATCATTGGGAAATTTTTTTGTTGCCCAACAGGCATGAATTCTAGTTTTTGCTTATAAGACAAAACTTGTGGTCAATTGAGCAGATTCATAATTCTGAAATATTCTGAACTTTTGTCTTATAAACAAAAGCTAGAACTTATGCTTGATATGCAACAAAAGCTTTTGAAGGAAAATCTTTTATTTCATAAACTCGTAAATTTCTTAATGCTTTCTATAATTTCTAGAATATATCTTATTATGAAATTAGCTAGGAGCACATCTATTTATAAGAGTATGAAACCTATATGAACTCAAAAAACTTAAAAATTAAATTACTAATATACCCTTCTAAACAACATAACTTAAAACCCTACAACCAACGAACCTTCATTAAAAGTCACAATGCTTCATATTCAACGAAGCATGTAGGGGTAAACGTTTAGATCCTTTTGAAGAAACGCCATACAAAATTTGCTTTCTTTGCCTATTCATTCTTCTTCCTTAAAGACAAATTCTAAACAGATTTCTTGCCATCCCAACATAGAATGATATGAAAACTTATTGTCATGGCCGCCAGATCATATCTCTTCAAATAAATGCATGACTAACTTGGTTGTCCTGGTGGGAAAAGTTGAGAGACAACATACACTTTTCAGCGATAAAAAAAGGCGACAAAAAATTTGGTTAACTAATATAATAAATCTAACTTTTAGATGGTCGTCCTCTCTAATATTATCGGTAATCAGTTTACTTAACTATCCAATTCAATTTTTTAGTTAATTTTCATTTGGTATATTTTTTTTATTTGACTTTATAAATTTTCTTTAAAATGGTTTTCGTTTGGTTAAAGAATATATAAAATAAGAGTACTTTGGCCAATTGTTTTTTTTTTTTAATAATTTGTTTCAGCCTTTTGTGATGTAATTTTCAATTTTTCATTTCCTCACACCTATTTTACATATTCTTCTCTTTTAATTTACAAAAATCAGAATGAGATGCTTCAGCCATTAAAGTTTTGACATCGAAGCAAGAAACTTTATTTTCTTAACGAGGATCAGTTATCCCCAAGGTGTGTTGTTTTTCCTCTATTTTATTAGTTTTATAAAAACATAACAAAACCACAGATCCTCCTGCAATTTTATTTTAGCTTATATGTTCCTATAAAATAAAGTTTATTCTTTTTCATTAATTTTGAGTCACCATTTATATGTGTATACATAATGTTATTACGCATACTGGAACTTAAATTTTAAGCACAATTTTTTAATGTGTGTTGTGTAGGAATTTAACCACGCCACAAAGGATGGTTTCTATTTATTGTTCCATGCAATTCAAGGTCGAAAACAATCTTTTACCCGTCAACTTTCCTCTTCAATGAAAGGACTTATAATATTATAAAGTTGAGAATTTACTTAGTTTTCCCCAATCTATGATAAATTCCTGGCAAAATTAAATACTCTTTACTAGTATCATGAGTTTACCTTTTCAACATATCTGCTATAACTTCTAACCTCATTGATTGTACTTTAATTAGCTGAAGATAGAATAGAATCTCTCCAATATTAATAGAGAGATGTGACTTACATTGTACAATTATTTTCTTTTTTTTTATTTGGTCTTAGATCTTCAATAGTTTCGACTACGGATTCGTTTTATGGAGTGTAAAAGAAGCTTAAAGAGTTTAAATTACTCATGGAAAGAGGATAATCTCTTAATTATTTTTCTTAGCTAATTAGCTTATATACAAGATATACAATTGTGATTCTAGGCTACAATTATGAAAATTAATTATACACCCAACTAATACAAATCACTAACAATATTTACCAAATCACTAAATATATTTACATATATTCTATCACACCTCCGCAGTCATAGCGGGCGGTTGTCGTACGCTGAGACTGTCCCAAAAATCTTCAAACAGAACCAAGGGAAGACCCTTAGTAAATATATCAGCAATCTGATAATGTGACGGGACATGTATGATACGTACTTGTCCACGAGCAACCTTTTCGTGAACAAAGTGGATATCCATCTCGATATGTTTAGTGCGTTGATGTTGTACAAGATTCCCCGAGAGATATATTGCACTAACATTATCGCAGTACCCCAACATAGCTTTCCAAATAGGACAATGAAACTCTAAGAGGAGGTTTCGCAACCAACAGGACTTAGACACCACATTGGCGACCCCTCGATATTCGGCCTCCACGCTAGAGTGCGACAAAGTAGCTTGGCGTTTAGCCGACCAAGAAACCAAGTTATCACCGAGAAATACACAATAACCAGATGTCGAACGTCTGGTATCTGGACATCCACCCAATTAGCATCTGTATAAGAAATGAGAGTAGATACAGATGATGGATAGGTGTAAGGCATGATTAAGAGTACCCTGAATGTAGCGCACAATGCATTTGAGAGCGTGCATGTGTTCTTCCATCGGATCATGCATGAATAAACACACCTGTTGCACCGCATAAGTAATATCGGGACTCATAAAAGTGAGATATTAAAGAGCCCTCGCAAGACTACGATAGTGTGAGGGATCCTCATATGGTGTGCTTGAATTAACACTCAGCTTCGATTTAGTATCAACCAGAATAGGAGATGGCTTACAGGCTGACATGCCAGCCCATTTAATGATTTCTGCTGCATGTTTCCTCTGAGATAGAAATAGATCACCTGTATGACGAGTAACAGCTATACCCAGAAAATAACTCAATGGCCCCAAGTCTTTGTCTTTCATAGCAAATTCTGAGGTGAGAAGAGATATTATAGACTTATGAAGTGCATTAGAGGAAGCCGTCAATATAATATCATCCACATATAATAGAATGTAGGCCATAGAAGTACCGTGATAGTATATGAATAGAGAATGATCAGACTTGCTGTGAGAAAATCGAAGAGTAGAAACATAATCTGCAAATCTCTTGTACTAGGCCCGATGAGCCTGTTTTAGCCCATACAAAGATTTTTTGAGAAAGCACATATGATTAGGATGAGTGGGGTCTCTGAAACCCAAAGGCTGATGTATGTATACAGTTTTCTTGAGTTCTCCGTATAAGAAAGCATTTTTCACGTTTAGTTGATGAATGTGTCATGTTTTTTAGAGAGTTAGACTAAGAATAATGCGATCAGTTGTCGGTTTAACCACCGACTAAATGTTTCTCCACAATCCACGCCAACCTATTGAGTTTTGCCATCACCTACAAGACATGCATTATGCCTCTCAAAACAACCATAAGATTTTTATGAGTAAAAATCCACATAGAACGAATCATATTAACACCAGGTGGAAGGGGGCACCAACTCCCACATCTTATTTTCAATAAGAGCATTATATTCATCATCCATAGCCATTTTTCAATTCAGGTCACGAAGGGCAGACACATGATTACATGGTAGATGGAATTTAATTCCATTAGAGTTGAGATTAAATTGCAGCTTTGGTCTAAAAATTCCCCGTTGGCTGCGAGTAACTGGCCTTGGAGCCGAAATAGGAGTGGACTGGATTTTAGTGGGAGCCGTGGGGTGGCTCGGTTCTGGGCTGGACCGACGCGACCCAATAGCCAAAGGAGAGGAGACGGGTTGGCAGGGAAGTGAGCTGCCACCCACTGGGCTTGGCGGGATGGGCTGATGTTCTAGGCTGGCAGGGGGGTTCTGCCGATGGGTTGGGCCGGCTAGCGTATGCTGCTGACGGGAAGGAGTTGGGCCTACAAGCAGTGGGCTGAAATGTGTGGTTTGGGCCACATTGTGGATCACATAAGGTGAAAACCCATCATCCAAAAATTCATATGAATGAGACGTTGAGCTATGCAACTTGACAAAAGGAAATTGGGTTTCATCGAAAATGACATGGCGACTAATGATGATTTTATTCAAGGATAGATCATAATATTTGTAATTACAATGATTAAATGGGTAACCCAAAAAGATACAAACAGTAGAGAGGACTTGAAGTTTGTTTATGGTAGTGGAGGAAAATAGAGGACAACATAAACACCCAAATACACGAAGATGAGAATAAGAAAGGTCTTTTTGATAAAGAATTTTGAGTGGAGATTGGTAGGCTAATCCTTTGTTAGGGAGTATGTTGAGAAGATAAGTTGTCATTTGTAATGCATGATGCCAAAATGAAGGTGGTAATGATGCATGTGCTAGTAATGGACGAACAATATTATTTAATGGTGCGGATTTTTCTCTCAGATTTTCCATTTTGTGATGACGTATGTGGATATGAGAATCGAAAAGATACACCATTAACCTTACAAAATTTCCTAAATGGACCATTATCAAATTTCATTCCATTATCACATTGAATGTTCTTAACCTCCCGTTCAAATTGAGTACGGATGAATTCTCTAAATTATAGAAAGGTAGAATAAATTTGAGACTTTTTAGATAACGACAATGTCCACAAAAAATTAGAGTAATCATCCTACAACAAAACATAATAACGGTGGCCCAAAGAGCTCAAAATGGGAGACGTCCAAAGATCACTATGAATAATATCAAAATGCAATATAGTAATAGAATTAGAGGCAACAAAATGCAATTTAACATGTTTCTCAAGAGGACAGATGCTCCCGGATGACCCAAACGTACATGCCATAAATAAGGTGTTAAAGCTGCAAAAGTTGATGGTGTGGATTATTTTGTGGTGATGGTGGTGGTGATGGGATAGAGTTCGCCCCGACTATCACATCTCATTAGATGTATCCCCGTCCATAAATCTTTCACAAAAAACCCAAATGGATCAAATTCAACAGAAATTAAGTTATCAGTTGTAAATTTCCTAACAGACACCTAATTTTTAATCAATTGAGGAGCATGCATGACATTTTTCAAGGCTAAAGGTGGGTTTGATGAGACAAATTTGTGTGACCATAACCGTGAATTGGAATTGAATGACCATTACCAATAATTATGCCATAATTTTTGCTCAAATTGAATTAAGATGAGAGATTACCTTGCGCGGATGTCATATAAGAGGTAGCACTGGTATCCATGTACCAATTTACATCCGGAGGATTTAGCCCAAGTGTATGCATCGCTGCCTCGATATCTGTGGTAGTCGGGGAGGCTGTTGGGCCTATTGATATGAAAGCCTGTTGTGGCTGAGGCCCAAGGAGGCCAGACTGCTGACAGGCCTGTTGTGGTCGAGGACCAAAATGGCCATTTTACTGTTGCTTCCTGTTCATGGGCCTAGCCCAAGGGGCTATTGGATATGGACATGGCGGGATGGGCCAAGGCCACTGCCCACCGGATTAAGGCTGCTTCCAGCTGTGTCGTAGCCCGAACCCCTGCTGGTTGCTACCATATTCGCCACTGCCACCACCGCTGCCACCACCACGGCCGTTGCCACGATTTTTCCCACCGTGATTGCGGTTTTGACCCTTTTTGCCACCACCGTTGTTACGGTTTTGATTATAATGATCCGAGAATGATGGAGAGTCATCGGTTTCTTGGGATGTGGAAGCCACCATGGCAGAATGTGCTCCGGTTGTGTCCTTTTTAACCAACACCGCCTCTTCAAAAGTGAGCATGAAACGTGTTTGGTAGAAAAGAGGGATAGAATTGCTTCGCCGAAAGAGTTCCAACCATAATATAAGCTTCGGTGATGCCCGCAACCATTTGAAGAACGAGACGATCATTCGTAACCGGTGCTCCGACATTCTTGAGTTGATCCAACAATTCCTTGAGCCTTTGACAAAATGCAGAGGCATTTGGGAAATCCTCCATAGCTGTGTGAGAGAATTCTTGCTCAAGTGTTACGACACGAGAATTTTTGTTATCTTGGAATATATCACGCAACCTATTCCAAGCTTCCATAGTCGTTGTGTTGGGTTCGATAATTGTATGCAAGAGGTTCGTAAAGATGGTGGAATAAATCCACTGGAGGACCGTAGCATCAAGGGTTGCTCATAACTCGATGTCATCATCGTTGGATGGTACCGTTGCCTTGCCTTTCTCCGATTTGACGATGTGATGGAGGACTCTATGAGACCTTGCGTGAATTGTAAAAAGTTCCGCCCATGTTGCATATTGGACGTTCTACATTTCAAGGACGATAGGGATGTTGTTCTTGATGTTGGAAACTGCAAGATCAAGATGGAAGGTATTTTTTGTGTCAGACATGGCTGATGGGAGAGGAGATGGGCGGCAGAGGTAAGGGATAAAAAGTAGGGCACGCCGTAAGTGAGTGAGGAGGGAGGAGATGAAAATTTGCCCTAGACTTCTGATATTCTTTACTAATTAGCTTATATACAATAGTGATTCTAAGCTACAATTATGTAAACTAATTATACACCTAACTAATATAAATCACTAACAATTTTTACCAAATCACTAAATATATTTACATACATTCTATCACTCATTAATATTTCTCCCGCTTTATTTTATATATTCATGAGTCAAATTGGCTAATACTCAAGATAAAATACTCTGTAGCAAATCTAAATGCTTAACGATTACATGAACTTCAACATTTATAGGGCAGTAAAGTCGAAGAGAATGCATCAAATTCAAAAGACGACGTTTGCTGGTATTTTTGAGATTGGAGAACATCAAATGCACTGCATACAAGTCTATGTGAAAGGCGATGCTACTGATGGGGACCAAAGTCTCACACTCTTATTTTCTTCACTCGACAACGTAAGATACTGATGTTGAACTTGGCCTAACAGTATCTGATTATACTCAGGATATTGTGGGAAAGTAAAATACTATATTATCATGTACATCTAACAAGTATTACTAGATGTGAATATGAGATAATGAGCTTACAAATATAATAATATGGCGGTATAACTAATAGAATATTTTCTAATATTCTTTCATTAATTATATTAATTGTATATCTCCTATTTTATGTAAAATTATAATCTTTTTGTAATTAAGTTAATTAGCTACCTAGTTTGTATTAAAGTAAATATTCTTATAACCTTATATATATTGTAAATCATTCATCAATAAACATTAAGGAATATATTCCTTAATAACTATAATCCTGAGAGTTCAAATTCATTACTCAGGAGCTGTAGAAGTAGATCCGTCAGAGAAAAAGAAAAGTGCAGTGTTTATGAGAAGACTTTTTATAATGGCTAAAGGCGCAACATCCAAATAACGACTTGAGAAAAATGTAATAATAAAAATTGGATGCTACTTTCTTTAACTCTATTATATATAGTCCTTAATTTTCTACCCTTGACACGATTTTATGATATCTTGAATGTTACTCTTTGGTGCATAAAGAAATTGAAATGGGTTTTACAGACAACGCCTTTGTAAAAGAATTTGTTAATAACATTCCACATGAGAAATCTAAATGCTTTTGTATCCCCGGAAGTTGGAAGAGACAGAAGAATTTACAGACAACACTATATTTCATAGGAATTTATAAATTATTTTCGTACATTTTTATTTAATCTCATTATAATTTTTTTAGATGTAGTTTACATAGAAGTAACGTAATTACCTCTTAAATAATGACGAAGTAGGAACTGTAGGAGAAGAGATATAATAATTACAATGATGTTTGCTATTCTATATACGTAGGAATTTAAATCTACTACTTTTTAAATATTATATTAGCATACTATGGTTACAAAATATGAAATTAATAAGAAGGTAGAATATATCGATAGTCCCTTAAACTTTTCAATTAATTTCATTTAGATGCTTCATTTACGACATGTTTCTATTGAGCATCTCAACATATGATTACTGAATTCTAAAAAAATTTATTGTATGCGTTATCAAATGCTCATTACGTAAATAGATTAATCATTTAAATAATTTCACCACCTCTAATTATATGTATTAGCATCAATAAACCGTAAAACTTCATGTATGTTCCAATTGATTGTATATTATTAAAGAAGACATATCTTATGTTATTAACTTATATACGTAATAGACTCTTGTGAACACACATAGAAATATTTTCAAAATATAAACCGAATGTGTGTAATAGAAATACTTTATCGTGTGTTCAGGTGGTCAATTGGATCATGTTATAGTTAAAATATCTAAATAAAATTTTCAGTCAAGTTTAAGGTGTTATATATATACACTTTCGTTGCTTCTCATTCAGAGTTAACTAACACATGTCAGAACCTTTGTAGTCGAATGCTGCCATTGAGGGGTAAGAAATACACTCTTAAAGTTTAATTTATGTTGGTATATCATTAACAAGTTACCGACTTATATTTTCTGTGTGTTTGTGTTTTTTTAATGCAAATACCTAATTGAAAATGAAGAATATGTTATAAAAAGAAGCTGCATGTATGTAATTAACTCTTAATTGATCGTTTTTGTACATTTAGAAGGTATTCAATCCTCTACCTCGACAAACAAGTCACCTTACTACGATCCACATTGACGTCATTCATAGAAATTTGTATTTTATACGTTTATGTATAATTATTTATTCAAAATTTTATTTCAAAAATACAAATTGATACTAATTTACAAAACTATATCTATTTGACTCGATATACACGTGCAACGCACGTGACGAGAAACTAGTATAGTAGAAATGTATATAAAATATTCAAATGAAGTTGAAAGTTAATTTGTTTAACAAAACGTCGCATCAAAGTTTGAAATTAACTTTTTAGCTTGAATATTAATATCTAAAACTTGTAAAGTTGCGTATACTCAATTATCAGTAGAATAGTTTAGAAGACTTCGAATACGAGTGTTATATAAATTAAAACAAATGTAAAATAACTCCATTCACAACGATATTTTAAGTAAACTAAAGCATGTGTCATCGAAAAAGTTCCTTTGAGTAATTCTCAAGTAACTCAAGTTTTTTTTGGGAAGAAAACTGTTCTTGATTTTAATCAGAAAAATATTGTGGTTAATTCCCCCAACCCCCAACCAAAAAATAATACTGTACTGGTTATTAGATATACGCTTGGTTGCAAGTTATTGTTAAATCACAAACTACATAAGCTACTCCCTTTTTTCTAGTTAATCTCTGATAAAATACCGTGTATATCCCTATGATATACACGGTTTTAACTAGTCATGTACCATAAATAGAAGTTGTAAATTATGTTGTATAATTACCATAATTGTAGAATTCTTGTACAAGTAGAACTAGGATGTTAGAAGTTTAGTAGGAATATGATTTTTCATATTTGGAGATTGTAACTTGTATATATACATATTCATTCAATAAGAATAATCAAGGGATTAATTCTTTCATGGTATCAGAAGTCTAGGTCTAGACTGCATCCCTTCCAATTTTCTTCCGCTACTCTCGGCTCAAATTCCGAGAACCCTTCTCGGTTTCCGACCGACTTCTTCCTCCTCCCTTCCCAAATTTTATTCTTAATCCCTAATTCTCCTATTGTTCTTTCGTTATGTCTACGTCAAAGAACATGTTTCATTCAGCCCTTACAGTTTCCAACATTAGGAACCACATCCATATAGTTCTTGAGATGGAAAACGTCCAATACGCGATATGGGCGAAATTATTCAAAATTCACGCACGCTCGCATCAAGTCCTCCATAACATAATTCCCTCGACACCTAGCACAGAGGAGGTGCCTAACCCCGAGGAAAATCCTACGTTATGGACGACACTTGATGCTACCATTCTCCAGTGGATTTATTCCACTATTTCTACCGCCCTCCTACAAACGATCATTGAACCCGACACTAAGGCAATGGAAACTTGAAATAGGGTGCGTGATATATTCCAAGATAACAAGAATTCCCGTGCTGTCACCCTCGAGCAGGAATTTTCATATGTCTATATGGTAGATTTTCCTAACGTTTCGGCCTATTGTAAAAGGCTGAAGGAATTGGCAGACCAACTCTGCAATATTGGTGCGCCAGTTACCAATGATCGTTTTGTTCTCCAAATGGTTGCAGGCCTGTCTGAGGCCTATAACGGCGTTGGCACACTACTTCGTCACAGTAACCCTCTACCACCCTTTTATCAAGCCCGTTCCATGCTCACGTTAGAAGAAGCCGGCTTAGCAAAAAAGGCGGTTACATGTGTTAATTCCGTCGCCATGATGACCACGTCAGATGACCCTCACTCATTCTTCGAGAATTCTGGCCAACACCGCAACAACGGTGGTGGAAAAAAGGGTCGACATCGTAAAAATAATGGCAAAACCCGCGGTGGCAATCACGGTGGTAACGGAGGTGGCCGAAATAATAGTGGCAACGACAGTGGGCCGCAGGCCAGCTAGTCCCAGCCGTGGGCCCCCCTAGCCGTGGAACTGGGCCAGTAGCTATTGGCCCAATAATCCCTATTTTCCTCTCCGCCCTTACCCGGGTAATTGGGCCCAGTTCCAACAACAGGCCAGACCTAGTTTTTCGGGTCTAAATATTAGCACCAGATTCACTTTTGGGCCGGGGCTGCAGGCAGGTTTGCTTGGGCCTCGGCCTCCGCAAGCATTCCAGGCAGTGGGCCCCACACCAACTCCGACATATATTGAGATCGCATTGCACACGCTTGAATTAAATCCTCCAGACGTGAATTGGTATATGGACACCGGAGCCACTTCTCAAATGAAGTTTGACCAAGGTACTCTCTCGTCTTATTTCAATTTGAGCAAAAATCATGGTATTATTATTGGTAATGACAATTCAATTCTAATTCACGGTTATGGACATACAGCTTTGTCCTCCCCACATCCACCTCTAGTTTTGAAAAATACCTTTCATGCCCCTAACTTAATTAAAAATTTGGTGTCTGTCATAAAATTCACCACTGATAATTGAGTTTCTGTTAATTTTGATCCCTTTGGGTTTTCTGTAAAGGATTTCAAAACGGAGATACCTCTAATGAGATGCAATAGTAGGGGAGAGCTTTATCCTATCACAAAAATCACAACTTCCGCGAGTCAAGCCATACCATCTACTTTTGCCGCCCTTGCTCCTTCCTTGTGGCATGCCCGTTTGGGTCATCCGGGATCGTTTGTTATTTCTTCTTTGCATAAAAATAATTTTATTTTTTGTAAGGGTACGCGTAGTACTCCAATTTGTCCTTATTGTCCTTCAGGAAAATATGTTAAATTACCATTTGTAGCCTCTACTTCTAGTACTTTGATGCCGTTTGACATTATTCATAGTGATTTATGCACATCCCCCGTGTTAGGCTCTGTGGGCCATCGTTATTCTATCCTATTTTGGGATGATTATTCTAATTTTTTGTGGACCTTTCCTTTATCAAAAAAGTCTCATGTGTTTTTCACATTCTTAAAATTTAGAGCATTCATCTGTACCCAATTCGAACGGAAAATTATAAGTATTCAATGTAATAATGGCAAGGAATATGATAATGGTTATTTCGGGAATTTTGTGATGCTAATAGCATAGTTTTTTATTTTTCTTGTCCTCATACGTCCTCACAAAATGGAAAAGCCGAACGAAAAATTCATACCATTAATAATATTGTCCGAACTTTATTAGCACATGCTTTTGGACCCCCCCCCCCCACCCCTTCTTTTTGGCATCATGCACTACAAATGACTACTTACCTCCTTAACGTACTTCCTACCAAAGGATTAGCATCTAAATCTCCCCTTAAAGTTCTCTTTAATAAGGATCCTTCGTATTCTCATCTTAGGGTATTTGGGTGTTTATGCTATCCATTTTTTTCGTCAACTACAATTAACAAACTTTAGACCCGTTCTACCGCTTGTGTGTTTTTGGGTTATCCGTTTAATCATTGTGGTTACAAATATTTTGATTTATCATCTAATAAAATCATAATTAGTCACCATATTATTTTTGATGAAACTCAATTTCCTTTTACTAAAGTGAGTAGTCCCGTGCCGAGTTCATATAATTTTTTAGATGACGAGGTCTCACCATAAATTATCCACCATTTTTCCGACTTGTCCCATGACTATACTACGCCAGCAGGCTCACTGCCTGCTGGCCCACAATCTACCGCAACCACTGTTCTACCCAGTGGGCCGATGACGCGGTCTAGTATTGATCTCGGTATTGTTCCAGTATTTCAACCCAATCTCGAGCATGTTACTGTTCTTGTTCCAGTTGTTGGGCCAATAGGCCCACTGCCTGCTGGCCAGTCCATCCCCGTTCCACACATTGCCCAAAATCCATCCAATTCCTCCTCTAGTCAAGGGCCCATTACTCGTAGTCAAAGGGGTATTTTTAAACCAAAATGATATTTTAATGTCAATTCTAATGTCCTTAAATCTGCCCTCCCGCGTAACTCTGTGTCCGCATTAAATGACCCGAATTGGAAATTGGCTATGACTGACGACTATAATGCTCTTATTGAACATAAGATGTGGGAGTTGGTGCCCCGTCCTTCTGGTGTTAATATTATTCGGTTTATGTGGATTCTTACCCATAAGGAAAATTCTGACGGTTCTTTTGAGAGGCATAAGGCTTGTCTTGTAGATGATGGTAAAATCAACAAGTTGGTGTGGATTGTGGTGAAATATTTAGTCAGGTGGTCAAACCAACTACTATTCGTACTATTCTCAGTTTGGCTCTCTCAAAAGCATGGCTCATTCATCAGTTGGATGTGAAAAATGTATTTTTACACGGTGATCTTAAGGAAACAGTTTATATGCATCAGCCCTTGGGTTTTCGAGATTCCAATCATCCTCATCATGTTTGTTTGCTGAAGAAGTCCTTGTATGGACTTAAGCAGGCCCCACGGGCTTGGTATAAAAGGATTGCAGATTATGTATCTTCTATAGGTTTTTCTCACAGCCGGTCTGATCATTCTCTTTATAACATCGTGGTACTTCTCTGGCACACATTTTGTTGTATGTCGATGATATTATAGTGACTACTTCGTCTGATAATCTGCGCAAGTCTATCATGACACTTCTCAGTTCCGAATTTGCTATGAAAGACTTGGGGCCCTTGAGTTATTTCTTGGGGAATGTTGTCACTCGTCATTCAGGTGGTCTATTTTTATCACAAAGGAAGTATGATGATGAGATCATTGAAAGAGCTGGTAGGTCATCGTGTAAATCTACTTCTACTCCGGTTGATACTAATCCGAAGCTGAGTGCTACATATGGCACTAAGTTCGAGGATCCCACCCACTATCGCAGCCTTGCAGGGGCACTTCAGTATCTTACCTTCACAAGGCCTGATATTACTTATGCAGTTCAACATATGTGTTTGTTTATGCATGATCCACAAGTTGAGCATATGAATGAGCTCAAACGCATTATACGATACATCTAGGGCACACTTGATTATGGCTTTTATTTGTATCCTACGTCCATTTCTACACTTGTGTCTTATACAAATGCTGATTGAGGTGACTGTCCTGATACCAGATGATCGACTTCTGGTTATTGTATGTTTCTTGGGGATAACTTGGTCTCATGGTCTGCAAAATGACAAGCTACATTATTAAGATCTAGTGTAGAGGCCGAGTATCGAGGCGTGGCGAATGTGGTGTCAGAATCATGCTGGCTGCGTAATCTTTTTTTAGAACTACACTTTCCTATTTAGAAAGCTACCTTGGTCTACTGTGATAATGTTAGTGCAGTTTATCTTTCTGGCAATCCGGTCCAACATCAATGCACTAAACATATCGAGATGGATATTCACTTTGTTCGCGAAAATGTAGCTCGTGGACAAGTACGCGTCTTACATGTGCCCTCGCGATACCAAATTGCTGACATCTTTACAAAGGGTCTTCCCTCGATTTTATTTGAAGATCTTTTAGGGATAGTCTCAGCGTATGACAACCGCCCTCTATGACTGCGGGGTGTGACAGAATACCGTGTATATCCCTATGATATACACGGTTTTGACTAGTCATGTACCATAAATAGAAGTTGTAGATTGTGTTTTATAATTACCATAATTGTAGAATTTTTGTACAAGTAGAACTAGAATATTAAAAGTTTAGTAGAAATAGAATTTTTCATATTTGGAGATTATAACTTGTATATATATATATTCATTCAATAAGAATAATCAAAGGATTAATTCTTTCCATCTCAATTTTTCCATATATTTTCACATATTGATCAAGTGGTGCACCACGTGAACGATTAACATATCAAATCTTCTTTTAGAAAGATTCAAATCTGAGACGTTCCACTAATTTGATGGTCAAACTACAATTAGATTGGCAATAGTAGGTAAGGTGGAGCTATTAAAAATGTGTAAATTGACTAATGCCTAAATAAGATACGTATCTCATAACTTCAATAATTCCATGAAACGTGTCTCCCGGGAATAGCTGGATGATAAAGGAGGAAAACTTAAAATTCAGCTGGAGGCATGCAACGTGGGTTCGAAACCTGGAGGGAGCAATCTGCTCTCTTCTGGGGTCGGACCTTGTAGGTGATATTAGTTGCTCTATTCTCAAACCCTGGTCATTCAGGCATATCCCGCGATTTACTGGTAGTAATGCTCAGAGACCGAAATTACTATCTCCAAGAATAATCTGGACTAAGTCGGAAAGCTAGATATCAAAAAAAAAATCATGAAACGTTAAGAGGTTTGATAATTTAAAAAGACAAATGGGTAGATATGTGGATGGTGCATTTTAATTCCTGTCTTTGACGTGACCGGTCGTTTGCTTTGTTTTCTTGGATAAACAAATGAAGTTGCTAAGCACTGACTTATATGAATAATATAAGCAGGTTACAACAATTGTAAGTTTTCACAGTATTTTCTTTCAATGCAAGACATTTTCTTAAGGTACAAAAATTGATAGACACAGTTTGTTCTCTTCAATTTAATTAATTAATACCGTTAAATATACAACCATATACATGTGTATATTGTGTATATTACTCTCGGGTTCCTTATCCTTATATTACCGTGTATGTAGTAGATAGTTTAGGTAAGATGTTGTGGTGTAATTAGTATTATACACATACCATAATTGTATAGTTAGGATTCAAGTAGAATACAATTTTAGAAGTAGAATAGGAATAAGATTCTCCTATTATGGAAATATGTAACTTGTATATATATAGATCTGATACCATGAAAGAAATAATCCCTTGATTATTTTCATGATGAAAGAAATAATCCATTATGAGCAAAAATCCACATAGATCTGATAATATTAATACCAGATGGATAGGGTACCAACTCCCACATCTTATTATCAATAAGAGCATTATATTCAACGGTCATAGTAATTTTCCAATTTTGGTCATTTAAGGCAGACACATGATTACGGGGTAAGGGGGATTTAGCGACATTAGAATGTAAATTAAAATGTCTTTTTGGTTTAAAAACACCCCGTTGACTACGAGTGACCGGTCTATGACTCGAGGAAGAATTGAGCGGATTTCGGGAATTTGTTGGGCTCGGGACGGACTGGCCAGCAGGCAGTGGGCCGGCTGGCCCAACTCGGCAAACTGGAGTACTACTCGTACACTTACATGAAATAAAACTATTTTTATTTAATGCTACAAAATAGATGATCTCGGATGACCACGACGAGCATGCCACAAGGAAGGAGAAATGGCTGCAAAGATGGATGGCAGGGCTTGACTCGATGGACGGGAACTGAGTGTGATAGGATAAAGATCTCCCCTACTATCACACCTCATGAGAGGACTCCCCGTCTTGAAATCCTTCACAGAGAAACCAAATGGATCAAATACAATAGAAACGAAATTGTCAGTAGTGAATTTACGGACATAGACTAAGTTTTTAATCAATTTGGGGGCGTGTAGGGTGTTTTTCAAGATAAGAGGTGGATCAGGGGGAGATAAAGTTTTATGACCATAACCACAAATTGGAATAGAATTACCATTACCAACAATTATGCCGCGAGGGTTGCTCAAATTAGAATAAGACGAGAGCGTACCTGAATCGGATGTCATGTGGGTAGTGGTACCGGTGTCCATATACCAATTTAGGTCCGGAAGATTTAAACCAAGTGTGTGCATTGCGGCTTCGATGTCTGTAGACGTCGGTACCGCTGCGTGATGGGCCTGCGAGGGCCGAGGCCCAAGTACCCCTGCTTGTTGCCTCGGCCCAGATGACTGGTTGTATGTGGTCCAAGCAGAATTAGGCCTAGACTGCTACTGGGACGCCTACTGCCAGTGGGGCGAAACTGGATTGGGCCCAAACTGTGGCTATGGGGCCCGCTGCCACTGCATAGGGGCCCACTATGGGACCCAGAACTGATGTTGTTGCTGCTGACCACCGCGAGGGCCGCCACCGCCAGCACCATTCTGCCGGCTGCCGCCGTTGTGGCCTAACAATCTCGTATGTTCAACGCCTCCAGCCCACGGTAATTGGGCCCAATTTCAGCCTTCGTTTCGGCCCAGTCTCGATCCAGTGATCCAGTGGGGTACCGGGTCAACAGGGAGGCAGGCCTGGGCCCCACCAGGCCCATTATGCAGCGGGCCCCGCTTCTACCAACATCGAAGCTGCGATGCACACGCTTGGAATAAATCTTTCAAACCCAAATTGGTACATGTACACCGGCGCCACTACTCACATGACATCCGATTCAGGTACTCTCTCGTCTTATTCCAATTTGAGCAATAATCGTGGTATAATTGTTGGTATTGGTAATTCAATTCCAATTCGTGGTTATGGTCATAAAATATTGTTTCCCCCTCATCCACCCCTTATTTTGAAAAATACTCTTCACGCTCCAAAATTGATTAAAAATTTGGTGTCTGTCCGAAAATTCACCACTGATAATTCTGTGTCCATAGAATTTGATCTATTTGGGTTCTCTGTGAAGGATTTCAAAATGGGGAGTCCTCTCATGAGGTGTGATAGTAGGGGAGATCTTTATTCTATCACGCCATGTTCTGGTCCATCGAGTCAAGCCTTGCCGTCAGCGTTTGCAACCCTTGTTCCTTCCTTGTGGCATGCTCGTCTAGGTCATCCGGGATCGTCCATTTTGTCCTTCTTAGTGAAAAATAATTTTATTTCTTGTAAGGGTGAGCGTAGCACTCCGAATTGTCAATCTTGTTCGTTAGGAAAAATAGTTAAGTTGTCATTTGTAGACTCTAATTCGCATACTTTAATGTCATTTGATATTATTCATAGTGATCTATGGACGTCTCCTGTTCTTAGTTCTTTGGGTCATCGGTATTATGTTCTTTTTTTGGATGATTATTCTAAATTTTTGTGGAGTTTTCCAATAGCAAAAAAATCTCAAGTTTTTTTCATCTTCTTAAAATTTAGAGCATTCATTAGAACTCAATTCGAACGTGAAATAAAAAATATCCAATGTGATAATGGCAAAGAATATGACAATGGGTTGTTTCGGGAATTTTGTGCAAATAATAGGATCAGTTTTCGTTTTTCTTGCCCTCATACATCTTCACAAAATGGGAAAGTCAAACGCAAATGGTTACATTAATAATATTATTCGCACTTTACTAATTCATGCTTATATACCCCTTTCTTTTTGGCATCATGCTCTACAAATGGTTACATATCTTCTTAACATTATTTCTTCCAAAGGTTTAACGTATTCGTCCCCCCTTCAAATTTTATTTAATAAGACACCTTCGTATTCCCATCTTCAGGTCTCTGGGTGCTTGTGTTATCCACTCTTTCCGTCACCACAATTAACAAACTTTAGGTCCGTTCTACCCCCTGTGTGTTCTTGGGTTATCCGTCCAATCATCGTGGTTACAAATGTTTTGATTTATCTTCTAATAAAATCATCATTAGTCGCCATGTAATTTTTTATGAATCCCAATTCCCGTTTGCTAAGGGTAGTACTCCCGTGCCTAGTTCGTATAATTTTTTGGATGATGGTATATCCCCGTATATTATTCACCATTTTTCGGACGTCTCCCGCACCGAAATTTCTCCAGCAGGCCCACTGCCTGCTGGCCCCACTGCCTTGTCACGAGCTACAGTACCCAGTATAATCACTGGGCCAGTTCAGGTCCAGTCCAGAGCAACTAGTCCAGTCCCTGTTCACCGTGTTGGGCCAGCAGGCCCACTGCCTGCTGGCCAGTCCATCCCGAGCTCAGAAAATTCCCGAAATCCACCCAATTCTTCCTCGAGTCATAGACCGGTCATTCGTAGTCAACGGGGTGTGTTTAAACCAAAAAGACATTTTAATTTACATTATAATGTCCTTAAATCGCCCTTATCCCGTAATCCTGTGTCTACCTTAAATGACCCGAATTGGAAAATTGCTATGACCGATGAATATAATGCTCTTATTGATAATAAGACATGGGAGTTGGTGCCCCGTCCATCTGGTATTAATATTATCAGGTCTATGTGGATTTTTGCTCATAATGAGAATTCAAATGGTTCATTTGCCCGACATAAGGCGTAGCTTGTGGGTGATGGTAAGACTCAGCAGGTTGGGGTAGATTGTGGTGAGACGTTTAGTCCAGTTTTTTGTTTTGCTCGTCAGTTAGGGCTAATGATATTTGTGGTGAGACGTTTTGTATTTGAAAGAAATAATCTCTTGATTATTTTCATTGATTGAAAGACTATATATACAAGTTACATATTTCCATAATAGGAGAATCTTATTCCTATTCTACTCCTAAAACCTTATTCTACTTGGATCTTAACTATACAATTATGGTAAGTGTATAATACTAATTACACCACAACACCTTACCTAAACTATCTACTACATACACGGTAATACAAGGACAAGGAACCCGAGAGTAATATACACAATATACACATGTATATTGTGTATATTTAACACACACCCGCAGTCATAGCAGGCGATCTTCGAACGCTGACACTGTCCCTAAAATCTTTAAAAAGGACCGAGGGAAGACCCTTTGTAAAGATGTCGACAATTTGATATCTTGACGAGACATGGCAGAGGTGTACCTGACCACGAGCAACCTTTTCGCGGACAAAGTGAATGTCCATCTCGATATGCTTAGTGCGTTGGTGCTGAACCGGATTTCCAGAAAGGTAGATGGAACTAACATTATCGCAATAAACCAAAGTTAATTTCTGAATAGGACAATGAAGCTACAAAAGCAAATTCCGTAACCAACATGATTCTGAGACCACATTAGCTACCCCTCGATACTCGGCATCGGCACTGGATCGGGATAATGTTGACTGACGTTTTGCCGACCATGAGACCAGGTTATTATCAAGAAATATACAATAGCCAGACGTAGACCATCTGGTGTCCGGACAGCCACCCCAATCAGCATCCGTATACGAGATAAATGTGGATGTCGAGGAGGGATATAAATGCAAACCATAGTCCAGCGTACCCTGATTATACCGAATGATGCGGTTGAGTGCATTCATGTGCTCAACTCTGGGATCATGCATAAACAAACACACTTGCTGGACAACATACGTAATATCTGGCCTGGTGAATGTAAGATACTGAAGGGCTCCTGCAAGACTGCAATAGCGGGTTGGATCCTCGTATGGTACGACGGCCGCGACACTAAGCTTGGGCTTAGTATCAACTGGAGTGGAAGTGGACTTACATGATGACATCCCAGCCTTCTCAATGATCTCAGCTGCATACTTCCTTTGAGATAAGAACAATCCACCTGCATGACGAGTGACAGCAATCCCCAAATAATAGCTCAAGGGCCCCAAGTCTTGCATAGCAAACTCAGAGCTGAGCATTGTCATGATAAATTGGCATAAGGCATCGGAAGAGGCAGTCTAATAATATCATCCACATATAACAGAATATAGGCCAAGGACGAACCACGATGGTAGATGAACAATGAATTATCCGACCTGCTGTGAGTGAACCCAATAGTCGAAACATAGTCTGCAAACCGCGTATACCAGGCCCGTGGAGACTGTTAAAGCCCATATAAGGACTTCTTCAACAAATAGACATGATGGGGATGTTAGGGATCCCTGAATCCCAAAGGCTGATGCATATAGATTATTTTCTTGAGATCACCATGTAGGAAAACATTATTTACATCTAACTGATGAATAGACCATGCTTTTGAAAGAGCCAAGCTAAGTACAGTACGAATGGTAGCTGAGTCTTACAATTTATGAGTTAATAACCTAAGTTGGAAAATACAATTTATCCACGAACTCCTTTGTTGGTAATCCATGTCATCTCATGATCTATATTGGCTTTATTACATATATTCCCCATTTTATACTACTTTAATTAACTCATACGTAAAACTTTGATAAAATTGTGTGCAAGTTGGTTCGAATAATAGGAGACCAGGCCCTGCTAACTCAACTAGACGAGGATGCACAACTGACTTTTGACGACAAACAAATGGTCTGAAACGTTGAAATGTCTTTACCGTCCAATAAGATGCCAATTTCATTTTATTGCCAATAAGGGTGGACGTCCCGACATTCGGGGGCGAATCCATCTATAAAAAATGGGTCACGTGAATCTACGGGTCACCCGATTAAATTTGATATATTATGTATATAATTCTTAAAATATATCTAATATTAACTGCAATAATCTATAGTCAAATGAGATGGAGTGAATCATTGGTTAAGGAATGAATTTAATTTCTTAAGGTGAAGGGATCAAATCCAACTTGCTACACTTTTTTGTGTTTTTTTTTTTTTCAAAAAATAATAATTTTAAAGTAGTCTTTAAATGAAATGATGCACCATCCTTTTGAAATTTTGAATTCACCTCCGCGGACCGTTAATATGATTCCTTAAGGACCCAATGCCTTAACTTTTCCAATGTCAACAAAATACACGATCACAATGAATCAATGCACTTCAATTTGCATTATTCTTTAGTCTAATAGGATGTCAAATTATTATTGGATATGGGCTTATGTCTAATGGATATGAATAAATAAAGATATAAAAATTCAAATTTTGATTATCCAAAAATTCAATGTTCCAAATCTGAAATTCAATTCGATATTTGAAATTTTAGAAGTTAAAACTGAAATCCAATCCATATCCAAAAATCTAAAAAGTTCAAATTTCAATTTTACCCAAACGGTGAAGAATATGGACCATGAACCTCATTCAATGTCAAAAGCGAGTTCAGGACTAAAATGGGATTCAACACCTCCGAACGCCTAAAATTGGATATTTAAAGCGTATATAATATAAAATGAAGGTCTAATATCAAATAAAAAATAAATTGAAATGAGCATGACTTTGATGTTATATTAAAAAAATGAACCTTGAGGTTTGAAGCTAACTAAATCTCAAAAACTAGGTGATGTGATGAGGATTTCTCAAATCTCAAGACCATATATATAAGAAGATAAAGAAATCCACACTCCATCGTTGTGGACTTGTGGCACTCAACACAAACTATGTCCCCCCTTATGGTGCCAATACCTTTAATTTCACTTTTGGAACTGTGCGAAGTTTTGTGTCAGCTTGGCCATGTATTACTCAGTTTTCCAAAACTTCATTATTCATAAATAGTATTACTCAGTTTTCCAAAACTTCATTATTCATAAATAGTAGGTTGGTCATAAGTATTCATAAATAACTATTTCAATCCTTGAACTATAGCGAAACAGTGAGTGAAGGTGTATTTCAAATCAAATACTGGTTTCTATTTATAAATCTTTCATTTTCACAAACTTCTTTTTTCTCGAGTAAACCTCGCGGCCAACTTAACACAAGTATATATATCTTCTTTTTTTCAATTTCGGCTTCAAATTAAATACATTTCTTTCATCTTCAACTCAAGTATTGTCCAACACCTACTTAGACGTGATTTTGCAAACAAAACTGAACTCTTTGCTTTTATCATTTTCCATGCTTTGTGGCACTTTGAGTCCGGAACTTAAATGACCCACAAAGTGGGCCTTTGAACCAAAATACTCACAATAAAAACACATAACATAAGTACCTTTTGCGCAGGAATTTTCTGTGCAAAAGGAGTTAACTGTAACGGCACAGTTAACTCCTTTTGCACAGGAAATTCCTGCGGAATAGGAGTTTATTGATTTTGCCCAACACTTTATATAATTTCAAAGTTTTAAAATTCACATTTTTTTTATACTTTGACCCTAGATTAGTTATGTCTCAAAACTCCGCAATATCAATATTTTATATAGAACCTGATATCTTTTTCTGCGAACAATAATGTAGCCTCAATACATCAAGGATACCTAAACATTTGGATCGTTATATTAGGGGTTGTAAAGTGCCCAAAGTAAGTTTTGTTTGAAAACTTGCTATCACTAGGTTTAAGTGTTTTATTTTTTAAAGTTTTGATTTAAGCGTTTTATTATTTAATCAAGGCATTACTTTATTTCGAATATGTCGAGATTTTTTTCATAATTAATTTAGGACGCCGCACGAATTATTAATAAACAATAATAAAGACTAAGATAACTAATTATCATTAAGAAAATAATACGAAAAAAATATAATATTAACTTAAACTGTACAACTTAATTACATATACACAATCTCTAATGGGCCACATGTGGGAGCCTTTAGAGTAACCCGAGGCCTAAGGTGATCCCCGCTACCCCTACCACCCTCACCATCATCTCCATCCCCCCTTTCTCCTCTTAATCGCAGGACGCTCCAAGCTATGATCATCCGCCACCCTATTTTTCTTACCTCCCTTCTTCGATGTCCGGACCATGGCGTGCACATGACCACCTTTAAATGGCATGATCGGAATCAACCTATCGGGATTAGTAGGGTCAAAATCATCAACATCGTCCTCCTGTGGAGACGGATCCACAGACGCTAAAGGATGAACCTGAAATAATATATAAACAATTAGTATAAATTTTAATTTAGATATAATACATTATCTTTTGGTAAAAAATCAAACATGTGTGTCGATGGGCTCCTGAGAGCTCATATGAGGGCTCTTGAGTGGTCTCCCGAGCGGGCTCATGAATGGCTGGAGCCATAGCCATAGCCGTAGCTGGAGTCAGAGTCGGAGATGGTGCCGGAGCTGGAGTTGGATCCTAAGATATGAAAAATTATGAAATAATCAGTATAAATATTTTAATTTGTTAAAATAAGTATTTTAAACACTTACCTCTAGGATCTGGAAAATGTCAAAGTCTATAAATGATAAGTTGTACTCAGCTCCTTGTCACCCTGGAGATCACGAACTGGTCGCTCACCCTGTGGATTATGAACTGGCGGCTGCGCAGACACTGATGCCTCATATGAATCCCAATATATGTGATCTGAAAATATATGCGCTGGCATATATAGAGGTGTCAACGGTCGGTAAGAAGACGACACCCGGTTTGAAGTCGACGGACAGCTTGAAGTCGACGGATGCTACTATACTGGAGCAGTAACGGTAACATGCTCGTCAGGCTTATCTACTAGACGGAGGCCTCCACCGCCACCACCTCGGCCACAATCCTCTCGTCCACCACCACCCTCGGCCACAATCCTCTCGTCCACCACCACCCTCGGCCACAATCCCCTTCGGCTACTCGAATATGATGAGTAAATACAAACATGCATGACGATCGACATCTACCTGAGGTATGCCGTCTATAATAGGATGTTGCATGTCTATGAGGCACAAGTGAGCACAGGGAAATCATCAACATCCGACTCTGTCCATGAATAGCACCCTGTTGAGGCACATATCTAGTGAGTCTAGTCAATTCTTGCCTATATGACAGCTACTGCTGAGGATCATCAATGTATAACGGGAGTCTATCTACCTAATAGTCCATACATGACCTCCATATCCTGAAGCGTGATAATGGTCTCACCGGTGTAGAGATGAAAGATGTGGGTCTCCGATCGTCATCGCTCAACCATGGCGGTCACAAGAGTCCGATCATGCTGTACCCGACCAGCAGTGATGCAATGGTAGATACCGCCTTGATACAGTATCTCTAAAACGCGGGGATGTGGAGGTCGAGCCGCTAAAAGATCCCACGCATGTTCTAACCTATGGGGGACGGAACAATGTAATCATACCTATCCCGCCATTCCATATTAGTTAGGACCTATGATTATCCTGTAGATGAAGTGCTAATGTATCGAAGGGCCCCGGATGAAGTTGGGATCCATGGAGGTGTCGTATCTGTATTAACAATGTTTAAATTATTCATTAACATGTAATATTAATTATGTGATTATCGAAAAATTATATCGCTTAACTAATATTTTATCATGAAAATATATTACTATCTAGATTTGTGAATTGGATAGTTAATATGTTGTTCAATCCTAACTAAGGATTAACTATTTCTAATTAATAATTTTTAATTAGTCATTATTCTAACTATAATTAACTAACTAATATAATATTAATAATATTTTAAATCCTAAACTAATGATGTTCAATCGTAGACTAAGGATTAACTATTTCTAATTAATAATTTTTAATTAATCATTACACTAACTACAATTAACTAACTAATATAAAATTAATAATATTTTTAATTCTAAACTAATGAAGTTCAATAAGAGACTAAGGATTAACTATTTCTAATTAATAGTTTTTAATTAATCATTATACTAACTACAATTAACTAACTAATATAATTTTAATGATATTTTTTAATCCTAAACTAATGATGTTCAATCGTAGACTAAGGATTAACTATTTATAATTAATAATTTTTAATTAATCATTATACTAACTACAATTAAGTAACTAACTCGTGATGTTCAATCGTAGACTAATGATTAACTATTTTTAATTATTAATTTTTAATAAATCATTATACTAACTACAATTAACTAACTACTATAATATTAATGATATTTTTAATCCTAAACTAATGATGTTCAATCGAAGACTAAGGATTAACAATTTCTAATTAATATTTTTCAATTAATCAATTTATTAACTACGTAACTAACAAATATAATATTAATGATATTTTTAATCCTAAACTAATGATGTTCAGTCCTAGACTAAGGATTAACTATTTCTAATTAATAATTTTTAATTAATCATTATACTAACTATAATTAACTAACTAATATAATATTAATGATATTTTTAATAATAAACTAATGATGTTCAATCCTAAACGAACGATGTTCAATCTTAAACTAAGGATTAACTATTTCTAATTAATAATTGATAATTAATTAGATAACTAATTAGCACATAAAATTAAATTAACACATAAAATTAGATAACTAATTAGCACATTAATAAATAAAATGGATTAAACAATTTTATAAATAAATAAATTAGCAATTACATAACTAACAAATAAAAATATTATTAGGAGATTAGTATATTATGTCTGATCAAATAATTAAAAAACAATTAACAAATAATTAACAATTAAGAGATTATTAACTAATTAACATCTAAATAACTAATTAACAATTAACACTTAACAATTAAGAAATAATAAACAAATTTAAAAATTTTTAAAAAATTAAATAAAGGGGCTGCAAAACAGTGATCACGGCAGCCCCTATTACGCAATTTGTTTTTTAGCAAAACGACAATTTTTTGAAATTCGAGATTATTAAACATTAATTATGTTTAGGATAATAATTTATTTAATAATATAATTCGAAAGTTCATTGTAAAATATCAAGATTGAAGGTTATTTTATGAGTTTTGAAATCGACTTCTACGTCGCTTAATTCCGAAATTTGAACTTCGAATATTGTTCCTTGACTTGAATATACCGAGAACTTAACTTTGGAGTTGAAAAAAAAATGAAAAACGAGCTTTTGGGAAATATGGGACCTCGGGTTTGGCCTTTAATGACTGTTTTTGAATTAAAAATGGGGTGGGGGGACCGTGGGGAAGAAAACGATGGGCTTTTCATATATCCCTTTTGCGCCGGAAATCTTGCGCAAAATAATTTAACACCGCTATTATGGTTAAGTTTTTTTGCGCAGTAATTTCTTATGCAAAAGATATTTATATCACATTTTTGGGGGTTATTTTGGTTCACGTCTCATTTTGTGTATTGAAGTTCCGGACTCGTGTCACTTTGTGATCCAGGAGGGTGTGGGGGTGGGGTGGGGTGGTTAGGTCGCTCTTTTATGTAGGGGTGGCCAGTGGGCCGGGCTCGGGTCTGGCGGGCCGGGTCTGGCGGGGTCGGGGTCGGGGCGGGACGAGCCGGGGGGTCGGGATCGGGACTAGCGGGCCTAGCGGGGTCGGTCAGGCGGGACTGCTCGATCTCGTCCCGATCCCGATCCCGTCGATATCGAGGCGGGCGGGCTAGGTCGGGCTCGGGTCGAGGCGGGCGGGGTCGGGTTTTCCTTTTTTTTTAAAATAACATATGTATAAAAATCAATAAACAAAACAAGATAGTGTAATAAAAACATCCCAAAATTTGTTTGTGCCTCTTATATTATTTAATAGACATATGATTTTTTGTAATACAAATACAATTGTCTAAAATCTAAATTGCAACTTTATGGTGTTGTCCAAAAGTTGCAAATTACATAATAAAATTGCAATTAAAAATTACATTTTCAAAAAATCTGTTCTAATTGCTTGATGATTTCATGTGGTTCTTCGGTTGGAATAGGTATTTGTTGGTCAAATTGATCCACGTCGCTTCCACTACCTTCGGTTAAGATTTCGTTGTAGTTTTCATCATCTTCTTCGTTGATCTCCGGTTGACCGCACCTTCTCCGCTCCGCTCGTATCCAATCTCTGAATAATACTGCAATTTCCAAAAGTCTCCGCCAATGAGTGTCTGTGGTCTCCTATTTGATATCACTGCGGAAAAAGCGCTTTACGCAGCTTGATGACGCTTGAATGTTCAAAACATCTCGAGCCATCAATGAAAGTGTCGGAAAGGTCTTCTCATTCCTCCAGATTTCAAAGCAAGTCTTCTTGTCCATCTTCATTGATAACTTCTTGATACGATGCAGAACCCTGCAAAACAAAAATATCCAACTCGCTAATTTGGTTAGTAGAGGTATGCGGCCGCACATTCTATTTCTGAGGCTTTCAATACTAGCGCAGAAACAAAGATGTCTTTTGTGAGGTTGTGTTGAAGATGAAGAAGATGGTATGGTAGCGATGCGTTACTAGCATTTTCTTGTTGATAAAATCTATATATATTTTTGCATTGGTGTTCTACGCTATTCAACACTTCTTCTTTAGTTTGTTCAATAGGTGGTGGATGATTTAGATTTTTGGGACTTGGAGGTGGTAGTACTTCTATACAATCGTAAATAGTTTCAATTAGTGATTTAGTACCGTCTATTTTAATAGTAGGATTTAATCTGAGAACCAATAATATAAAAAGAAGGAATAGGAATAAAATATTTTTTTATTTTGACAAATATTTTTTTAATAGCTGCCTTATAAACTGGTTTTTCCATATATTCACTAAGTAATAAAAATATTAGAGTTATATAAAATAACATAGTTGAAATAGTAGGATAATATATCTAGGAAAATTCTTTTGTTGCTTGAAAAAATTTCTCTAAAAATACAATAAGTTAGGAAATTTTTACCCAATCACTATCTAAAATCATATCATTTGGGTTTTTATTATGAGAGTTAAAAATAAAGTTATAGGTAATTTATAGTCATAAGCAACAAGTAGTTGCTCGTATAAAGAATTCCACCTAGTCGATACTTCTTGTGGAATTCTTCTATAAGGTAGTCCACAATCGTGACAAGTTTTTATATTCTTTTCTACGTTGTACTTTATTACTTTTAAAAATAAAGTTTATAGCAAATTGTATTTTACTAAGAATGTCTTCAAAAGTGATAGACCATCCTTTACAATTAAGTTATATATATGGCACGCGCATTTTATATGAAAATGGTGCGGAAAAGATGGAGCTAAACTATTTTTAACATTGTAATTGCGTAATTGTTATTAGAAGCGTTATCTAATGTAATAGTCATAATTTTATCGGTAATTTGTAATAATCGCACACTTGATAAATATTTTCTGCAATAAAAGTACCGGTGTGCCTATCATCTATATATCTATACGCTAAAATACGTTTTGCATAGACCATTTATAATCTATCCAATGACAAGTTCTGATTAAATAATCATGGCCGTTAGTACTACGACCTATATCAGACGTGATAGATACTTTGCCATTAAAATGATATAATGAAAACGTAAATATTGTTGATATTCATGCGCAAATTTAAATACATCTCTCTTAACAGTTGACCTAGGAAAACCGTTAAAAGCGAGGATTATATATATCTCTAATGTAATGAATAAAGCGGAGATGAAGGAAATGAAAAAGGCAAACCCTCCACAAAGAACTAATTTTGATATTGCTTCCCTATCTCTATGTTTGTTGTATTTAGAGCCTACAATTCCCCGTCATAGGGTTAATTTGACCACTGTGCTTGGTCCGGACGATGTCGGTATGTGAACCTTGTCCCGATGGAGCGGGCGTTATGCACCGGTTTTGAAGCCTGGTATTGGGCATACCTAGCTGGATGAGCACTTACTACGTGTCTAATTAAACCCCGTCCCACCGTGACCTTTTCAGCTTTAAATTTTAAAACATTTTTACAAATTTTACATATGGCTACTTGATTCTCTACGTCCCTATCAAAAATGTCCATGCATCTGATTTTAATGGTCGTTTCTTTGGACCTCGTCTCATACTAGGGGGAATAGGAGGTATTTCAGTTGAAGGTGCACTAGGGGGCGTGTTGGCATCAATATTAGTGGGGGTATCGTCTAGATCATCGTCTAAAGTAAAGTCTTCTTGAGGTTCAGAAAATAACTCCTCATCTAAATCTAATGGTATTGTAGGAAAATGTTGAGTATCAACAAAATCATCCTGTGTAGGAATAAGATGACTAGAAGAAGTACCCTTGCCCTGGTTGCCTCTACTAGAAGAAGCACCCTTACCCTTACCCTTAAACATACCTTTTAATCCTTCCATTTTAATTATGATAATAAATAATTAAAGACAATAAAATTAAGTGCGCTAAATAAAATAAACAGACAATAATAATTTAATGAAGGAACGAATGTACCCAACGCCGACGTAACGTCGACGTGTAATCGAAGGTTGAAAATTGAAACTTTGCTCGATGGAAGATCCTCAAGCTAGTTGCCAACTTCACTCCCAATTCCCAAATGAATTAATAAAATTGAATATTTAGCAAATAATGTAGAGAGATATATTGAGAAATTAGAGAGATTGTAGGAAGATTTGTGAGAAAGATGAAGAGAAAATGAGTTATTTATAGTTGAAAAATTGGGTTAAAGTGTAAATATAATAACTTATGGGTTAAAAATAAATATTAAGGGGTAGGGGTTGGGGAGGGGCCTAAAATGGCCGTTGGCCAGCAGCCATAATCTAAAATGGCCGTTGGTGCAACGGCCATTTTTGCAAAGGGTTTAAGGGTCGGGGTCGGGCTCGGGACGGTCTCGAGGCGGGCTCGGTCCGCGGGCTGGGCGGGCTCGGTGCAGCGGGACGAGACATCGTCCCGTCCCGAGTTCGAGTCCCGCCCCCGTTAAATTTTTTTTTTTTTTTTAGAGCGGGGTCGGGGCGGGACCGGGGCGGGGTCGGGACGGGGTCGGGCCGGGGTCGGGTCGGGCCGGGGTCGGGTCGTCCCGGCCCACTGGCCAGCCTTACTTTTATGTATTGCGTAGTTGTGGGTAACCAATAAATTCTAGTCACATCTTTCGAAAACAAATTTTTTGCATCTGGCTTTTGCACCTAATAATTTCATACGCTACTGTAAGAATATTTAGTATAATTAGAATATCTTCCTCATCTTATTCTTCCACAATAATGCGGTTAATATACAACTCTACAAGATAATAATAGGGAGTAGATCATGCCTAAATATCTCCCCATTGATAATGATAAGATTGCTAATCTTCCTAATGATAATGATAAGATAAAGCTAATCTTCCTAATAAATATTTTATCTCCTACCATAACTACAAGATATACAACTTAATTCAAATAATAATTATTATTAACAATATTAATAATTATTATTCGATCACTCACCCGCAGTCGAAGCTGGAGGCAACCGGATACTGAGTCTGTCCCGAAAATCTTCAAATAACACCAGCGGAAGACCTTTAGTAAATATATCGGCAATTTGATGGCGCGATGGGACATGTAGCACTCGTACTTGACCGCGTGATACTTTTTCACGGACAAAATGAATATCCAGCTCAATATATTTTGTGCGTTAATGATTGACTGGATTGCCGGACAAGTAGATAGCACTAATATTATCACAATATACCAAAGTGGCTTTCAGAATCGGGCAGTGTAGTTCAAGAAGAAGATTTCAAAGCCAACATGATTCAGACACAACATTGGCAACACCTCGATATTCTGCTTCGGCACTGGATCTTGATAACGTGGCTTGTCTTTTTTAGGACCAAGAAACCAAGTTATCACCCAGAAATATCCCATAACCTGAGGTGGATCGTCTGGTGTCTGGGCAGCCTCCCAGTCTGCATCTGTCTATGAGACAAGTGTGGACGTGGATGATGGATATAAGTGCAAGTCTTATTCAAGGGTACCATGTATATATCGCACAATGCATTTTAGAGCATGTGTATGATCATCTATCGGATTATGCATGAAAAGGCACACTTGTTGTACAGCATAAGAGATATCCAGTCTGGTGAAGGTTAGGTACTGCAGGGCTCCTGCCAGGCTGCGGCGGCAAAAGGTTTGCTGGAAGATGCACTCAATTTGGATTTAGTGTCCACAGAAGTTGTTCAGGGTTTATAAGAGGACATACCAGCTCGTTCCACAATCTCTGCTGCATACTTCTTTTGGGATAGAAACAAACCACCTTTATGTTGTGTCACTGCTATGCCCAAAAAATAATGTAGTTGTCCGAGGTCCTTCATTGTAAATTCAGAGCCAAGTTGTGACATGATGGAATTTCGAAGAGCATCTGAGGAGGTAGTCAGTATAATATCATCCACATATAAAATAAGATATGCAATATTATTCCCGGATGATAAATAAATAAAGAGTGATCGGAACGACTGTTATAAAAACCAATATGTGAAACATAATCAGCAAATCGCTTGTACCATGCCCTGGGGCCTGTTTTAGCCCATATAATGATTTTTTTGAGAAGACACACATGATTGGGATATTTTGAGTCCCTGTATCCCAATGGTTGGTACATAAACACTATTTCATTTAGCTGACCATAGAGGAAGACATTTTTAACATCTAACTGATGAAGTGACCATCCCTTTGAGAGGGCCAAGCTAAGTACTATTCGGATAGTTGGTGGTTTGACCACCGGACTGAACGTCTCACCGCAATCCACACCAACACGTTGTGCCTTGCCATCACCTACAAGACGGGCTTTATGCTGCTCAAAAGATCCATCAGATTTTTCTTTGTGACTAAAAATCCACATAGACCAAATTATATTAGCATGGGGTGGACGAGGTACCAATTCCCACGCCCTATTTTTAATAAGATCATTAAATTCGTCATCTATAGCCATATTCCAATTCGGGTCATGGAGAGCAGACACGGGATTACAAGGCAATGGTGATTTTGAGACTTGGGTATGTAGGCTATATTTAGCGTTGGGTTTAATAATACTATGTTGACTGCGGGTGACGGGTCTTTGACCCAGAACCGGGACTGGGGCAAAAGGGTGGTCTGAATTACCAGAGACCTGTTTGGAGTTGGACCGAGAGAATGGGCCAAATTTTCGGAACTAGGCTTGTTATGATTTTGGCCACTGTCGCTGGCAGAGGGTGGACCCTGAAACGGAACCACTGGCCCAGTTCGCTGGGCAGTGTGTTCTTGTTGTTGGGCCGCTGTTTCATGGGCCAAAATCGGAACAGTGGGTCGGGGATAGTGTTGGGCCAAATACGAGGATATTCCATCATTGAGAAAATCATAGGTGGGTGGTCTTGACTCATGTATTTTGGTAAATGGAAAATTTGTTTCATCAAAGATTACATGATGACTTATAATGATTTTATTTGAAGA
Source organism: Anisodus acutangulus (assembly GCA_029783415.1). Lineage (NCBI taxonomy): Eukaryota > Viridiplantae > Streptophyta > Magnoliopsida > Solanales > Solanaceae > Anisodus > Anisodus acutangulus. The sequence continues at coordinate 39,844,603 of CM056498.1, forward strand.
TAGGTCGTAGCACTTGTAACCTCTATGATTGGAAGGATAATCCAAAAAAATACAAGGAGTAGACCGGGGTTGAAGTTTGTGGATTGTGGTAGATGGAAAAAGTGGATAGCATAAGCATCCGAACACCCATAAATGGGAATAAGACGGATCCTGTGGATATATGACTTTTAGTGGAGCTTGATAGGACAAGTTTTTGTGGGGAAGTATGTTCAATAAATATGTGGTCATTTGTAGTGCACGATGCCAAAATGAAGGGGGTAAATATGCATGAGCAATGGATATTCTAATGATGTTATTTATGGTTCATATTTTTTGTTCCACCTTCCCATTTTGTGACGATGTATGGGGACATGAAAGAGGAAAGTTTAAACTATTTGAGTTGCAAAAATCCCAAAAATGCTTATTATCAAACTCTCTCCCATTATCACATTGAATAATTTTGACATCCCGTTCAAATTTATTTCGGATGAAAGTTCTAAATTTGAGAAATGTGGAAAAAACATGTGATTTTTTAGACAAAGAAAATGTCCACAAAAAATTAGAGTAATCATCTAGAATAAGCAAATAATATCTATGGTCCGAAAAGCTCAAAACGGGGGGAGGTCCAAATATCGCAATGGATAATATCAAATGGCATAATAGTGTATGAATTTGAGGAAACAAATGGCAATTGAACATGTTTACCCAGTGGGCATGAATGACACTTATTCAAAGTTCGTGGTTGAGTACATGCAATAAATTTATTTTGTTTGAGGGAGTCTAAAACAGTAGCTTTCGGATGACCCAACCTTTCATGCCACAATAAAGATGTTAAAGCTGAAAAAGTCGATGGTGTGGTGGATCTTTGAATGGGTGAGGTGACAGGATAAAGCTCCTCTTTGCTATCACATCTCATGAGAGGCGTCCCCGTCTGAAAATCATACACAGAAAATCCAAAAGGGTCAAAAGCAACAGTCACCCAATTATCAGTAGTAAACTTTCAAACAGACACCAAGTTTTTAATTAATTTTGGTGCATGAAGGACAATCTTTAAGGCTAGTGGTGAATTTGGAGGGGACAATTTAGTAGAACCATAACTTTGAATTGGAATAGAATGACCATTTCCGACAATTATACCATTGTTTTTGCTCAAACTAAAATAGGACGAGAGATTACCTTGGGAGGATGTCATGTGAGACGTCGCTCTGGAGTCTATTTACCAATTAGCGACGGGTGGATTAAGTCCAAGAGTGTGCATAGCAGACTCAATATCCGTTGGGCTGGTCATTGCCGAATGGGCCTCCTGCCATTGGCCCAAAAATCCCTGGACCGCTACTGTTGCCACTGGAAAACTGTCTGGGCTCAAACCTGCCAGGTCCAACATTGTTTGGACCGGTAGTGGCCATTCCAGTTGGGCGCTGACTGGGCCTGGCCCAGTTCCCTATTGGATATGGGCATGGTGGCACATCCCACAACCACTGCCAGGACCACTGGGCTGGTCCGCCGCGGGGCTGCCACTGCTGTCCGTCGATGTTGGTTCTGCCGGAATTTCCGCCATCTCCATCGAAATTCCGGTGGCCTCCATTTTTATTATTTCCGTGATTTCCACCCCGATTTTTATTACCATTTTTTCCTTTTTGTCCCCGATTTGTTGTGTGAGTTAAAAATGAATAGAACCATCATTCGTGGGGGTAGCAATAGGGATGGCAATTGGGCGGGGCGGGTGCAGGTACCCCCTCCCCCGCACCCGTACCCGCCAAAAAAAATTATACCCGCCACCTACCCGCCACCCGTGGCGGGTACAATTTTCAACATCCATACCCGCCTAGGCGGGTATATTCCTAAATTCACACCCGCTCCACCACTCAAGTGGATATCCGTCACCCGCCAATACCCGCCTGCCATATTTTGTAATCAATTCATTTTTGATCAATTAGTGATCACACATGATCCGAAAAATTCAAATTTTAAAAATTATCCCAAAATTCTGAGTCAAGAATCAATACTGTCACGATCTCATTTTCTTTGGGAGAGAGGGAGGAGAATTCCAGATTTTTTCACCATCAGAATTTCCCATTTTTTTCACCTCTTCCCCATTGCACAACAAAGAATCAAGAAAATAAAATTTACAAGAAACCCAAAAAATTATCCACCCAAATAACTATATATAACAAATGTAGACAAAATTCAGATATTATTTTAGCTATATAAGCTAGGCGGGTAGGCTGACGGGTAGGTAGGCGGGCGGGCGGGTAGGCGGGTAGGCGGGTAGACGGGTAGACGGGCGGGTAGGCGGGCGGGTAGGCGGGTAGGCGGATATGACTGCAAATCCACCACCTACCCGCCTACCCGTGATGGGTACATTTTCAATACCCATACCCGCCTACTATCCGCCAAAGTTATACCCATACCCGCCCCAATTGGGGCGGGTGCGGTGCGGAATCCGCAAAATTATACCCACCTGACATCCCTAGGTAGCAAGCATGGCGGAATTAGAGACGGTGGCGGTAGGATAATTGGCTAAGTTGAGAAAGGGTGACCGATTAGAGGTAGGATAGTTGTGTATGGTAGGATCTTTTCCTAGTCTCTTGATATCATGTAAGAATATTTAGTATAATTAGAATATCTTCCTCATCTTATTCTTCCACAATAATGTGGTTAATATACAACTCTACAAGTTAATGATAGAGAGTAGATCATGCCTAAATATCTCCCTATTGATAATGATAAAATTGCTAATCTTCCTAATGATAATGATAAGATAAAGCTAATCTTTCTAATAAATATTTTACCTCCTACCATATCTACAAGATATACAACTTAATTAAAATAATATAATTATTAACAATATTAATAATTATTATTCTATCAAATACAACAAAATAAATTGTACATACATTTGGGCCATAACTTTGCTACACAACATGTGCCGTCTGGTCCATTTCTAGTTGTTGAGTTATTTGACTCTCGTTTTTCTTCAACTTCACTTTGTTCTCCTTCTTACTTTGCTCATATTCACCATAAAAGTACGAAACAAATCCCCATAGAGCTAGGAAAATAGCAACTCCCTTTTCAGCTTGAAATTTTTCGTGGAATAAAATTACAGCTAATACTTCAGTAACAGGAAGTAAGAAAGCGCCTATAATTCCAGACAGCAATGATGAAGAATAAAAGATTACTCCAACTAATCCTAATAGCGAAAATTGCCAAATAATGGCACACCATACTAGTACCATAAAGTACTTAACTTCTCCAATGGCATAATGACTTGCTTCCCTTGGAATCGCCTGTCAAAATCAGTCGTTAATATGTTTTCGCTATTGTTCATTCTTCTTATCCAAATTGAATAAATTAACTTTATGCATTTATGGTATAGAATGGCTTAAGGAAAGAAGAGTAAGTAGAATAGAAAGCACAAACCAAATGAATTTGTTCTCTTATTAAGTTTGACTAGAAACTAGAAAGTATACATACACTAATAGAATTTATTCTTTCTCCTTTTTATAACTTTTTCTTAGTGCAAGTATCCAAATGTGCGACTAGTTTTATAAAAGTTGTTCTTGCCTTTTAAATTTCTAGGATATTTTGCAACTTAATTGAAAAAAGAGAGGAGTTTTGTCAATCCATGTTTGTGTCATAGTACAAATTAGATACCCCCGTCTGCGTTGCATATTTGAGTGTATGCATGTGAAACTACGATTACTAAAAAATGCAAATTCCCAATGAATGCCCCATTGGAAATTGGCTCATCGTTAAGGAATTTTTCAAAGAAAAGTCTGTCTGCCAAGTCAATTTCTGATGAATTCCATTCGAAATTTTGTTAGAATTTAGCTCTTTTTTTAGTTGTGTGCGTGGAATAAGATGACTCTCATGTTGCTATTTTATTTGTTAATAATATAATTATTGCATGATGTTTTGCAAAAGAGGGGGACGGGGTGGGTCGGGGGGAGGGCGGGATCGGTACCGACGGGAGGATCCCTAATCCTGTCCCGAGTTCGATCTCCTATACCGGCGGTGGATATCCCAATTTTTTTGGGAGGGGGGGGGGTCGAGATCGGGCCGACCCGGCCCACTGGACACTTAGTCAAATCTAGTAGTAACTTGCTTTTTACACATTTTTTTCTTCTATTTTTGAAAAATATTTTGTTAAAGAGAGTTGTAATTGTGGTCATATTCGAGTTTTTAAATGAGTGAATTTTTTTTAAAAAAAGATTAAAAATAATATCCAAAATAAGACATTTTTAAAAAAATATATATTAATATTTGTAGGACCTTCCTTCCTTTTCAAACAGACAAATTCAATATTACTCCCTTCATTTCAAAATATTTATTTTACTTTTTTTAGTCCGTTTAGAAAAGAATGTCTTTATTTTTTGGACAATTCTTTAATTTTAACTTTACACATGATATATTTAGAACCACAAGCCGGCCCTTCCCTAGACCCCCGCGCATAGCGGGAGCTTCGTGCATCGGACTACCTTTTTTTTTATATATTTAGAATCACGAGATTAAATGATATTTTGATATATTCTACATATCTTTAGTTAACAAACACAATTTAAAAGTTTCTTTGCTTTTTTTAAGTTAGTGCCAAGTCAAAATCAGGAAAACATTTTGAAACGGAATATATAGAGTATTTTTTATATATATATTTCTCTGATTGAAGGCGAAATTTATAGGACTTTTGAAATTTATGTTCTTGACTCAAGGATAAAATTGAAAATTTTAGCTCAAGTTTGGTTGGCAAAGGCCCTGCCGGGTAAATATTTTAAAGGCAAGACAGGTGATGGATTGTGACTGGTCTAAGTAGAGTATTCGATTAGCAAACGAGACAAACTACCGAACTCTTATCTCATTGGATCTCACAGTGAGAGTAGGATGGAATAAATGACACTCAACATTATTCAAAATGAATTTAAATTTTAAACCATTGGAAACTTTAATTTGCCTTAGAAAAAACCTTTGTTACAATTAAATCAGCGAGGAAAAGAACATTTACCTGGAAATCCTTGTTAATAATCATTCCAACAGTGCAAAATACAGTAGCCGAAATGCCAATAACCATCTGAATTTCCAACACAGTCTTATACGTAACAGCTCGTTTCGCCTTCATATAAATCAACTCAATTAACGGCAACATCAACCCATAAAACACCGCACCAATAAACGTCATTAAGAACCCCAACATATAATCCTTAGCTGACTCCCCTGCCGGCCTGTCACCGTTAGCCCGGAGCGCCAACGTGGCAGCTCCAACAATCAATAACACAACCGAATTCGTCGAATACGCAGTTAATTTCTGCTTAACAATAAGCACAGCAAATAACGCAGTAAACGCTAGTTGAGTCGCGTTAATAAGAGTGGAAGTTGAAACAGGTAATTTCGCTGGGCCCCATGAGTTTAAATAACCGTCAAGTCCAACGATTATTCCGACACCGGCAGATGCTATTAACTCTTGATGTGTGATAAAGACGATTTTAGCCTCAGGTCCTTCAATTTTGCGACGTTGGAAATAAGCAATGGCTAAAGGGATGAGAATTATTGGACAACCAACAGTTTGTAACATGCTGGGTATCCAAATTCGTTGGCCACCATGAATGAAGTAGAGTCGAGAGATTAAAGGGCCACCGCAATTGCCTATTGAGAGTAAAATTATGTTGAAAATTAGTAGGATAAGCTTCATTTTCTTTTATGTTTGTTGTGTTTTTTTGGGTTTCTTGTGTTTCCAGGTTCTGTTTCTTTTGCTTTATAATTGGGGAGGTCCATGGTTGAGCATTTATAACAATACTAAAATATTCCCCCAAACCCGCGATTATTGCCGTTTTAACAACAGTTTAAAATTTAAATCTTGTGTATATTTAAAAGGCATATAAAAATTTATAGTAAAAATATTTATTTGACTCTCATAATCAAAACAGTATTACATACTTTTTTCGTCTCAATTTAAGTGTCTTAGTTTGACTAGGTACGAAATTAAAGAAATAAATAAGACTTTTAAATCTTGTGGTCTTTAAATAAAAATTTGTGGGATTCTTTAAATCTTGTGATCTTAAACTTGCTAAAACTTATTAAATATAGAAAGAGACACTCTTTTTGGAACAGATCGAAAAAGAAAATAATACACTTAAATTGAGATGAGGAGAGTATATTGAAACGAACAAAGTATGACACACTTTCATTTTAGTCAGTCCCATAAAGAATGACACATTGCCTTATTTGACAACAATTTAACTTTAAACTTTATATTTTACGCTTAACAATATGATCTATAACCACACAAATATCTTTGATTTATTTTAGATTACAAAATTAAAAAAATATCTTTATTTCTTAAACTCCGTACTTAGTCAAACTATATAATATAAATTTAGACGGAGGGGGTACTTATTATAGGCAAGAGAGGGGATCAAAATCCAAAATTTTTGATGACTTATTAAGGGAAAAACGAAGTAAATGCTATTGGAGACGTTGCAACATATGTCGGGAAGGCCTCCGTTGATTGTGTACGAACAAAATACGAATCCAAAGGCAGGGTAAGAAAGGGTTTAGCTAATGGAGATATTAACTCTTCCGGGAACCAGTAACGCGTAAACCATGTCAAACCAAGACCAATCAATATTCGAAGGGAACGAATTCAAACTTCTCCTAGAATAGTTTCCGATGCGAAATAAAATTCATACGATATATATGAGTAATTCAAAGGATAAATAGAAATATTTAATAGAATTCAATTCATTTTAATAATGAATAAAATAAATAGGATTGATTATGTATCACAATGCTGAGTAGACGCAAGGTTATCCCAAAATTATATAAAAGTTTTAAATACATTTAAATTATTGAATCCTTTGATATGAGTAATGATTCTAGGATACTGACAAAGTCGTTCAACACTAGCTTTACGTCATAGATCAGATTTCAGGTGCGATAATATACACTATTTTTAATTTTTTTATACTATTCGTATATAGAAATTAAACTAATGTATCTTAATCTATATAATAAATAATATCATAAGTATAAAATAATATTATCAAGTTATTAAGAAAATATAATTAAATACTCCATAATATTTCATAATAAGTGAAACTAGTAACTTTAGAAATAAAAGACACTTACTCTCTCCGTCCCAAGTTATATGATATAGTTTGACTAGACATGAAATTTAAGGAAAAAAAACTTTTGAAATTTATGGTCTAAAACAATTCATAGATATTTGGTTGTAAATCATTTCATTAAGGATAAAAGAGAAATTTTAAGTTAATTTATTTTTAAATATAAAAATATATCATTTTTTTTACAGACCAAAAAGAAAAATGTGTCATATAAATTGTTACAAAGAAAATATCGTATTAGGTTAGAGTACATGATAGTGTACTAGGTTATTTGTTAGTATTAGGTTAGAGTTAGAGTAGATAATAGTGTAGAGTGTAGAGGCTTTACCGTGCAAGTATATGGAAGTTGCATTCCATATTTTTAAGTCTTATAAAATGCCATTAACTAACGTTAGAGTATACGATTTTGTTTATTTCATTAACTAATGGGTAATGTGGCTGCCTTTCTGTAACTGTGGGTCCCGTCCTATCAACAAAGTGTTTCTTATCTAGGGATGACAACGAATCGGATCCTACTAGATCCAGATCCAGATTTATTTTTCATATCTGAATTCAGATCTATTGAGTCCATAAAAATCATATCAAAATCCGGATCCATCAGATCCATCGGGTCCACGGATCGGATCTGGATCTATATGTAATTTTTTTTGGCTTGAATAATATTCACACATGTTGAAACTTTTATGACAAAATGAAACGCAATCTGATTGAAAAAAATGATTGAGTTCATTCAATCAACTTACACAAACATGACACCATTCTTTCAAAATACTGAACAAAGTTTTAGCATCACAAGAAAATAAAGACGATTGACTTCATTAGTGATGCTGAACATGTTGCAACTTTGAGCTAATTTTTGGAGGCTTTAGTGATGCTCCACTTGTAGTTCTGCTGATTGACTTCATTAAGCAATATAAAACAATGTCAGTCATATATCAAAAGTCCTAGTTTTTTTTTTGCTTATAAAATAAATGAGAGAAAAATACTTAAAGCTTACGGCTAGCAGATTCAAGAAAGGGAAATTTAAAGAAGAGTGATATTTTTTTCTTTTTATAGAAATGAAAATATGGAAAACTGCAGAAAACATATATGTAAAAGAAATGAAACTTCAAAGACAAATTACATGGATGTGTGACTTGTGCCTTATCCCGGTTCAACCCTTTACCCAATACATAAATTATGAAAAAAATTAAGAAAATACTTATAAAATTACATTCTAGGTTATGGATATATTTAATAAAAAACGGATCCACAGATTGGAACTGGATCGGATACGGATCTCAAATACAAGATCCAGATCCAGATCCGATCTGTCAGAAATGGATCCGGGTCCGATCCGGATCCGTCGGGTCCAAATTTTGAAAATCCATATCCTATAAAACGGATCTGGATCCACCGAATTCGAACCGGATCCAAGATCCACTGACATCTCTATTCTTACCCAACCTATTATTGTCCAAACATTCTTCCCTTTGATATAAAATGGCCGGTTAGTTCATGGTGTATACATGAGTTTATGACTCTTCGCACAGGCTTTTAAATTTATTATTTAGTTTGAAATATATTTTTAATTGGAAACATTCTTTGAGAAAATATTTTTGAAAACTAGTATTTTATTTTTGGATATCTAATTTAAAAATATTTTTGTCAATATTATGTGCTTGGCTAAAGTTCGCAAGTTCTTTTGAAATTTTTTTTTTCTTCCTAAAAACACTTATTTAGATCTAAAAAGTGACCAAACAATTCAACTTTCTAAAATATGCACTTTTTTTTAGAAAAATAAACACTTTTAACTTTTCAAAAGCTTGAATAAATTGACTTCTTAATATGAACACAACTTACTCTACTTTTCTTTATTATTTTTTTTATTATAATGGTAGGAGGTAGGGGTTTGAAGAAAATTGAAGATATATATTGATAAAATAGGATTATATTCCACAAATTAAAAAGTAGAAAATCATAGATTAATTAAACGCCAAGATGCAAAAGTATGAAAGGCCAAATAAAATAAAATAAAATAAAGCCAAGGGGAAACGAACATCTAGCCTTTTTGGTATTATTAATATTTTCTCTTTGGTTTAATTTATACTAGCTAGTTGATGAGCATGAGGTTGTACCTTGATATTTTTCTTTATAGCTAGGTATGGTTCGTAGAATCAAGAGTCAAATATAGGCGAGCAAAATTCTAGTGAGGAACTTTCACACGTGAAATTGTGAAGTTCTAAAAATTGATGATTTGGTTCTTCAACTGCCAAAAGCGAAAGACAGACCTAATATGGTAGTACTCCCCTCCCGTTTCAATTTATTTGTCTAACTTGCAACGGTAATACACACACACTCTCTCTCTTCTCCCCCGTCAACGGTAACACACATCTAGGTGCGCCACTCCGGCCGGTGATCGGTGACCAGGGTCCCATTCGCCGACGGACACCACTGCGCTCCGAACAGTGATTTTCCGGTGTCTTTCCCGGCAGTGAACAGGGCCTTACGGTAGTAAATGCTGCCAGACAACTGTATGACGCGGCTCCGATCAGGTCTCGTTCACCGGCGGACACCACTGTGCTCAAACCGAGATTTTCGGTGAACAATGATTTCCGGTGAACAGTGATTGTCGCCGGCGAATAGGTTTGACTCAACTGGAGTTGGTACCTCCGGTTACCTGTATCCATTCTTTGTCCTTATTCTTGTTGTTTCATTTTGCCGCTTCGCTGTATTGATTTGTGACTTTACATTCTTGCATTTACTCTTCTTGTCTTTAGTTAGAACATTCTTGGCGTAGTGGTTGTAATTGCCTCCAGATTCTTGCTAACTGGTGCTTTCACTTTGATCCCTTCTTGTTTTAGGGTAAACATTTGAGTAGTCTATCATTTGATATCTTTTTTAGTGGCTTTGGTAACGAATGGTAGACTAGGGTCATATTCTCGATCGGGGATAGGGACGAGGGTTAGGCTGGGTAAATGGGGTAAGAGAGATGCTAGGCTAAGAATAAGGTCTTGGAACATTGAGACTTTAACGGGAAGTCCATAGAGCTAGTTAATATTCTTAAGAAGAGGAGGATTAATATAGCATGTTTCCAGGAGACCAAATGGGTAGGATCTAAGGCTAAGGATGTGGACGGGTATAAGTTATGATTCTCGGGTACATCGAGGTATAATAATGGGGTAGGTATTTTAGTAGACAACGAGCTAAGAGATCGGGTGGTAGAGGTTAGGAGGGTCAATAACAGAGTGATGACGATTAAGTTGGTAGTTGGAGGGTTCACTATGAATATTATTAGTGCTTACGCGCCACAGACGGGCTTGGACGAGGAGGAGAAGAGGCACTTTTGGGAGGATTTAGATGAGGTAGTGGGTGGTATACCACCCACTGAGAAGTTATTTATAGGAGAGGATTTCAATGGACATATCGGGTCACTTCCGGGGAGTTATGATGACGTGCATAGAGGACTTTTTGCTCCTTAGGAAGGTATACAAAGGTCTTTGTAAAGATTGTAAGGTTATTCCGAGGGAGGATCTTACAACCCGACATAAGCTTTTGGTGATGGATTTAGAGATCAAGATGGAGAAGAAGAAAAAGAGTGTTGTGGATGATAGGCTAAGAATCAAATGAGGGAGTTTGACCATGACTAGTGCAAATGAGATGGCAGAGAGGTTGATGGCCAATGGGGCTTGGGAGAGCAGTGGGGTTGAGACCAGTATATGGGACAAGACGATCAGTTGCATTCGAGAGGTAGCTAAAGAAGTGTTAGGGGTCTCGAGGGGTAGCCGTGGTAGGCATCAAGGGGACTTGTGGTGGAATAGTAAAGTTCAAGATAAGGTGGAAGTGAAGAAAACGGCGTATGCGAAATTTGTAGAAAGCAAGGATGAGGTGGAGAAGTGGACGAATAGGGAATTGTGTAAGATGGTGGGGAAGGAGGTAAAACTTGCGGTTACGGCGGCGTAAACGACGGCTTTTAAACGTCTGTAAGTGGAATTAGAGAAGAAAGACGGGGATAAAAAGTTGTACAGACTAGCCAAGGTGATGGAGAGGAATGCCCGTGACTTGGATAACGTAAGGTGCATCATGGACGAGGATGTCAAAGTACTGATGAAAGACGCGCATATTAGGCGGAGGTGGCAGTCTTACGTCTATAAACTCTTGAACGAAAAATAAGATAAAGATATTGTGCTGGGGGATCTGGAGCAATCTGGTAGGTACCGAGATTTTAGATATTGTAGAAGCATTAAGGTTGAAGAGGTGAATGGTGTTGTTCGCAAGATACGCAGGGGATGAGCGACCGGGCCTAATGAGATTCCAGTTAAATTTTGGAAGAGCGCGGGCAGGGCAGGGCAGGTTTGAGTGGCTGACAAAATTGTTTAACATCATTTTTAGGACGGTGAGAATGCCCGAAGAATAGAGGTGGAGTACAATGATTCCTTTGTACAAGAATAAAGGTGATACCCAGAGTTGCAACAACTATAGGGGTATCAAGCTGCTGAGCAACACTATGAAAGTTTGGGAAAGGGTTGTGGAGATGAGGGTGAGAAGAGGCGTGTGCATTTCTGAGAACCAGTTTGGATTTATGCCGGGGCGTTTGACCATATAAGTCATTCATCTTATTAGGAGGTTGGTAGAGCAATATAGGGAGAGAAAGAGAGAATTACATATGGTTTTCATCAATTTTGAGAAGGCATACGACAAAGTACCTAGGGAGGTTCTATGGAGATGTTTTGAGGCTAGAGGTGTATCTGTGGTGTACACTAGGCCGATCAAGGATATGTATGATGGAGTCAAGACTAGAGTACAAACAGTATGAGGAGACTCAAAACACTTCACATTGATGATAGGGCTGCACCAGGGATCACCTCTTAGTCATTTCTTATTTGCTTTGGTGATGGATGTACTTACATGACAAATCCAAGGGGAGGTGCCATGGTATATGTTATTCGCAGATAAAATAATCCTGATTGATGAGACTCGCAGCGGAGTGAACGCTATACTGGAGGTTTGGAGACATACTCTGGAGTCTAAAGGGTTTAGGCTGAGTAGGACCAAGACATAATACTTGGTGTGCAAGTTCAGCAACGGGAGTGAGCCTGAGACAGTCGAGGAGGTGAGGCTTGATACTCAGGTCATTCCGAAGAAAGAAAGCTTCAAGTACCTTGAGTCTATTATCCAAGGGAATAGAGAGATTGATGATGATGTCACACATCATATTAGGGCAGGGTGGATGAAATAGAGGCTCGCATCTGGAGTCTTGTGCGATAAAAAGGTGCCACCAAAACTTGAAGGCAAGTTTTATAGGGTGGTGGTTAGACCGACAATGTTGTATGGGGCGGAGTGTTGCCCAGTTAAGATGTCGCACATCTAAAAGATGAGAGTTACGGAGATGAGGATGCTGAGATGGATGTGTGGGCATATAAAGAGAGATATTATTAGAAATTATGATATCTGAGACAGAGTATGAGTGGCCTCGGTGGATGATAAGATACGGGAAGAGAGGTTGAGATGGTCCGGGCATGTGCAGAAGAGAGACACAAATGCCCCAATGCGGAGGTGTGAGAGGTTGGCTATGGACGGGTTCAGAAGGGGAAGAGGTAGGCCGAATAAGTATTGGGGAGAGGTGATTATATGGGATATGGCACATGTGCAACTGACTGAGGACATGACCTTAGATAGAGGGTTATGGAGGACACAAATTAGGGTAGAAGGGTAGTAGGTAGTCGAGCGTAGTCCTACTTACGCTTACAAACATATAGTTATCGTGTTATTACTGTAGGACCTCTTAGTAAATCATACGAATAGGCGTAGTATTGCTTTATAATCCCATGTAGTTTAATTTCTGTTGTTATGTGTTAGTTACCTTTTTTTCAAAATGTGTTATCATTACGTATTCGCTTTGATACCAACATTTTCATATTGCTTTAGATTTCTTGACCGGGTCTGACTATTATCTCTTGCTTTTTCTTGTGCATATACCTGTCTTGAGATGAGGGTCTCTCGGAAATAGATACTCTACTTACCAAGGTAGAGGTAAGGTCTGCATACACTCTACCCTCCCCAGACCCCACGATATTGGATTTCACTGGGCATGTTATTGTTGTTGTTGACTTTGATTTGGTATGGAGTTTAAAAAAGTAAAAAACTATTTTTGAATCTTGTGATCTTAAATAAGATATGCAAAATTTATCAAAATACCATTAAATCTTGTGGTCTTTAACATTTCTGAACTAAATCAATTTATTGTTCATGAACTGTGCAGTGAATAGAAAACAGTTAAGAAGATGATTAAATGAAGAAGAAGAGGAATGATTATTCTCATTGAAATGAATATTATCAGTTATATTCCTACAAGAATGAAGTCTGTGTATATATATATGTACACTATGTTAAATTGCATTTTGTTACTTCTTATTCATGCAGTATTATGCCTTTTGATATTATCTATAGTGATATTTGGACATCTCCCATTTTGAGCTATTCAGGCCATCAATATTATCTTCTTTCTTGGATGATTACTCTAATTTTTTGTGGACATTTTATTTGTTTAAAAAGATAAGTTTTTTCCACATTTCTCTCATTTAGACCATTCATCCGCAATCAATTTGAATGGGATATTAAAAATATTTAATGTGATAATGGTAGAAAATTTGTTAATGGACCATTTTGGGATTTTGGCAAAGCTAAAGGTTTATCTTTTCGTCTTCTTGTCCACATACCTCATCTCACAATGGAAAAGCGGAAAAAAATCTGAACCATTAATAACATTGTTAGAACCTTACTTGCCCATGCCTCTCTACCACCATCATTTTGACATCATGCATTACAAATGACAACCTATATCCTCAACATACTTTCAAGCAAATAATTAGCCTATCAATCCCATCTCAAAATTCTATACCTAAGGGACTCATCTTACTCTCATTTATGAGTATTCAGGTGCCTATGCTATCCTCTTTTTCCTTCTACTACCATCAATAAACTTCAACCTTGTTCTACTCCGTGTATTTTTTTAGGATATTCGTCAAACTATCATGGTTACAAATGGTACGACTAATCCTCTAACAAAATAATCATGAGTCGCTACGTAGTTTTTGATGAATCAAATTTTCCTTTGCCAAAATGCATTGTTCTGTGCCTCCTACCTACAAATTTCTTGTTGATAGCATGCCCCCGTATTTGGTCCACCATTGGCCTCTCAAACAGGCCCAAATAATTCTAGTAGCTCGGCCCAAATACTGAGCCCAGTGACTGTTAGCCCAGCGGAGCCTCTCGCTGGCAACTGTCGAGAGGCCCAATGCCTGGCAGCCCACTGGGTGACGACCCAACCTCAGGCAGTGGTAGCCCAGCAAGCGCAAGCCCACTCCCGGGTAGTCCATTCCCTACACACTCAGACTCCGGACCCATCACACGTCAGCCCAATATCACTTCCCCTATCCAACCAATTCTAATTTTGGCCCAACGACCAATTACTCGTAGTCAACATGGGATTTTCAAACTAAAAAATATACGGTCTTCACACCCATGTTACCAAATCATCGTTACCTCATAATCTCGTGTCTGCCGTTAATGATCCGAATTAGAAAATGGCTATAGACGATGAATATAATACTTTTATTAATAATAAGACTTGAGATTTGGTGCCTCATCCTCCTGATGTCAATATGATTCGGTCTATGTGGATTTTTAGTCATAAAGAAAAATCTGATGGCACATTTGAGAGGCATAAAACCCGTCTTGTAGGTGATGGAAAGACTCAACAAGTTGGTATGGGCTGCGGTGAGACTTTCAGTCTAGTGGTCAAACCAGCAACTATCCGCACGGTACTAAGTCTGGCACTTTCGAAGGTATGGCCTCTACATTAGCTTGATGTGCAAAATGCATTCCTGCATGGAGAGCTCAACAAAATGGTGTACATGTATAATCCGATGGGGTACATAGACCCCACTTATCCTAATCATATATGCTTACTGAAGAAATCCTTGTATGGGCTCAAACAAGGTCCTCGGGCCTGGTACAAGAGGTTTGTAGATTATTTTTCTAATATTGGGTTTTCTAACAGCAGGTCTGATCATTCTCTCTTCATATACCGTCAAGGTAATGATAAATAGCTTACATCCGTCTGTATGTGGATGATATTATCTTAACTGCTTCATCTGATGCTCTTCGCAAGCCTATCATGTCTCTTCTTAGCTCATAATTTTCTATGAAAGATCTAGGGCTATTGAGTTACTTCTTGCGGATAGATGTAACACGTCATGCAAGTGGTTTATTTTTGTCTCAAAAGAAGTATGCAGAAGAGATCGTTGAACGAGATAGTTCTTACAAGTAAGTCAATAATGTATCTTCGAGTATATTGCTTTGAGAGAGAAATAATATTAGGGTTACAAAGTGAGCAAGATGCCTTTTCTTCCTTCCTAAGTTATCCATATATAAGCCAAAGTGAGACATTTCTACCCCTAAAATATGAGTGACGTGACCTAGCTGACGTCCCAACGTTCATGCGTATTGCGACACTCTGATTGAGACTGACAGATGTGAACTGGGTTGGTAGGAATGGGGAACAGATGTAGGGCTTCCCTGGGTCCTCTAAGCCTCTAGGTATGTTAATTCCCCCGGGCGTAATTTATACCTAATGGAGATAGTCCCCCACTTTTCGGGATCTTCATGTGATGAGCCCGGGTAGTAGAAGCGTTTGTTGGTCATTCCTCATATTATCTTCCTTGTTGAGTCATTTCTTAAATTTTGTGCATCTAACCAAGCGATTTGCCTTCTCCGCATGCCAACTCCTTGTATTAAATGCTCTGATTCCTCTGTAGAACTCTTATTTACACGTGTCGTACCTCTAGCCAAGTTTTACTCTCGATTATCGTACCCTGCAATGATGAAAATTTTCCATTTCTTTTAGGTGAAGTTTCTCCCTTTTCATTCTTTTACACAACACACATATATACCGCCAATAATTGAAATTTGATTTACTCTTTTTCAAATTCCTAGACTTTTATCTCTCTTCTTTGTTCCTGGAAAACTCTCTATTACCTTTTAAACATTCTTTATAAAGCCTCAATATTTCTTCAAAATTTTCTATCACCAGAGGTGCCGCCGCTCGGACACCAACTGCTACTAATAGCGATTTTGATATTTCAATCCATCAAGTTCTGATTGGGGGTCAAATGCTACAGCCCAGTAAGCACTCGAAGAAGAAGGCTCTTTCATCTAGCACCACCAATCAACATGCCAAAATTTTTATCCCTAAAGAATGGACCAGCAAAAAGGACCTCAGTGAACGTGCCACCTCTACTGACCCTAGTCATGAATGGGATTGGTCAGCCATCATATTTCAGTCCTCCATTCGTAATCACATTCTGGACCAAGTAAATGCGGATTGTGGCTGGAATAATATAGAGGTGATTATCCCAAGGGAAGGGGAAAACATCACCTCTTACCGACAGAGATATTCCTTTGTTTACACTTATTCCTTTTCGCTGAGGGTGAGCAACTTAATAAACCCTGTAATTCTGGAATTTTGTAGAAAATACAACATTTGTGTAGTCTAGGTTTGGCCAACGGTATGGCGGATAGTGGCGTGTCTCTGATACCTTTTTTCACGAGTAGGAGAGGGTTTTTCCCTTTCCCACTTGATGGCGTGTCTTCGATAACGTTCTTCTCGAGTGGTAGAGGATTTCTCCTTATCCCACTTGATTCCCTTTATTCCCCAAATTTTTTAGGGCCGAGATCATCCAATTGGTTCGTCGTGGCCAACATTCTTTAATTATGAACATTGATGATTACTCTAACCGAGGGTGGATGGAGAGATATATTAGAATCTCCATCGCGTCAAGCCGCCAGAGGCTTCCATACTAGAGCAGTGGAATCTCCACCGTAAGTTTAACATATGCATATTTTGCTTTGTTTGTATTTTTGATTTTGAATTGGGTCACTAACCCTCACCTTTTTTACATTTTCAGTTGTGGCTTGGAGGCCGGACCCGGTAAAGGACTTGGCGAAGTGGGTCCAAATATTTAGATTATCCATCCCCTTTCTCTCGTGTGTGGAAGGAGATTTCTGCAAAGAGCAATTGGAAAGGCAAAACCATGGCCTTCCTAAAGAATAGTCGGCCCGCCCTCTGGTGGACGTGCCTGAAGATCCAGCCACAGCCTTGCAGCAAGTTCTTCAAGTTGCATCTCAACTGGGTCGTAGTCCGGGGGTGACTCCTTTAGAGAGATGAAAACGGACGTATTCATGCTCTCTTCCCCCGGTTAAAAGAAGTATATCTGGCACTTTGGATCAGGATGGTTAGGATCTAGCCTTAGTAACTTCGATCACTACCCCCGAAATGATCGATCTGGGGTCGGATGCTAGTGAGGGTGAGGCAGACTCGACCCCGGGGCTTGTTCGTAAAAATATAGCCCAACTAGAGGCTACGACTATTGATCTCTTCAGTGAGATAGAACTGGCTCCCTCACTCAACTCCCCCTTCCCTCATTTTCTTGGTACTGCCCAGACAGGGGGTAATACTCTGGGCTTTACACCCGTCTCATCTCTTCCCTCGATCTATTGAGCGGCTCCCCCACTGGATCCTCAAAGGCGGTCCCCTTTATCTCAAGGTCCAAGTACCAAAGTTCGACCTAAGGGTCCCTGGGAAGCTCGTAGGTGGGGGCTGGTAGACACTTTTCCAGCTCCAGTACGCAATCCCTTAGCCTGTAGATAGGTTACTCTTATCGTCCCACCATCTCCTTTCCCAGCCGGTGAGAGTTTCCAATTACTTAGTATCGCTGGCCACCGCGAAGGATTGGAGGAAAATGAGGGTCGTCTCTGTCTTCTTAATGCTAGTGCTCACGCAGCCGCCCAAGTATATTAGTGTTTTTTCTTTCCTTCGTGTCTATTCATGTTGTTGTATCAGCTTTTAACATCAAATGTTTTGCTTATTTCAGGCTAGTCACTTGACAATGAAGGGGCTCAGTGCAAATTCACCGATGAAAGGTCAAAGATGATAAAGTAGCGAAAGATAAAGGAGCGTCTACCGACCCTAGAGGTTTAACTGGTGGCCGCAGAAGAGTTAGAGGTGAAGTTGGCTCAGTCAGAGCAGGATAGGAAGATCCAAGTGAGGAGGCAATCATATTTCATGTTGAACTCGCGGAGCTACAAAAGAAGTGGGCTAATCATCAAGATCATTATGCCACTATTTACAATGAGAGACTGCCTTGTCCAAGTAGGTTAGGATTCTGGGGTCAGAATTGCAAGAGTGTAAGAAGGATAAAGATGCTACAGAGGAAGCCCATGCTCTCCTTTATAAAAGGCTTCCGGTCCAGATAGCCCGTAATAAGGAGCAGGTTGCAACAAACAAGTACCTCTCTAACACTAATGCTTCCCTTCGGAGCACCCTGGAAAAGTCCTAGATGGGCTCGGCAGACACGGATGCGCTGATGCAAAAATTAAAGTTGCAGTTTTCTCTCGAGAAGGCTCATGTCGTGTACCGTGCTTACAAAGTCGCCCTTCAAGAAGCTCGAAATGGGGCAATTTATATAGACACTCAGCTCACTGCTTCTTTGAATATAGAGGAGGTTGCCTTCAGGGCTTTGCCTATTCAGCCGCCGGTTGAGTATTCCACCCAGGCTTCTGATAGCAAGGAGTGATCATCAGAGGATGAGGAGGAGGTCCCGGTGGAGTCCGGAGAGAAGCCTCCCGAAGCCCCGACTGATGGTGATGGGGTCAAGCCTGTGGATGATACTGTTGAAAGGGGTCATTCTGGAGGCTAGCATGTTCCCCCAGCGCTGGAAGCTAAAAACCCTTTAAGGCTGATGGACCCGGGTCTTCTGTTGATGCTACTGCTTCTTAGTCACTTTGTTTTCATTTTTTCTCTAACCCTAGAATTGCTTTAGCGTATCACCATGTTTGTTGTAAGAAATCTTTTTAGTATTCATATTTTGATGTTGCCCTTGTTTTTGGGCTTACATATGTATTCGAGTTTCCGTGCGATTGTCCATCTGTGTGCTTATAATGCCATCTTTACAAATGAAAATTCAATTGTCTCGACCGGGCTCATGTGGCAACGTATTCATTGCCTATCGCTCTGGTTATGTTGGGATTCTTTGTGGATCGGGTGCTAAGATTACCGGTCCTTTGAGGAGGAGCAGTTCAACCATAGAGATCCTTCTACCAAAGACCTCTTTTTCGGGACTATCTTCTATATCAATTTTGGATGCATGTGTTTAGGTTCCACGATTTTTTATTTTTTTTTGCGGACAATGTTTTGTACAATGATTTCTCCCAATTCCGGAATGTTACTTCTGGCCGCCTATTTTATGATAAGGGATTATATTCGTCTGATTCATAATAAAAGGAGGGCCCTTCTTTATTCAGCGCCGATGAGGAGGACGTCTCAACCTCATCTTTTTGGCGTAAGATTTATGTTTCCTTCACGCTTTGAGGCTCAGATGCCGTGTCGTATGTTTGAGGTGGATATTTTTTAGTCTAGGAGGACATATTCGTACCAATAATTTTAGAGCGTAACTGGCGTGGCTTGAGCCTTTTTGTTTATGAAAGGTAAGGCGTAAAGCTTTTATACATTTGTTTTTTTTTATAATAAATAATAAAAAAAGAGCAAAAGGCATCAGCTTCAGACAGCGTGGAAGGAGCTTCCGGTTCTTGATACGGAGTTTCGGATGCACTCGTGAGTGTAATACATTTTACGGTTGTTGCCTCATTAACAACCTTGCCGGTAAAACCCCTGCTAGGAAAAAAACTCGATCAAGGAAAAGAGTGCAATACGTATTTTCTGTCCCTCATCTTCTACTAATGGGATAAAGTGTTCCTCCGACCAGTTCCAATCCTGCGGTTAAAGAGTTTGGAAAAGAACATTGAAAAATATGAGTCAGTGATTCATACATGTGATCTTCAAGGCCATATAGTGGTGATGAAAACCAATGTATTTTTATTTTGAATTTTGCTATGTAAAGAAGACAAAATGACATGCCTCACTTAAAGACCAAGAAGTGCAAAATGTGATATCCGAGAGTTGGTCTATTTGCTTTTCTACCACCTCCATACGAGCATTATCGGAAACTTGATTCAAAGATAAGGCGAAAATTCATATCCTCCAAATGGAGGGAAAAGTGGTAATGTCTACTCACGTCGTGCCACGACGTTAAATGAGGCGCTTGATGGGAGGCAATCGTTTTAAAATTTTTGACTAGTTTTTAAAATTTATTTTTAGAATAGCTTAGAATATCATGTTTTACTAATCTGCAAAGCTTCAGAATTTATGAAGTTGATTTACGCAAAATGAAATTGCGGACACCTCAAACCAGTGCCTGCTGAAAATTACAGAAAACTGGCACTCAGGTAAGCCTACGCGATTGCGTGAGCACATGCCGCGATCGCGTGGATTCCAAATAGGCCCAGGTATTTTAAGTGCAAAATCAGAATATTACCTCAATTCTGGGCAAAACAAAGAAAATACACTAATTATAAATCTTCTCTAAGTCTACAAGTGCTTCAATTTCATACTAGTCTTGATCTTGCAATCAGAAAGGTTTTAGTTTTTCCCCACCTCTTGCTATTTAAATCTGTTGAACCTTCCTCTTTGTGATAAAATATTGATTAAGTATCCATGGTTTCTCTTAGACTAGGGCTAAAATTTTAGTGATGAAATCGTGTGTCTAGTATGCTTAAATTTTTTTTTGTGTGTGAGGTTGATTAAGAGTGATGAGTGCTTAGTTGTGTTGAAATTGTGGGAAAATTTAAGTCCAAATGGACTGAAAATGGGGCAAGAAAATTGATGCCTACAACATGTTTGAGAAAATGCCTCTAGAGGTTCTGAACTGGGCAAGGAAGAAAGCTCCACGATCGCGTGGAGTCAGTCCGCAATCGCAGAGCACAAAATTTTCTAGAAAAAATAAAACACTCTACGATCGCAAGAGTGCAGTCCACGAACGCGATGAGTGATAATCTACAGTCCCAAAATAGTGTCTTCACATGGCTTAACTCGAGACCTTTTTAACTCATTTCTTTGGCCTAATTGTTTCATAATACATTGTTGTAGGTGCTCAAATAAGTGTTTGACATGTTTACTCATTTTGTAGGTACTTTGAGCTAAAACTGGCTTCGACATCCAATGAAATCGTTCAAGAAAATATCGACCAAGTGGCTGATGATGAGTATTATGATCAAGAAATATTTGTTTCAGAAAAATGCTCCCGTCTATTCGATAGACTCTCGGGTAAAAATATTAACCTTGAAAAAGGCATCTTATTGGATAATCTTGAACAAAGATGGTCTGATCTCTTTGGAAAGTTAATGGAAACTGGGTGGATGTGTTTTGCTGTTGAACCAATCAAAGCAAATTATACTATTGTCCGTGCATTTTATGCAAATGCAGCGGAGATAGATTTCGCAAATGATCCAGTGGTCCAAGTAAGAGGCAAACAAGTTTGGTTTGATATGAAATTGATAAATGAATATTACAATCTTCCCAGCGGTGATAATGATGTATATGACACAAGGGATAGGGAGATGGGTACGAACTCGTTCGTGAGAAACCTACACGGGGAAAAAAATGCCAAAGTGCATAACAAATTATGTCAAGATTGAGTCCTCTGAATTCTCTGCTGAAGCCAGAACTTGGCTATGTATCTTATGTGTTAGGATTCTCCCTTCAAGAAATGAGTCTGATGTGACTCTCGAAAGGGCTAAAAAAATATGTGTTGTTATGGATAGATTATCGGTTGAATCATTGTAGGAGAAATTCAGGAGGCTATTTTGGAAAGATCCAAGAGTCTATTCTTTCCATCCCTAATCACGAATTTATGCTACAAGGAAGGGGTGGACAAAAAGGATGGCGACAGGGAGAGAGCACCTGAAAACCCCATCCATCCGTTGAAGAAAAAGAGGGGCTGGAAATGTACAAAAGAACAGAAAATTTGATATTTCAACTAGTGAGACACAAGATTTGGCTGCAGCTCTAGATTCCATTGGACCACTCATGAATGGGCCACAGATACTGTGGCACATCTTCACATAGGTTCACACTATGAAGGCATAAATTCGTCAGCTTGTGGGTGGTCTCCCTTCGGGCCCAACTAGAGAGGGGTCCTATGCATGTCCATCTGGGATGAGTTCTTCCACTGATCCTAAGGCTCCAACCTTGATGAGTGTAATGAAATAGCAATACACATTAAAGACAGGTTGGGAAAGATTGAGAGAAGATAGAAGAAGTAGAGAGAGTATGAAAAGAAAAAGAGAAAGTTTCTAACAAAGTTGATAGGCACAATGCGACAGCTCTGCAGAGTACAGGATGATGAGGCAGACGAGGACGACTTGGTCCCTAGTGCAACCCCATTGTGCAACCCCTAGTGCAACCCTATCATGGCACATCCCATTGGATCTGTCGCGTCAGGCCATCCATCACCAAGGAAAATAAGAATGGACTAAGAGCTGATCCCTAGTGCAACCCCATTGTCACTGAGAAGTGCTCTGAATTCCCTCCTACTTTTCGTACCCTAGTCTTGGCTCTATCATACATATCCATAATCTCCCTAGTGTACGCCACAAGTACACCTCTAACCTCTAAACATCTTCATAGAACCTCTATAGGGACTTTGTCGTATGCTTTATCGAGGTCGATGAGAACCATATGTAGGTCTCTCTTCCTCTCCCTATACTGCTCCACCAACCTCTTAATAAGATGAATGACTTATATGGTCGAACGCCCTGACATGAATCCAAATTGGTTCTCGAAAATAGACACGTCTTTTCTCAGCCTCATCTCCACTACCCTTTTCCAAACTTTCATAGTGTGTCTTAGCAGCTTAATACCCCTATAGTTGTTGCAACTCTGGATATCCCCTTTGTTTTTGTACAAAGGAATCATTGTACTCCATCTCCATTCTTCGGGAATTCTCGTCGTCTTAAAAATGACGTTAAACAACTCAATCAGTCACTCCAAACCTGCCCTGCATGCGCTCTTCCAAAATTTAACTGGGATCTCATCGGGCTTGGTCGCTCGTTCCCTGCGCATCCTGCGAACAACACCCTTAACCTCCTCAACCTTAATGCTTCTAAAATACCCAAAATCCCGGTACCTACCAGATTGCTCTAGATCTCCTAGCACAATATCTCTGTCTTCTTCTTCGTTCAAAAGTTTATGGAAGTAGGACTACCACCTCCTCCTAATATGCGCGTCCTCTATCGGTACTTTGTCGTCCTCGTCCTTTATGCACCTCACGTGATCCAAGTCACGAGCCCTCCTCTCCATCGCCTTGGTTAGTTTGTACAACTTCTTATCCCTGTCTTTTTCCTCTAATTCCACATACAGACGTTCAAAAGCCGTCATTTTTGCCGTCGTAACCGCTAGCTTTGCCTCCTTCCTCGCCATCTTATACAATTCTCTATTCATCCACTTCTCTACCTCATCCTTCCTTTCTACCCATTTCGCATACGCCACTTTTTTTCCGCTTCCACCTTCTCTTTAACTTTACCATTCTACCACCAGTCTCATCGATGCCTACCACGGCTACCCTGCGAGACCCCTAGCACTTCTCTAGCTACCTCTCGAATACAACTGGTCGTCTTGTCCCACATACCGGTTGCATCCCCACTACTCCCCCAAGCCCCATTGGCCATCAACCTCTCCCCCATCTCATTTGCACTAGTCATGCCCAAGGGGGCTTGGGGGAGTATTGGGGATGCGACCGGTATGTGGGACTGGACGACCAGTTGTATTTGAGAGGTAGCTAGAGAAGTGCTAGGGGTCTCGCGGGGTAGCCGTGGTAGGCTTCAAGTGGACTGGTGGTGGAATGGTAAAGTTCAAGAGAAGGTGGAAGCGGGAAAAAAATGGCATATGCGAAATAGGTAGAAAGTGTAGTGGTACATGCATCTGCAGATGTTTAACACATTACATCTAGTCCCCGAGGATGGTTTTTAACAGTAAAAAAGCCATAGTTTGAATCAAGTTTGGTACGTTAGAGGATGACGAAGAAACATTAGTTTTATTGGATTTAAACTCACATTCTTCCTAGAAGCTGAGTCAATGTCAAAAAAACCTGAGCGATGGCCTTCTCTATATATTTATGTGCAGCTTTAATTTTAGTGGCCTCCCAACTAGAGGCTATCTCCTAGCTGGGGTGTTCATGCGTCAGTTTTCTTCTACAAAAATTAATCAATTACGTCGGTTATTCAAATGTTGAAACTAGACCAAATCAAACCAAATAAGTTGATTTCTCATCACTTCGGTTTTTGTTGGATTTTTCAGATAATTCGGTTTTATCGGTTTTTTGTTGTTGAAATATATGACAATAGTCCTCCATGTGTTATGTCGAAAGAGGCAAACACGAAAATATAAAAATTCTAACACCAAGAACATATTAGATTAACTATATTGCATCATAACATTATCAAATTAGTTTTTTTTAAAAAGAACTATAGATATCAAGTTATGTATGTAGGTTCCTCGAAAAGAAGTATGCATTGTCCAAAAATATAGTCATTTTGAAAGAACTTAAAAAAACTTCTTACAATTATTTTTATTTTTTTTTGCAAAAATTAAAGATTTGTGATTTATCAAAATATCTTGATTATAATTAAATTAAATAATAATGAATAATTAAATGACCCAAACACAAGTTATTTTGGACATGAAATAGATTCTTAAAATTATCAAAATAAAGACTACATATCAAACTAGAAAGTAAAGACAGAGAATTGGATTGCTATAAAGGCAAATACCTAGATTACTAACCATCATTGCAAAAGATTAATATATATCATAAAATTTAATATCTTACATAAAATATACATGTATATATGTTCAATTATAAAATTTTAATAGGTATTTATATAATCAGTTCTTTTCGGTTATTTTTTTATTTAAAATCGAAACCAAATCAAATTTTATCGGTTTTTAAAATTAAAAATCAAACCAGACCAAACCAAAAAGCGTCGGATTTTTTGTTCGGTTGGTTCGATGTTTCGGTTTTCCTGAACACCTCTACTATCTCCTATACATCTATTCCTCCTAAGATTGGGGGATTGCCATTCGTTATAACAACATTTCACTATAACGATTGTTATAGTGAAATGATGTTATAACGAATGACAATTATAGAGAGGTTTAACTGTATATACACACTTGTTCTTATGCACGTATTATCTATCCTACTCTGAACACTCAATTATTGGAGTTTTATTACTAGTAAATAAGAAACATCATTAATTAATAGAAAAGAATCCAAACACCAAGATGGTATTAGCCTGTACAAAAGTGTGTACTCCCCTGCACAAAAAACAAAAGAAGGGGATAGCCTTTAAAGAAAATCTCGTGAAATTTATAATCTCGTGATTTTCATATACATTCTTAAATTTGCACCAAAAACCTAGCAAACACAGGCATCTATTTTAATTTACCATCAAATAAAGTACCTTAATTATTCATATATTTGTATTCACATTGAGTCCTTGCTGGAGCATTGAGAAAACTGGTACAGAACAATATCATCAATTTCAGCAACAGGGTTGTAATAATATACACAAAATGAACCCTTTTCACATGAAAACTATATTCAAAATTATTTCAAACACAGAAAACTGCAATATGCTTCCAAATTCCAATTGCAAACAGTCAAAATTGGGCTTCTGACCACAGTAACCACAGCCCAGTCCAACCCAGGCCTCTAGACAAAACCTAAAGCCCAAAAATCACCTGTCCCCATTGACTTCTATGTAGCAGCAAACAAAATTAGTTGTTGAGCATTTCTTTCAAATCTTTGGGTCGACATTCCATAATAAAAAAACTCTTGACTTTCCCTTTCATATTTCACCATTTCCATCTCCATAATCAAATCTTCTTTGTGTTGTGGCTTTCATTATCCAGAAAGTCTACATTAAATCGTCTTCATGCAAATATGTTTGATAGTGATATTGTTGGCTTCCAGCAAATACTTTTATGGTATTCATTTGTGTAAAGAATATATTCTGGATCTAACTCAACCCCAAAAACTAGCTTGTAGGGTGAGGATTGTCCAAGTTCATATAAATAGTTCATGTTCTCATTCCATATCTGATATGAGACTCTTAACACTCCCTGCACGCCCAAACATTGTTAACTGGAGCGTGTGCCAAGATCCATTCTTTACAATTTGTGCTCATGAGATAATGACACTATATTAGTATGTCCTCTTTGATGAATTTGACAACAGATAAGCAATCTCTTTCGGTTCCCCAAACTATACTTTTATCCCATAATGTAGTGATTATCAAAACGATATTCACAACAACACATTTTGTTTGGTAAAATTAAGCTGAGTACCCATAAAAGCATTTAGTTTTCCATTTTTAGCCCAACTATTCAATTCGTACCCCTACCTACCTTTCGGCAATCTAAATTACGAAACTTTAGCCGACTTCAATTTTGGTTGGTTTTTTTCAGAGGTAGTGCTTATGGTGGCGTTGCGGTAGAAGTTCGGACTATTTTTATTGGGTTTTTTTCCTTTATAGTGCTTCGGATTTCTGGGTTTCTTATCTATTGTGTGAATCGGTGAGTAATCAACTGATTAGGTAACTTATGTTGATTCTCATTATGTTTCAGATAGTGAAGTAATAGTTTACAATGAACATCAACCAAGAACGAGGCAAAACAAGATAAGGGTCACAAAGATGATACCTTTTGTTTCTGAACCTAGTCCATTTGATGACCTCAAATTTTATGTCTCTGTGCACTTCTGAACTTTTTCTTCTGGTCACTCTTGATACCCCTATTAGTCGTATGAATCAACTATTTTTTTGTTTTTAATTTTATTGTTTATTTGGTCCAAAAAATAACCAATGGAGTCCGTGGAGACATCAAAAGGTTGATGCTGCAATTTTGGTTTTGGTTTCGAACATCATTGGTTCTCCTCTCTGTTTCAATTTCTATCATAAAAGGCATGTTATGTGTGAGTCGATCTGAATTTTTGAATCCCCAAGGCAATACAAAGTTTATACATAGTTATACAATATTTATACATTATTATACAAAGTTAGAGATAAGGTCTGCGCGTACACTCTACCCTCCTAAGATCCCACGTTGTGAGAATTCACTGGATATGTTGTTGTTGTTGTTGTTGAACAGTATTAAACAAAGCATATGCATTATTTGTACATTATATATAGTGTATAAGAATGTATATGTGATGTATATTAGTGTATAAGGATATATATGTAAAGTTACAAAAGAAGTTGAGCAACTTATATATAGCTATACATTACATATACATTATTTGTACACTGCAATTTGTGTTGATTTCGTGTGTTTATATATGATTATATATACAGAGTATATGTAATGTTTATATATAGCTATACAAACTATATCTATTGCAAACTAGATGTGTGGATCGTATATATATATTATCTATACATCGATGATACAACTGACTACATCAACGGCAAATTAGATTTAGATGTGTAGGTTGTATATATGGATTATTTCACCTTTTGCTTTAGTTGTAAGCCCATTAACAATTCTTCACCTTAAATCCAACATATCTCCAAGCCCAAATTAGTTATTGTTGTCTTTCACCATTTATATACAAACTATCTACAACTTGGCTTTGATTGAGGCTTTTTACCTCCACCTTAATAACGCATCTATGTACATTTCACTTCATTGGCAATGAACAACGATTCTTTTTCTTTTTACCAAGAAACTATGCAACACAAGTGTCATAATGTTGAGGCGCAAAGTTATATTACTATTAGTGGATGGCTCCGTGATATCTTATGGGTAACTACATTCCAGATAACTGAGAAAATACATAGTTACCCCTTCGACGGTAACTTTTTTTTCAAAAAGACATTTAAATTTTACGGAGGTCCTAATACATAGTTATCCCCTTCTTGGAGGGGTAACTATGTATTTAGGACCCCGTACAACGATTTATAATCAGATTATTGGATTAGGCTCTTTAGAACCATTGAAGTGTACAATTTTTTAAATTATTATTATACGTTGAATGATCTACATAAACTTCAAACAATCTCTCAAAATGGCACAATCGGTTTATGCTTATTGAAAATGTTGTCATATGTTCAAAATTTTCAGCATTCTAACACAATCCAGTATTTGTAGCACTAACTGAGCTACAGAGAGAATTAAAACCTATTATGTGTGAGAATATTAACATATTAGTTAGAGTAGTTCGTCATAGACAGACACAACAATTGTAGGTCTCTTTTACAAGAAAAGTACTTCATTTATTAAAGGAAAAATGCCTAAAACACACTTCAATCTTTGTCCGAATTTATTGTAACACATCTAACCTTTACGGTGGTCCTATTATCCCCTAAATATATTTTAAAAGCATATAGTGATTCGATTATGAAAAAATATAGTGATTCACAAGATCAAATTCCAAGAGAATCAACTGCTTTCTCCAAGAAAAAAATTAAGAGTGTAGGAGAGAATTCTAATTTTTTGTTTTGTTCGGAGAGTGAAATGGCCTGAAAATGACCGGACTTCTTTATTTTTTGGTTTTTTGTTCAGTACGTATTTAAATTGTTATCCAACTCACTCAATAAATGTCAAAGAAATTCCTTAAAATATATTCAGGAAGGTAATATGACCCCTGTAAAAGTTATGTGTGTTAATAACAACAACATACCTAATGTAATGCCACAAATAGAGTCTGGAGAGGTAGAGTGCAAGCAGATCTTACCCCTACCTCGTCAGGTAGAATGTTTTCCCCTTTTCGTATTTTCAATTAAAGTTGGCATCAAAATATTATTTTTGTCCAAAACTTGATTCCTATTTTCCTCTTCAACCAAAAATTATTTAGTCGTTTTAACTATTAATGTAAAAACAAAATACAAAATTTCAAATTTTAATCAAAGGCATACAATTGTTTTCTTTGAAAAAATAAAACTAATTTCATAAAGTCAAACCAATAACGAAACTGTTTGCTAGTCGACGTTTCTTTCTTTTTTGTCAACTTCTGCCACTCCACTCCAAGAGGATTATTAGTGTCTTGATTTATTCATCAAGTGACTCAAACTTCTAACTAATCAATTTAAAGGCAGAGGTATTTCATCACTCGGATGACTCTTACCTATTTTTATGAAGGTCAGCTAAAAAAAAGAAGAAACTTTTATACTACACAACAGTACAACAAAGCTCACAATAACTAAAAAGTTAATCTTCATTTTTTACAAATTTTAACCAGTATAGCCTATGTATACACCAATTACAACTACAAATGATTACGATGAGGTGGGTGAGTATTATTTTAACCACCTAACCAAAACTTTTAAATCCGAAAAAAATACGAGGACATTACCGATTATATGAGCCATAGTAAAATTCAGACTAAAGTATCGGTCAAAATCATTTCTAGCCCCACAATATATAACAACAACACAGTAACAAAATTGATGCTGATTCTTTATAATTAGAAAAAGAGAAGGAGAAGGACGTAGTTGTTTTGGTGTTATGCAGACAAACAAGACAACAAAGGCAAAAAAGAAAGAGCCAAGAAGTACCCATGGTTTTTCAGGTGCTTTCACACACAAAAGAACGCTGGCCCACTAGCTGACATATATATTGTCGGAGTTGATACCCTACAAACTTGAGACCCAAACCCATCCAAATGAATCCGACGAATTTCCGTCTTTTCTATTCTCACACCGTCACACGTACATTTTTTTTATTTCTCACGCCACGTGGGCCTACTCCGGAGAAGCACACTATACCAAAAAAAAATTAATACTACTAATTAAAAGAGGAGAAATATCATTACACTACATCCTTTAATGGTATTTTCACGCACACATTATTCTTCTCCTTTTTCATCCGTAGCATCACATCCTTTGACGATATTCCTCCACACACATTGTTTTTCTTCTTCTCCTCCCCTTGCTCCTCCTCCTCCTTCTCCTTCTTTGTGTTGACAACACAATTCTCGGTACATTTGTTTTCAACTAGGAATAGAGGTGTCCATAATGATGGGTTGAATCAATGCATGTATTGAGTCATAACGGCTCTAAATTTGTTTGGATAAAAATTGATTGATCAATTAGAACTAACTAACGTGTTATAATAATCCAATTCGCCAATTCAAAATCACTTTTATTTTCCCTTTTATAATTTCTCTATATTTTAGCTATACAACTAATTGCAAAAGTATTTTTTCTTTTGTTTCCTATTCGGCGTCTGCTATCAGTATTGGAGTTCTAACTAATTCGGATTCGCTCGCGTAAGGCCCATTTAAGGGTGAAGCACTCTCCAACATAATTTTTTCAATTTCATGACTCGAATCGGAGACCTCTGATTAAGGTTGGAAGACCCTATCAATCCCACCACAACATTTGTTGCTTTGTTTTTGTTTTTGTTTTTGTTTTATTTACCACCAGTATATGTAACAAAACAAAATTTTAAAAAATTAATTCTTTATGTTTCGATAAGTTTTCTATGGTTAATTTGGGCAACTTAGCCTTAATTGACTAAATCCCAAATTAACCCGTCAATTACTCTCTGTCACACCCCAACCTAGGGGGTGTGGCTGGTACTTGATACCTTGCTAGGTCCAAGCGTACCAAGCTGAACTCGAAGTCTGAGCCCTGAAGGAAAGCTAGGCCCTTGAGGCCATATTGTAACAGTTTTCTTAACTTAGGCCGACAAGGCCGAACTTATTCTTACTAAAAACTACTAAGGGTCAGGCCTCTGTAAACTTCTCATACTGAGTTAACTCAAATAAACATAAAACAAGGGTCAACAAGGCTAGTGATATACTGAACATACTTAACATGTGTCTACAAAGTCTCTAAAGATAATTGACATCAAACATGGTTGAGACAGGGCCCCGGGCTACCCATAGTCTGTACAGAATATGCGCTACTTGACCTCTAGACTCGGTTTCACTCTGGAAGAGAGAGAGTTTTACTGATCTTTCAGTGAATCCCAATCTGCTCCATTGGGCAAACTCGTCGAACTGATTACATGCATTTGCAGACATGAAATGCAGCGCCCTAACAATGAGACGTCGGTACAAAAAAAATGTACCAAGTATCTAAGACAGAAAGTAATCTGTATATATATAATTTGAAGCTAAAGAAAATGAATAAACACGCTGGAATATCTACTAAAAAGAAGGGACGGGAGTGGACTGACCACAACCCCTCGGTCAACGTACATGGTAGTTGTCAGTTGGATCGTTTGGCCCCTCTATATATCTATACAATCTATTATGTTTGGCTCTATGTACTATCCTTACTATTTGTGGTTTCTGGTCTTTATTACGCTACTATCTAGCATACAATCTGAACATAACATTTCGGTCTCACAAGGGATTTGGTGTGTAAGTGCATAGCACCGAAGACAAGTGTATCTGAATGGCCCCGAAGGCAAGCGCACGTCCGTATAACCCCGAAGTCATTCTGTATGACTAATAGCCCAGAAGGAAATCTGTATATGTATAGCCCCGAAAGCAATTCACATATTTATATAGCTCCGAAGGCAATATGTATCATAGCCCCGAAGGTAGTGTCAATAGCTCCAAAGGCAACAGCATATCCCCGAAGGAAAGTGCATACATACATAATAAGCAATCATCTATAAATTAAGTACATGCGTACATAGCCCATCGCTCGTCTAACACTTTCTGTAACCTACGATCCATATTTACTATCTTATAAGCTACTCTGTTAGCTTTAGGGAGTCTTGTACTATCTTATCTCTCGTCCGACTATCTCGTTATACTACTAAATTTATTTATTTTATAACTCGCATATCTCTTCCTTTCTTAGGTCTGAGGGAAATTTTATATACTTGTCTGCTTTACCCTTCTACGAATTGGTTCTGTCGTACCTCGTACTCTATTGCTCTTTACCTCATAGAGTTTCTTAATCCCTTTCAAATGCGGGTAGACGCTCATCTTGCTAGGCTATTACAACCTGATCTTCTAGCTAGTTTAATCCCAGCTTTTCTTTACTTTTGTTTATTAGCTTGGTCTTTCGGATCTCTTTCTATTCGACGCTCTTAACTTATCTGTAAATAGCTTACGAATGTCTTATAGGTGTTACTAACTCCGCTTCATAGGAATTACTCATGAGCTTTACTAAAAGTCGACTCCTTAACTTTTAGATGGTATCAATCCGTCACTAAGAAACTTAGGGGCGAACTAGCCCCTTTTGGCTTTTACTGAAAAGGAGACATACGTACTGATTCATGCCAGAAGAAAAGAAAGATAACCCTTACATATCATGAAAGGAGCCTTTGATGACAACATTGCAATCCGTCTCCTCGTCATCCATCTACAACAACAAACAACACTCATGTCAACAAGAAGGGATGCACTAACTAATTATCGAGCGACAAGCTCATTTTACAATAAATCGGCCAGCATTTCCCCATATTCTTATCTTCTCCATATTCTACTTGTACAGCTCCATGTGTATCAGATGCACTTAAGAAAAGTGGATGATTATGATCTACTATGTTCGAGTTTGAGCTCGAACTCTCAATAACAATCGGCATTGTATTTTCTATGATTAAACACAAAAAATAAAGTAAATTATACGATATTATGCAAATTTAGAGAAGTATGATGAACTGCGCAACTCACATAGCAAAAGAGCTTCAGATCTCGAGTCAAATCCGATGATTTTCAGCTAAAACAACTGAACAATCCCTCGATTAGATCAATAATGACTCTAATATCATGTAAACAATCGATATTCAAGGTGATCTGCAGTGACAATCTGCAGAATCACTGTAAACAAAGCAATGAGCAATGCACAGAACAAGCAAACTTTGTGGAAGCTTTTCTTTTTATATATTTGACTAACTATTACAAAGAGCTAATCGAACACTATTTCTAGAAGTGAAAGAATAGAGGAGGAAGGAAAGAAAATGTGAGAGGGGAGGAGGAAAGAAGCCAGCTCATTGGCTTGGCACATTATTCAAGATAACTAACTCCAACTAACTTGAACTAAATATCTAATTATGCTCTAATCTTGTGCACTTAACTAATCTCAACACAACCAAATTTCAACTGTTCCACAGAGGGGTAATATATATGTATGCCCAACACAATCCATTCAACTTTACAGGGGCTGAGCACGTTATGTTTTGAAGGCCTAAATTTGACACTCTTTATGTCTTAACTAGGGACTTTTTACCGTGTCACATACTGATTGATGAAATCACTAGCTAGTGTCTTCTTATATGATGAACTATTCTAACTTTTTGGGTTTAATTAGACCTGATATATATTTTTCTTAACAAATATAGCATAATATATATTATACGTAGGAATATTTTAGTTATTTTCACTTTTTAATAGTCTCTTTCGGAGGGTCTGTTAATAAGCTGAAGGAAATGTTAAGAGGGCAGAGAGTGATTTTTATCTATTTGTAGTTTCATGAATAGTAAGGGAGAAAATGATATACTTAGTAATTTTTTTTGACAATAAACTGTGTATTATTATCATAACAAACAAACTTTACACAAGCAAAGAGCACCTAAATGAGCCTAACCACCCCTCCATGAAGGATGTTAGTACTCTTATGCCTCAAAGAAGAAACACCAAAAAAAACCTTTACAACCTTTAACTTGCACCCTATATTACCTAAACAGCCAATAAAACAGTAACTAACTACAAAAACTTCTGGATTATAGCCTTGCTCCTCTGTGCTTTCTTTAAATGGAATTGAAATTTTATACTCATATGATATGGGGTGGAGTTTCATGAAACATATGCAATGTCTCCCAGCAATTATTGTACTTTAAATAAGTTAGGTTCCTGTCCAAAAAAGGAAAGACTGTGTGTGATTGGAATTTTAAGTAATTACTCCTACTATGCATTTGTATCCCTAAAAATTACTATTCACATTTCACGAGTAGTGTATTGCAAACTCGATTTGAGATTCACATAATAGTTAACTCTTTAATTATGTCAAAAGGGGAAGAATGATTAATTGACTGTGTGCAATATTTTCAGAAAGCTATATAACCTACTTAAAGCTATAATGTATCAAGAAGGAGTAATATCATTTTAGGTCCTTCAATTTTTGGCAAATTTTTATAATTCGATATATTTAACCTTCAATCAATTAACGTGTGTGTTTTTTATCCCTTTATACAGTAAATATGTTATATTTGAATTATTTTTAAAAACAAAATTGTTTACTTGTAAATTAGTATCGTTAAATTTGTATATGTGGTCAATGACACATGAATCTCAAGTGACCAAAATAGCAAAATAATTAGCAATTAAAATTAATACGGATTGAACTTAAGAGAAAGATTGAGATTAGAATAGCCCGAGCCTTGGAGAAACCTTGGCAATAGCGTTGAAATACTAAATTAAGAAAAATAACCTAGAAAATTGTGTAAGCAGTGAATATGTATTATAGTTCTTTGATATTTGATGATCTTACAATGAAGTGTTTGGTCCTATTTATACGTGGACTCATGGATGCACATTCCACGAATTATGCCCCTATTATTATTATTATTATTATTATTATTATTATTATTATTATTATTATTATTATTATTATTATTATTATTATTATTATTATTATTATTATTATTATTATTAATATTATTATGTAATAATTGAACAATAAGAATGACCATAAATGCCATTAATGATCTCTTGGAAGGTGTAAAGATATGTATTTGGAACGGCCGCCCGTTGGGATTTTATTAAGCTCTTAGCATTCTGTTTTTCAGTACCTCACTACAAAAAGTTTAGAATTGGCAGCAAAACTTTAGCAACAATAAATATATTATTTCTAAAAAACGTAAATGACAATAAATATTTAATATATTATTGCTAAAAAACATAAATGACAATAAAAAAATAACTTGTTATTGAAAAAACTTATCGCATCGGAGGTTATTCCAACAACATGCAGCAATTTTTTATGTTGCAAAAAGTACTTTTGACAACAACATTCAATAAATGACAACAAAATTGTTGTTGGCAAATGTCTTTTTTCTTGCAGTGCCCGTGACTCTTAGGTGTCTCCGGTACAACGCGAGCACCTCCGGGAGCGCTGAAGGCTGACTTGGAGCTGACTCATCTTCTTTGTCATGTGTCATAATAGAGTTCGTCCCGCTATTCCATAGGAATTTTACCCCATACAATTTTACCGTCAAATATGAAACAACACTACATATTTAAATAACATATGTATAATTAAATGATGGAACAATGAATATTTATAGTAATTAAGCGGTTCAAAATTACTTTATTGGTATACTAATATTTGCAAAACTGAAAATACACTTGGAAAATCTTGTCTGCATAACCTTGCAGTTCTTTTATAAATATTCAACTTTCTAATTAATGATTTGATTAGGATTTTTTTTTTGTTGTTTTTATAAGTTATACCGGAAAAGTTCACCTTTTCCAACATTTTCAAATTTATTTTGTCGTTGAACTAATAGTCATTAATCAACCTTTTTGAAGTACTATCTCAGCTGTCTAATTATTTTCCAACGACAGTTAATCTTCTTTTCTTTTTCGGCCTTTCTTTTTTGAAAAAATATTCGGTACAATGAACTGCACTCTAATTTCTCTTTCAAATTCATATAGTTTTATTTTGTTAATATTTGATTTAAGAAAAACATTTTAACCGACATAATGTATTCGGTAATATTTCTCGAAAAGTATCAAAATAAGGCACATTTAATTTTGTGGCGTTTGACTACCACAAACTATTGATCCAAGAAACATTTCTATCGAAAGGGAAAAAAAATGAATTCCTTCACTTCGATAAAAGTCGTTTTCTTATTATTTCAACTCTTAATTTCATAACTGGTCTAACCAATATTTTGTCGTCATTATCAATATTTAATACTCAAAAATTTCATAAGGATACTATCCGATTATACTTGCTAAAATTATTATGAATATTTAATAAATATTATTTCTGAAAATGTTTTTCATATCCAATCAAACGTGTAATCGATTCCAAAGAATATTTTTGGTCAAACCAAACACACATAGTTCTCTTTTGATGAAGAATTAGCGGACATAATTTTTTTTCCATGTTCTTAAACGTGCAGGATTACGACAAAAAATTATGGCTATTTCTCCTTAGTTTCCTTTATGAGTTTTCAAAGGAAAGAACAAAAAGTTGATTAGACTATCAAAATGATCAGGGAATTGATTTGCAGATTCAATGAAAGAGGATAATGATTTGTTTCTTAATTTAGACGCATTATTTTCTATCCTTTTCATCCTATTTACATAACGACAAACACCTGAGAATTTGGAAATTAATATTCTTATAAAGAATAAAGATATATAATCCTTTGCTCAACATCTAATTTCAAACTTTGGGATAAGAATAGATATTTAAAAATGTATAATTGATTGAATGCGTTGGATCTTTTTATGACTTTCTCTCAAAGGAAAACATAAACTCATTAGTTTATTAATCTAATCTAATCTAATCTAATCTAATCTAGGTTTATTATTAGATCCCATTTGGGCCTTAATTGCTCCAGCATTACACTACATTCTCCCAACCCCATAGCCTAATTAAATACGTCTTGCATAGTTGTGTCTTTGTCTAGTCTTCACTCTATTAATCACATCCATCACTTCATTGTCT
Organism: Anisodus acutangulus; assembly: GCA_029783415.1. NCBI lineage: Eukaryota > Viridiplantae > Streptophyta > Magnoliopsida > Solanales > Solanaceae > Anisodus > Anisodus acutangulus. Next base: position 39,881,271 of record CM056498.1, read on the forward strand.
TAATTTCCCCCTCTAGAGAATATATGTCTTCAATAAATAATCAACACCAATGATGGATGCAGTTTGTGTATTGTTTTCAGTGGCTTGCTATATAAATGTAAAGTTCTTGTAAACTAGAAGACCATGATCTCAAAATAAACAAAAGAATAATATAATTTTGACAATTGGTATTCTCCTTTTAGAATTATCTGAGTATAAACGAAAAAAGTTCCATATAGATAATTGAAAAAGTTTGAAAGTTATATATAAGGGGTGAGAATACTCTTAATAGTATGAGATTTTTTTTATGAAAAAACGTATGAGATTGACCCAAATTAAAAAATACAATATCTTACCATGTTAAGAATGTATATCTTTGAGTTGGCTTTTTCCAAGAACTGATATTAGATTAATGGTTCGACAAGACGAGCTAGGGTATGGGTTACTACCTTCATCATGCCAAATGTATCTTGGAATCGAATGCACACAAGAAGCTAGCTTTGGACTTTGATGGCTATAAATGCTCGGTCATATGAGTGACACACAGTGAATCCTGAAAAGATTGAAACATTACACACAAGGTGTTCAAATTAAATATTCTTTTAATAGTGTGAGGAATCGTGGAAACTTGACCTAAAACAGACAAAATCTTATTATGTTAAAGAATAATTTTGGACTAAATGTCACACTCCCAACTGTGCGAATTTATTCAAATGCTAGCTCACGTACAATCATTCTTATGGACCAACATCAACTTGTAAACTCAGCTTGTAGCTCATAATTCAACTTGCATAGCTCATATATTTCAATGTCATAACTAAACTCCTACTTATAATTAACTCATGTATAGTCATATACTCGATACCTGCATACTTAAATCTTAGTTGATGAACTATGGGAGGTATGTTTTTGCTATCTATGTCTGTTACGTTCCTAACCTGATCAGTCATAGGCAATGGTATGTTTAAACTGCTCTCTACTGCTTATTAATTACATTGTTATTCTCTAGCAGGAATTTATGTGTACAATCATTTCATTATTTGCTCGTTAAGTACATGATGACCAAGTCCTTAACAATGGAGGGTTATGAACCTTTAAGTTGGCTTATAATCCGGGCCAGAGGCACAATAAAAGTTACTGTCGGTTCTATAGAACTTAGTAGATTTGACTTAAATTCATTTAATTAATATGTATAAATAAATTTATTTAGAACTTAGTAAATAAAAAAATTGTGATTCAGAACCCATAAACTTAAAATCTTGAACACGTCTTTGATTATAACTCAATTGTTTTAACATACTCTTCACTATACAGTCAAACCTCTCAATACTTTCAGCGTTTGTCCGAAAATTTTATGTCTGCTATAGTGAGGTGTTGTTATATATATATACTGACATTTCACATCCGGATCTCATTTAGCTGTTATAAACAAAAGTATGCACAAAAAAGATTTATATACTTTTTATGTTATAAACGAAAACAAAATACTTGTTAATTTTAAAATCTCAATTGATTTTCATATTTCATTAATTAAAAATTGAAGTGACTGATAAATCCATAACTAGTTGTACCATACTGATAAAGAATTAAAATCTAAGGAACATAAAAAACATTTAAAATTAATTAAAAATTTAAATATTTTAAATTTGACGTAAGAATTTTTCAATTGTAGTTTGTTTCATAAATTCCAGTCTCCTAATGATAATATAACTCTTGAATTGACGAAGATTTTTGCCCAAACTTTCAGCAAAAAAGAATTCAATCTTTCACTTTAATTCAATCTTTCCCTTGATGATTAATAAAAATATTTTAATATTTTATTTTTATACATAATATATTTCTTACAAAATATTATTATACAATATTTAAGTATGACTGTTATCGAGAGGCAATTTTACAAAGAGTGTACCGCTATAATGAATGTCACTGTTGTTATGGGTAGAATGTTGTTATAGGGAAGTAAAATATAACATGAAAAATTAGTTCCGGAGAAAATCAGGTCGTTATAGTGAAATATTGTTATAACGAATGACAGTTATAGAGATGTTTGATGATATACATATTCCAAATTTTCTTATTCCCAAATACTCGTTTAATTCAATTCCATCATCCTTAAAATAACAATCATGTACAACTTATTACCCACTACAAGAAAGTATAGAATTGACAATAAAATTTTAGCAACAATAAATATATTATTGCTAAAAAATGTAAATGGCAATAAAAATTTAATATATTATTGCTAAGAAACGTAAATGACAATAAATTTAATATGTTGTTGTTGCGAAAACTTTTTGCATCGAAGGTTATTGCAACGACATGCAACATTTTTTTGTTGCGAAATGTATTTTTGACAACTAACATTCAATATATGGGAACAAAAATGTTGTTGACAAAGTGACCAAACCAAGTGCACAACAAGTTCCGCGTCATAACAAATTATAAGTCCAGCTAATTAATCTATAATATGTCTATCTTGAGCCATGTTTACATATATATGAATTGCGAAAACCTGACTCATATTATATTGTGAAGGAAGAAACGAAAAAGAAATTCATTTAAATTAAAGGTCCTAATTCAATGTATTTCTGTGGAAAATAAAAAGAAGAACGCATAAGTTTGCAAAACTTGGTGCTTCAAGGTCCAATTAATTAATCTTGAAGCATTTGATAACATTATAAGCAGTGCATGCTCAAATTTCGATTGTCTTTCATGTCTTGTAATAAGAAGTGATCTTTGGGTAATTCTTTTGCCGGAATGATTTTGATTGATTTAATTCAACATGTACTGAAACATTCGCTAATTCATCGAAGTAATCATTTCTGAACATTGTTAACAAGATACTATTAAGTCAGCATTCATGTTACTAGCCATTTTAAAAAAAAAGATATGTTATACGAACCATTTTTCTAATACTTCTAAAATAGCATTTATTTTATCACCGTCATTTTCAGTAATTTTTATTCCCTCCAATAAGGAATCCTCCAGTATTTGTCAATGCATATTTAACTTAAGGCGACGTGTATATTTAAAGTTTGAAAAGTTCATATTAACTTTTAAGTTTTCACTTGAACATCTTCAATAGTACTATTTTAAATGAGTATTTTGTTTTCGGTAATGAATCAGCATTACAGTTAAACATAGATAATCTCAATCCATACCACATGAAGAAACATTCATATATTTATTGAGGAAGAGAAATGACCTCCAATTAATTGAATGTAAAAAAAAAAAAAAAACAAAGAGAACACAAAGACATTTCTATTTTCTCCGTTGTCATATGTACTTCTCTTCATTCTCTCTCTCCCTCTCTCTAAACGGTTTACAATGTTTGTTTGTGATAGAATACCGTGTATCACGTTTTTTTTACCAAAATTAGAGTATTAAAGTAATGTTGTATAATTATTATAATTGTAGAATTTTTGTATAAGTAGAATTAGAATATTAGAAGTATAGTAGGAATATGATTTTCCATATTTGGAGATTGTAAATTGTATATATATATATTCATTCAATAAGAATAATCAAGGGATTATTTCTTTCATGGTATCAGAAGTCTAGGTCTAAAATACCTTCTCCCACCAACATTTCCGCTCCTCTCGACTTGACTCAGTTTCCGTGATCCCTTCTCGATTTCCGTGCACTTTTCCTCCTTCCTTCCCAAATTTTCTTCCTATTTTTCCTATTGTTCTTTCGTTATGTCTACGTCAAAGAACATGTTTTATCCAACCCTTACAGTTTTCAACATCAGGAATCACATCCCTATTGTTCTTGAAATGGAAAACGTCCAATACGCGAAGTGGGCGGAATTATTCAAAGTTCACGCACGCTCGCATCAAGTCCTCCAGCACATAATCCCCCCGGTCCCTGGCATGGAGAAAGTGCCTACTCCCGAGGAAAATCCTACGTTATGGACAACCCTTAATGCTACCGTTCTCTAGTGGATTTACTCCACTATCTCCACAGACCTCTTACAGACGATCATTGAACTTGACACTACGGTAATGGATACCTGGAATAGGGTGCGTGATATATTCCAGGATAG